>JBBDGP010001464.1:1297500-1711334 GCA_037952835.1 Lithobates septentrionalis | reverse complement strand
TTTTGGGCTAAAGGGGCTGGGGGTGCGATTTTGGTCATTTTTGATCCATTTTGGGCTAAAATGGCTGGGGGTGCAATTTTGGTCATATTTGACCCGTTTTGGGCTAAAAGGTTCGGGGGTGCGATTTTGGTCATTTTTGACCCGTTTTGGGCTAAAAGGTCCGGGGGGGGGGGTGATTTTAGTCATTTTTGACCCATTTTGGGCTAAAAGGGCCGGGAGTGCGATTTTGGTCATTTTTGACTCGTTTTGGGCTAAAAGGGCCGGGGGTGCGATTTTGGTCATTTTTGACCCATTTTGGGCTAAAAGGGCCGGGGGGTGCGATTTTGCTCATTTTTGACCTATTTTGGGCTAAAAGGGCTGGGGGTGCGATTTTGGTCATTTTTGATCCATTTTGGGCTAAAAGGGCCGGGGGTGCGATTTTGCTCATTTTTGACCTATTTTGGGCTAAAAGGGCTGGGGGTGCGATTTTGGTCATTTTTGATCCATTTTGGGCTAAAAGGGCCGGGGGTGCAATTTTGGTCATATTTGACCGGTTTTGGGCTAAAAGGTTCGGGGGTGCAATTTTGGTCATTTTTGACCCGTTTTGGGCTAAAAGGTCCGGGGGTGCGATTTTGGTCATTTTTGACCCCTTTTGGGCTAAAAGGGCCGGGGGTGCCATTTTGGTCTTTTTTGACCCATTTTGGGCTAAAAGGTCCGGGGTTGCAACTTTGGTCATTTTTGACCCATTTTGGGCTAAAAGGGCCGGAGGTGCGATTTTGGTCATTTTTGACCCATTTTGGGCTAAAAGGGCCGGGGGTGCGATTTTGGTCATTTTTGACCCATTTTGGGCTAAAAGGGCGGGGGGGTGCAATTTTGGTCATATTTGACCTGTTTTGGGCTAAAAGGTCCGGGGGTGCGATTTTGGACATTTTTGACCCATTTTGGGCTAAAAGGGCAGGCGGTGCGATTTTGGTCATTTTGACCCATTTTGGGCTAAAAGGGCCGGGGGTTCAATTTTGGGTCATTTTGGACCGATTTCCATCTTAAAGGGCCAGGGGTGCGATTTTGGTCATTTTGGACCGATTTCCATCTAAAAGGGCCAGGGGTTCTTTTTTTGGTCATTTTGGACCGATTTCCGGCTAAAAGGGCCGGGGGTGCGATTTTGGTTATTTTTAACCAATTTTGGGCTAAAAGGGCCGGGGGTGCGATTTTGGTCTTTTTTGACCCATTTTGGGCTAAAAGGTCCGGGGTTGCAACTTTGGTCATTTTTGACCCATTTTGGGCTAAAAGGGCCGGAGGTGCGATTTTGGTCATTTTTGACCCATTTTGGGCTAAAAGGTCCGGGGTTGCAACTTTGGTCATTTTTGACCCATTTTGGGCTAAAAGGGCCGGAGGTGCGATTTTGGTCATTTTTGACCCATTTTGGGCTAAAAGGGCCGGGGGTGCGATTTTGGTCATTTTTGACCCATTTTGGGCTAAAAGGGCGGGGGGGTGCAATTTTGGTCATATTTGACCTGTTTTGGGCTAAAAGGTCCGGGGGTGCGATTTTGGACATTTTTGACCCATTTTGGGCTAAAAGGGCAGGCGGTGCGATTTTGGTCATTTTTGACCCATTTTGGGCTAAAAGGGCCGGGGGTTCAATTTTGGTCATTTTGGACCGATTTCCATCTTAAAGGGCCAGGGGTGCGATTTTGGTCATTTTGGACCGATTTCCATCTAAAAGGGCCAGGGGTTCTTTTTTTGGTCATTTTGGACCGATTTCCGGCTAAAAGGGCCGGGGGTGCGATTTTGGTTATTTTTAACCAATTTTGGGCTAAAAGGGCCGGGGGTGCGATTTTGGTAATTTTTGACCCATTTTGGGCTATGAGGGCCGGGGTGCAATTTTGGTTATTTTTGACCCGTTTTGGGTTAAAAGGGCCGGGGGTGCGATTTTGGTAATTTTTGACCCGTTTTGGGCTAAAAGGGCCGGGGGTGCGATTTTGGTCATATTTGACCCGTTTTTGGCTAAAAGGGCCGGGGTGCGATTTTGGTCATTTTGGACCGATTTCCATCTAAAAGGGCCAGGGGTTCTTTTTTTGGTCATTTTTAACCAATTTTGGGCTAAAAGGGCCGGGGGATGCGATTTTGGTAATTTTTGACCCATTTTGGGCTATGAGGGCCGGGGTGCAATTTTGGTCATTTTTGACCCGTTTTGGGCTAAAAGGTACGGGGTGTGATTTTGGTCATTTTTGACCCGTTTTGGGCTAAAAGGTCCAGGGATGCGATTTTGGTCATTTTTGTCACATTTTCGGCTAAAAGAGCCGGGGGTGAGATTTTGGTAATTTTTGACACATTTTTGGCTAAAAGGGCCGGGGGTGCGTTTTGGTCAAATTTGACCCGTTTTCGGCTAAAAGGGCCGGGGGTGCGATTTTGGTCATTTTTTACCCATTTTCGGCTAAAAGGTCCGGGGGTGCGATTTTGGTCATTTTTGTCACATTTTCGGCTAAAAGAGCCGGGGGTCAGATTTTGGTAATTTTTGACCCATTTTCGGTTAAAAGGGCCAGGGTGCGATTTTGGTCATTTTTGACCCATTTTGGGCTAAAAGGTCCGGGGGTGCGATTTTGGTCATTTTTGACCCTTTTTAATCTAAAAGGGCCGGGGGTGCGATTTTGGTCATTTTTGACCCATTTTGGGCTTAAAGGGCCGGGGGTGCGATTTTGGTCATTTATGACCCATTTTGGGCTAAAAGGGCCGGGGGTGCGATTTTGGTCATTTTTGACCCATTTTGGGCTAAAAGGGCCGGGGGTGCGATTTTGGTTATTTTGGACCGATTTCCATCTTAAAGGGCCATTGGTGCGATTTTGGTCATTTTGGACCGATTTCCATCTAAAAGGGCCAGGGGTGCTTTTTTTAGTCATTTTGGACCGATTTCCAGCTAAAAGGGCCGGGGGTGCGATTTTGGTCATTTTTAACCAATTTTGGGCTAAAAGGGCCGGGGGTGCGATTTTGGTCATTTTTGACCCATTTTGGGCTTAAAGGGCCGGGGGTGCGATTTTGGTCATTTGTGACCCATTTTGGGCTAAAAGGGCTGGGGGTGCGATTTGGTCATTTTTGACCCATTTTGGGCTATCAGGGCCGGGGGTGCAATTTTGGTCATTTTTGACCCATTTTGGGCTAAAAGGGCCGGGGGTGCGATTTTGGTCATTTTGACCAGTTTTGGGCTAAAAGGGCCGGGGGTGCGATTTTAGTCATTTTTGACCCATTTTGGGCTACGAGGGCCGGGGGTGCGATTTTGGTCATTTTGACCAGTTTTGGGCTAAAAGGGTCGGGGGTGCGATTTTGGTCATTTTGACCAGTTTTGGGCTAAAAGGGCCGGGGGTGCGATTTTAGTCATTTTTGACCCATTTTGGGCTACGAGGGCCGGGGGTGCGATTTTGGTCATTTTGACCAGTTTTGGGCTAAAAGGGCCGGGGGTGCGATTTTAGTCATTTTTGACCCGTTTTGGGCTAAAAGGGCCGGGGGTGCGATTTTGGTCATTTTTGACCCGTTTTGGGCTAAAAGTTCCGGGAGTGCGATTTTAGTCATTTTTGACCCGTTTTGGGCTAAAAGGGCCGGGAGAGCGATTTTGCTCATTTTTGACCTATTTTGGGCTAAAAATGCTGGGGGTGCGATTTTGGTAATTTTTGATCCATTTTGGGCTAAAAGGGCGGGGGGTGCGATTTTGCTCATTTTTGACCTATTTTGGGCTAAAAGGGCTGGGGGTGCGATTTTGGTCATTTTTGATCCATTTTGGGCTAAAAGGGCCGGGGGTGCAATTTTGGTCATATTTGACCCGTTTTCGGCTAAAAGGGATGGGGGTGCGATTTTGGTCTTTTTTGACCTGTTTTGGGTTAAAAGGGCCGGGAGTTCGATTTTGGTCGTTTTTGACCCGTTTTGGGCTAAAAGGTTCGGGGATGCGATTTTGGTCATTTTTGACCCGTTTTGGGCTAAAAGGTCCGGGGGTGCGATTTTGGTCATTTTTTACCCCTTTTGGGCTAAAAGGGCCGGGGGTGCCATTTTGGTCACTTTTGACCCATTTTGGGCTAAAAGGTCCGGGGTTGCGATTTTGGTCATTTTTGACCCATTTTGGGCTAAAAGGGCCGGGGGTGCGATTTTTGTCATTTTGACCTGTTTTGGGCTAAAAGGGCCGGGGGTGCGATTTTAGTCATTTTTGACCCGCTTTGGGCTAAAAAGGCCGGGGGTGCGATTTTGGTCATTTTTGACCCGTTTTGGGCTAAAAGTTCCGGGAGTGCGATTTTAGTCATTTTTGACCCGTTTTGGGCTAAAAGGTCCGGGGGGGGTGATTTTAGTCATTTTTGACCCATTTTGGGCTAAAAGGGCCGGGAGTGCGATTTTGGTCATTTTTGACCGGTTTTGGGCTAAAAGGCCCGGGAGGGCGATTTTGGTCATTTTTGACCCGTTTTGGGCTAAAAGGGCCGGGGGTGCGATTTTGGTCATTTTTGACCCATTTTGGGCTAAAAGGGCCGGGGGTGCGATTTTGCTCATTTTTGACCTATTTTGGGCTAAAAGGGCTGGGGGTGCGATTTTGGTCATTTTTGATCCATTTTGGGCTAAAAGGGCCGGGGGTGCGATTTTGCTCATTTTTGACCTATTTTGAGCTAAAAGGGCCGGGGGTGCGATTTTGGTCATTTTTGATCCATTTTGGGCTAAAATGGCTGGGGGTGCAATTTTGGTCATATTTGACCCGTTTTGGGCTAAAAGGTTCGGGGGTGCGATTTTGGTCATTTTTGACCCGTTTTGGGCTAAAAGGTCCGGGGGGGTGATTTTAGTCATTTTTGACCCATTTTGGGCTAAAAGGGCCGGGAGTGCGATTTTGGTCATTTTTGACCGGTTTTGGGCTAAAAGGCCCGGGAGTGCGATTTTGGTCATTTTTGACCCGTTTTGGGCTAAAAGGGCCGGGGGTGCGATTTTGGTCATTTTTGACCCATTTTGGGCTAAAAGGGCCGGGGGGTGCGATTTTGCTCATTTTTGACCCATTTTGGGCTAAAAGGGCCGGGGGGTGCGATTTTGCTCATTTTTGACCTATTTTGGGCTAAAAGGGCTGGGGGTGCGATTTTGCTCATTTTTGATCCATTTTGGGCTAAAAGGGCCGGGGGTGCGATTTTGCTCATTTTTGACCTATTTTGGGCTAAAAGGGCTGGGGGTGCGATTTTGGTAATTTTTGATCCATTTTGGGCTAAAAGGGCCGGGGGTGCAATTTTGGTCATATTTGACCCGTTTTGGGCTAAAAGGTTCGGGGGTGCAATTTTGGTCATTTTTGACCCGTTTTGGGCTAAAAGGTCCGGGGGTGCGATTTTGGTCATTTTTGACCCCTTTTGGGCTAAAAGGGCCGGGGGTGCCATTTTGGTCATTTTTGACCCATTTTGGGCTAAAAGGGCGGGGGGGTGCAATTTTGGTCATATTTGACCTGTTTTGGGCTAAAAGGTCCGGGGGTGCGATTTTGGACATTTTTGACCCATTTTGGGCTAAAAGGGCAGGCGGTGCGATTTTGGTCATTTTTGACCCATTTTGGGCTAAAAGGGCCAGGGGTTCAATTTTGGTCATTTTGGACCGATTTCCATCTTAAAGGGCCAGGGGTGCGATTTTGGTCATTTTGGACCGATTTCCATCTAAAAGGGCCAGGGGTTCTTTTTTTGGTCATTTTGGACCGATTTCCGGCTAAAAGGGCCGGGGGTGCGATTTTGGTTATTTTTAACCAATTTTGGGCTAAAAGGGCCGGGGGTGCGATTTTGGTCATATTTGACCCGTTTTTGGCTAAAAGGGCCGGGGGTGCGATTTTGGTCATTTTTGACCCGTTTTGGGCTAAAAGGTCCGGGGGTGCGATTTTGGTCATTTTTGACCCGTTTTGGGCTAAAAGGTCCGGGGGTGCGATTTTGGTCATTTTTGACCCGTTTTGGGCTAAAAGGTCCGGGGGTGCTATTTTGGTCATTTTTGACCTGTTTTGGGCTAAAAGGTCCGGGGATGCGATTTTGGTCATTTTTGTCACATTTTCGGCTAAAAAAACCGGGGGTGAGATTTTGGTAATTTTTGACCCATTTTCGGTTAAAAGGGCCGGGGTGCGATTTTGGTCACTTTTGACCCATTTTGGGCTAAAAGGTCCGGGGGTGCGATTTTGGTCATTTTTGACCCATTTTGGGCTAAAAGGGCCAGAGGTGTGATTTTGGTCATTTTTGACCCATTTTGGGCTATAAGGGCCGGGGGTGCGATTTTGGTCATTTTTGACCCATTTTGGGCTTAAAGGGCCGGGGGTGCAATTTTGGTCATATTTGACCCGTTTTGGGCTAAAAGGTCCGGGGCTGCGATTTTGGACATTTTTGACCCATTTTGGGCTAAAAGGGCAGGCGGTGCGATTTTGGTCATTTTTGACTCATTTTGGGCTAAAAGGGCCGGGGGTGCGATTTTGGTCATTTTGGACCGATTTCCATCTTAAAGGGCCAGGGGTGCGATTTTGGTCATTTTGGACCGATTTCCATCTAAAAGGGCCAGGGGTTCTTTTTTTGGTCATTTTTAACCAATTTTGGGCTAAAAGGGCCGGGGGTGCGATTTTGGTAATTTTTGACCCATTTTGGGCTATGAGGGCCGGGGTGCAATTTTGGTCATTTTTGACCCGTTTTGGGCTAAAAGGGCCGGGGGTGCGATTTTGGTCATTTTTGACCCGTTTTGGGCTAAAAGTTCCGGGAGTGCGATTTTAGTCATTTTTGACCCGTTTTGGGCTAAAAGGGCCGGGAGTGCGATTTTGCTCATTTTTGACCTATTTTAGGCTAAAAATGCTGGGGGTGCGATTTTGGTAATTTTTGATCCATTTTGGGCTAAAAGGGCGGGGGGTGCGATTTTGCTCATTTTTGACCTATTTTGGGCTAAAAGGGCTGGGGGTGCGATTTTGGTCATTTTTGATCCATTTTGGGCTAAAAGGGCCGGGGGTGCAATTTTGGTCATATTTGACCCATTTTCGGCTAAAAGGGATGGGGGTGCGATTTTGGTCTTTTTTGACCTGTTTTGGGTTAAAAGGTTCGGGGATGCGATTTTGGTCATTTTTGACCCCTTTTGGGCTAAAAGGGCCGGGGGTGCCATTTTGGTCACTTTTGACCCCTTTTGGGCTAAAAGGTCCGGGGTTGCGATTTTGGTCATTTTTGACCCATTTTGGGCTAAAAGGGCTGGGGGTGCGATTTTGTCATTTTGACCAGTTTTGGGCTAAAAGGGCCGGGGGTGCGATTTTAGTCATTTTTGACCCGTTTTGGGCTAAAAAGGCCGGGGGTGCGATTTTGGTCATTTTTGACCCGTTTTGGGCTAAAAGTTCCGGGAGTGCGATTTTAGTCATTTTTGATCCGTTTTGGGCTAAAAGGTCCGGGGGGGGGTGATTTTAGTCATTTTTGACCCATTTTGGGCTAAAAGGGCCGGGAGTGCGATTTTGGTCATTTTTGACCGGTTTTGGGCTAAAAGGCCCGGGAGTGCGATTTTGGTCATTTTTGACCCGTTTTGGGCTAAAAGGTCCGGGGGTGCGATTTTAGTCATTTTTGACCCGTTTTGGGCTAAAAGGGCCGGGGGTGCGATTTTGGTCATTTTTGACCCATTTTGGGCTAAAAGGGCCGGGGGTGCGATTTTGCTCATTTTTGACCTATTTTGGGCTAAAAGGGCTGGGGGTGCGATTTTGGTCATTTTTGATCCATTTTGGGCTAAAAGGGCCGGGGGTGCGATTTTGCTCATTTTTGACCTATTTTGGGCTAAAAGGGCTGGGGGTGCGATTTTGGTCATTTTTGATCCATTTTGGGCTAAAAGGGCCGGGGGTGCAATTTTGGTCATATTTGACCCGTTTTGGGCTAAAAGGTTCGGGGGTGCGATTTTGGTCATTTTTGACCCGTTTTGGGCTAAAAGGTCCGGGGGTGCGATTTTGGTCATTTTTGACCCCTTTTGGGCTATAAGGGCCGGGGGTGCCATTTTGGTCTTTTTTGACCCATTTTGGGCTAAAAGGTCCGGGGTTGCAATTTTGGTCATTTTTGACCCATTTTGGGCTAAAAGGGCCGAAGGTGCGATTTTGGTCATTTTTGACCCATTTTGGGCTAAAAGGGCCGGGGGTGCGATTTTGCTCATTTTTGACCTATTTTGGGCTAAAAGGGCTGGGGGTGCGATTTTGGTCATTTTTGATCCATTTTGGGCTAAAAGGGCCGGGGGTGCGATTTTGCTCATTTTTGACCTATTTTGGGCTAAAGGGGCTGGGGGTGCGATTTTGGTCATTTTTGATCCATTTTGGGCTAAAATGGCTGGGGGTGCAATTTTGGTCATATTTGACCCGTTTTGGGCTAAAAGGTTCGGGGGTGCGATTTTGGTCATTTTTGACCCGTTTTGGGCTAAAAGGTCCGGGGGGGGGTGATTTTAGTCATTTTTGACCCATTTTGGGCTAAAAGGGCCGGGAGTGCGATTTTGGTCATTTTTGACTCGTTTTGGGCTAAAAGGGCCGGGGGTGCGATTTTGGTCATTTTTGACCCATTTTGGGCTAAAAGGGCCGGGGGGGTGCGATTTTGCTCATTTTTGACCTATTTTGGGCTAAAAGGGCTGGGGGTGCGATTTTGGTCATTTTTGATCCATTTTGGGCTAAAAGGGCCGGGGGTGCGATTTTGCTCATTTTTGACCTATTTTGGGCTAAAAGGGCTGGGGGTGCGATTTTGGTCATTTTTGATCCATTTTGGGCTAAAAGGGCCGGGGGTGCAATTTTGGTCATATTTGACCGGTTTTGGGCTAAAAGGTTCGGGGGTGCAATTTTGGTCATTTTTGACCCGTTTTGGGCTAAAAGGTCCGGGGGTGCGATTTTGGTCATTTTTGACCCCTTTTGGGCTAAAAGGGCCGGGGGTGCCATTTTGGTCTTTTTTGACCCATTTTGGGCTAAAAGGTCCGGGGTTGCAACTTTGGTCATTTTTGACCCATTTTGGGCTAAAAGGGCCGGAGGTGCGATTTTGGTCATTTTTGACCCATTTTGGGCTAAAAGGGCCGGGGGTGCGATTTTGGTCATTTTTGACCCATTTTGGGCTAAAAGGGCGGGGGGGTGCAATTTTGGTCATATTTGACCTGTTTTGGGCTAAAAGGTCCGGGGGTGCGATTTTGGACATTTTTGACCCATTTTGGGCTAAAAGGGCAGGCGGTGCGATTTTGGTCATTTTTGACCCATTTTGGGCTAAAAGGGCCGGGGGTTCAATTTTGGTCATTTTGGACCGATTTCCATCTTAAAGGGCCAGGGGTGCGATTTTGGTCATTTTGGACCGATTTCCATCTAAAAGGGCCAGGGGTTCTTTTTTTGGTCATTTTGGACCGATTTCCGGCTAAAAGGGCCGGGGGTGCGATTTTGGTTATTTTTAACCAATTTTGGGCTAAAAGGGCCGGGGGTGCGATTTTGGTAATTTTTGACCCATTTTGGGCTATGAGGGCCGGGGTGCAATTTTGGTTATTTTTGACCCGTTTTGGGTTAAAAGGGCCGGGAGTGCGATTTTGGTAATTTTTGACCCGTTTTGGGCTAAAAGGGCCGGGGGTGCGATTTTGGTCATATTTGACCCGTTTTTGGCTAAAAGGGCCGGGGTGCGATTTTGGTCATTTTGGACCGATTTCCATCTAAAAGGGCCAGGGGTTCTTTTTTTGGTCATTTTTAACCAATTTTGGGCTAAAAGGGCCGGGGGTGCGATTTTGGTAATTTTGACCCATTTTGGGCTATGAGGGCCGGGGTGCAATTTTGGTCATTTTTGACCCGTTTTGGGCTAAAAGGTACGGGGTGTGATTTTGGTCATTTTTGACCCGTTTTGGGCTAAAAGGTCCAGGGATGCGATTTTGGTCATTTTTGTCACATTTTCGGCTAAAAGAGCCGGGGGTGAGATTTTGGTAATTTTTGACCCATTTTCGGTTAAAAGGGCAGGGGTGCGAGTTTGGTCATTTTTGACCCATTTTGGGCTAAAAGGTCCGGGGGTGCGATTTTGGTCATTTTTGACCCTTTTTAATCTAAAAGGGCCGGGGGTGCGATTTTGGTCATTTTGGACCGATTTCCATCTAAAAGGGCCAGGGGTGCTTTTTTTAGTCATTTTGGACCGATTTCCGGCTAGAAGGTCCGGGGGTGCGATTTTGGTCATTTTTAACCAATTTTGGGCTAAAAGGGCCGGGGGTGCGATTTTGGTCATTTTTGACCCATTTTGGGCTTAAAGGGCCGGGGGTGCGATTTTGGTCATTTTTGACCCATTTTGGGCTAAAAGGGCCGGGGGTGCGATTTTGGTCATTTTGGACCGATTTCCATCTAAAAGGGCCAGGGGTGCTTTTTTTAGTCATTTTGGACCGATTTCCGGCTAGGAGGTCCGGGGGTGCGATTTTGGTCATTTTTAACCAATTTTGGGCTAAAAGGGCCGGGGGTGCGATTTTGGTCATTTTTGACCCATTTTGGGCTTAAAGGGCCGGGGGTGCGATTTTGGTCATTTTTGACCCATTTTGGGCTAAAAGGGCCGGGGGTGCGATTTTGGTCATTTTTGACCCATTTTGGGCTAAAAGGGCCGGGGGTGCGATTTTGGTCATTTTTGACCAGTTTTCGGCTAAAAGGGCCGGGGGTGCGATTTTAGTCATTTTTGACCCGTTTTGGGCTAAAAGGGCCGGGGTGCGATTTTTGTCATTTTTGACCCGTTTTCGGTTAAAAGGGCAGGGGTGCGAGTTTGGTCATTTTTGACCCATTTTTGGCTAAAAGGTCCGGGGGTGCGATTTTGGTCATTTTTGACCCTTTTTAATCTAAAAGGGCCGGGGGTGCGATTTTGGTCATTTTGGACCGATTTCCATCTAAAAGGGCCAGGGGTGCTTTTTTTTAGTCATTTTGGACCGATTTCCGGCTAGAAGGTCCGGGGGTGCGATTTTGGTCATTTTTAACCAATTTTGGGCTAAAAGGGCCGGGGGTGCGATTTTGGTCATTTTTGACCCATTTTGGGCTTAAAGGGCCGGGGGTGCGATTTTGGTCATTTTTGACCCATTTTGGGCTAAAAGGGCCGGGGGTGCGATTTTGGTCATTTTGGACCGATTTCCATCTAAAAGGGCCAGGGGTGCTTTTTTTAGTCATTTTGGACCGATTTCCGGCTAGGAGGTCCGGGGGTGCGATTTTGGTCATTTTTAACCAATTTTGGGCTAAAAGGGCCGGGGGTGCGATTTTGGTCATTTTTGACCCATTTTGGGCTTAAAGGGCCGGGGGTGCGATTTTGGTCATTTTTGACCCATTTTGGGCTAAAAGGGCCGGGGGTGCGATTTTGGTCATTTTTGACCCATTTTGGGCTAAAAGGGCCAGGGGTGCGATTTTGGTCATTTTTGACCAGTTTTCGGCTAAAAGGGCCGGGGGTGCGATTTTAGTCATTTTTGACCCGTTTTGGGCTAAAAGGGCCGGGGTGCGATTTTTGTCATTTTTGACCCGTTTTGGGCTAAAAGGTCCGGGGGTGCGATTTTGGTCATTTTTTTGACCCGTTTTGAGCTAAAAGGTCCGGGGGGTGCGATTTCGGTTATTTTTGACCCGTTTTGGGCTAAAAGGTCCGGGGGTGCGATTTTGGTAATTTTTGACCCGTTTTGGGCTAAAAGGTCTGGGGGTGTGATTTTGGTCATTTTTGACCCATTTTGGGCTAAAAGGGCCGGGAGTGCGATTTTGGTCATTTTTGA
This sequence comes from Lithobates septentrionalis, assembly GCA_037952835.1. NCBI lineage: Eukaryota > Metazoa > Chordata > Amphibia > Anura > Ranidae > Lithobates > Lithobates septentrionalis. The sequence goes on along the minus strand of JBBDGP010001464.1, from coordinate 1,699,664 downwards.
CCGGTTTTGGGCTAAAAGGGCCGGGAGTGCGATTTTGGTCATTTTTGACCCGTTTTGGGCTAAAAGGGCCGGGGGTGCGATTTTGGTCATTTTTGACCAGTTTTCCGCTAAAAGGTCCGGGGGTGCGATTTTGGTCATTTTTGACCGGTTTTGGGCTAAAAGGGCTGGGGGTGCGATCTTGGCCATTTTTGATCCATTTTGGGCTAAGAGGGCCGGGGGTGCGATTTTGCTAATTTTTGACCCATTTTGGGCTAAAAGGGCCGGGGATGCGATTTTGCTCATTTTTGACCTATTTTGGGTAAAAGGGCTGGGGTGCGATTTTGGTCATTTTTGATCCATTTTGGGCTAAAAGGGTCGGGGGTGCGATTTTGCTCATTTTTGACCTATTTTGGGCTAAAAGGGCTGGGGGTGCGATATTGGTCATTTTTTATCCATTTTGGGCTAAAAGGGCCGGGGGTGCAATTTTGGTCATATTTGACCCGTTTTCGGCTAAAAGGGCCGGGGATGCGATTTTGCTCATTTTTGACCTATTTTGGGTAAAAGGGCTGGGGTGCGATTTTGGTCATTTTTGATCCATTTTGGGCTAAAAGGGTCGGGGGTGCGATTTTGCTCATTTTTGACCTATTTTGGGTAAAAGGGCTGGGGTGCGATTTTGGTCATTTTTGATCCATTTTGGGCTAAAAGGGCCGGGGGTGCAATTTTGGTCATATTTGACCCGTTTTCGGCTAAAAGGGACGGGGGTGCGATTTTGGTCATTTTTGACCTGTTTTGGGCTAAAAGGGCCGGGAGTGCGATTTTGGTCATTTTTGACCCGTTTTGGGCTAAAAGGTTCGGGGGTGCGATTTTGGTCATTTTTGACCCGTTTTGGGCTAAAAGGTCCGGGGGTGCGATTTTGGTCATTTTTGACCCATTTTAGGCTAAAAGGGCCGGGGGTGCGATTTTGGTCACTTTTGACCCATTTTGGGCTAAAAGGTCCGGGGGTGCGATTTTGGTCATTTTTGACCCATTTTGGGCTAAAAGGGCCGGAGGTGTGATTTTGGTCATTTTTGACCCATTTTGGGCTAAAAGGGCCGGGGGTGCGATTTTGGTCATTTTTGACCCATTTTGGGCTAAAAAGGGCCGGGGTGCAATTTTGGTCATATTTGACCCGTTTTGGGCTAAAAGGTCCAGGGGTGCGATTTTGGACATTTTTGATCCATTTGGGCTAAAAGGGCCGGGGGTGCGATTTTGGTCATATTTGACCCGTTTTCGGCTAAAAGGCCCGGGGTGCGATTTTGGTCATATTTGACCCGTTTTCGGCTAAAAGGTCCGGGGGTGCGATTTTGGTAATTTTTGACCCGTTTTGGGCTAAAAGGGCCGGTAGTGCGATTTTGGTCATTTTTGACCCGTTTTAGGCTAAAAGGGCCGGGGGTGCGATTTTGGTCATTTTTGACCCGTTTTGGGCAAAAAGGTCCGGGGGTGCGATTTTGGTCATTTTTGACCCGTTTTGGGCTAAAAGGTCCGGGGGTGCAATTTTGGTCATTTTTGACCCGTTTTGGGCTAAAAGGGCCGGGGGTGCGATTTTGGTCATCTGGAACGCTGGGCTGGAACCAGGAACAAGCAGCAGGTAGTAGACTGGAACGCTGGACTGGAACCAGGAACAAGGCAGCAGGTAGTAGACTGGAATGCTGGGCTGGAACCAGGAACAAGGCAGCAGGTAGTAGACTGGAATGCTGGGCTGGAACCAGGAACAAGCAGCAGGTAGTAGACTGGAACGCTGGGCTGGAACCAGGAACAAGCAGCAGGTAGTAGACTGGAACGCTTGACTGGAACCAGGAACAAGGCAGCAGGTAGTAGACTGGAACGCTGGGCTGGAACCAGGAACAAGGCAGCAGGTAGTAGACTGGAACGCTGGGCTGGAACCAGGAACAAGGCAGCAGGTAGTAGACTGAAACGCTGGGCTGGAACCAGGAACAAGCAGCAGGTAGGAGCCTGGAACGCTGGACTGGAACCAGGAACAAGCAGCAGGTAGGAGCCTGGAACGCTGGACTGGAACCAGGAACAAGCAGCAGGTAGTAGACTGGAACGCTGGACTGGAACCAGGAACAAGCAGCAGGTAGTAGACTGGAACGCTGGGCTGGAACCAGGAACAAGAAGCAGGTAGTAGACTGGAACGCTGGACTGGAACCAGGAACTAGGCAGCAGGTAGTAGACTGGAATGCTGGGCTGGAACCAGGAACAAGGCAGCAGGTAGTAGACTGGAACGCTGGGCTGGAACCAGGAACAAGGCAGCAGGTAGTAGACTGGAAGGCTGGGCTGGAACCAGGAACAAGGCAGCGGGTAGTAGACTGAAACGCTGGGCTGGAACCAGGAACAAGCAGCAGGTAGGAGCCTGGAACGCTGGACTGGAACCAGGAACAAGCAGCAGGTAGGAGCGTGGAACGCTGGACTGGAACCAGGAACAAGCAGCAGGCAGTAGACTGGAACGCTGGACTGGAACCAGGAACAAGCAGCAGGTAGTAGACTGGAACAGTGGACTGGAACCAGGAACAAGGCAGCAGGTAGTAGACTGGAACGCTGGACTGGAACCAGGAACAAGCAGCAGGTAGTAGACTGGAACGCTGGACTGGAACCAGGAACAAGCAGCAGGTAGTAGACTGGAACGCTGGGCTGGAACCAGGAACAAGCAGCAGGTAGTAGACTGGAACGCTGGGCTGGAACCAGGAACAAGGCAGCAGGTAGTAGACTGGAACTCTGGGCTGGAACCAGGAACAAGGCAGCGGGTAGTAGACTGAAATGCTGGGCTGGGACCAGGAACAAGGCAGCGGGTAGTAGACTGAAACGCTGGGCTGGAACCAGGAACAAGCAGCAGGTAGGAGCCTGGAGCGCTGGACTGGAACCAGGAACAAGCAGCAGGTAGAAGCCTGGAACGCTGGACTGGAACCAGGAACAAGGCAGCAGGTAGTAGACTGGAACGCTGGGCTGGAACCAGGAACAAGGCAGCGGGTAGTAGACTGAAACGCTGGGCTGGAACCAGAAACAAGCAGCAGGTAGGAGCCTGGATTGCTGGACTGGAACCAGGAACAAGCAGCAGGTAGGAGCCTGGAACGCTGGACTGGAACTAGGAACAAGCAGCAGGTAGTAGACTGGAACGCTGGACTGGAACCAGGAACAAGGCAGCAGGTAGTAGACTGGAACGCTGGACTGGAACCAGGAACAAGCAGCAGGTAGTAGACTGGAATGCTGGACTGGAACCAGGAACAAGCAGCAGGTAGGAGCCTGGAACGCTGGACTGGAACCAGGAACAAGCAGCAGGTAGTAGACTGGAACGCTGGACTGGAACCAGGAATAAGGCAGCAGGTAGTAGACTGGAATGCTGGGCTGGAACCAGGAACAAGCAGCAGGTAGTAGACTGGAACGCTGGACTGGAACCAGGAACAAGGCAGCAGGTAGTAGATTGGAACGCTGGGCTGGAACCAGGAACAAGCAGCAGGTAGTAGACTGGAACGCTGGGCTGGAACCAGGAACAAGCAGCAGGTAGTAGACTGGAATGCTGGGCTGGAACCAGGAACAAGGCAGCAGGGAGTAGACTGGAACGCTGGGCTGGAACCAGGAACAAGGCAGCAGGTAGTAGACTGGAACGCTGGGCTGGAACCAGGAACAAGCAGCAGGTAGTAGACTGGAACGCTGGGCTGGAACCAGGAACAAGCAGCAGTTAGTAGACTGGAACGCTGGACTGGAACCAGGAACAAGGCAGCAGGTAGTAGACTGGAACGCTGGGCTGGAACCAGGAACAAGCAGCAGGTAGTAGACTGGAACGCTGGGCTGGAACCAGGAACAAGGCAGCAGGTAGTAGACTGGAACGCTGGGCTGGAACCAGGAACAAGCAGCAGGTAGTAGACTGGAACGCTGGGCTGGAACCAGGAACAAGCAGCAGGTAGTAGACTGGAACGCTGGACTTGAACCAGGAACAAGGCAGCAGGTAGTAGACTGGAACGCTGGGCTGGAACCAGGAACAAGGCAGCAGGTAGTAGACTGGAACGCTGGGCTGGAACCAGGAACAAGGCAGCGGGTAGTAGACTGAAACGCTGGGCTGGAACCAGGAACAAGCAGCAGGTAGGAGCCTGGAACGCTGGACTGGAACCAGGAACAAGCAGCAGGTGGGAGCCTGGAACGCTGGACTGGAACCAGGAACAAGCAGCAGGTAGTAGACTGGAACACTGGACTGGAACCAGGAACAAGCAGCAGGTAGGAGCGTGGAACGCTGGGCTGGAACCAGGAACAAGCAGCAGGTAGTAGACTGGAACGCTGGGCTGGAACCAGGAACAAGCAGCAGGTAGTAGACTGGAACGCTGGACTGGAACCAGAAACAAGGCAGCAGGTAGTAGACTGGAACGCTGGGCTGGAACCAGGAACAAGGCAGCAGGTAGTATACTGGAACGCTGGGCTGGAACCAGGAACAAGGCAGCAGGTAGTAGACTGGAAGGCTGGGCTGGAACCAGGAACAAGGCAGCAGGTAGTAGACTGGAACGCTGGGCTGGAACCAGGAACAAGCAGCAGGTAGTAGACTGGAACGCTGGGCTGGAAGCAGGAACAAGCAGCAGGTAGTAGACTGGAACGCTGGGCTGGAACCAGGAACAAGCAGCAGGTAGTAGACTGGAACGCTGGACTGGAACCAGGAACAAGGCAGAGGGTAGTAGACTGAAATGCTGGGCTGGAACCAGGAACAAGCAGCAGGTAGGAGCCTGGAACGCTGGACTGGAACCAGGAACAAGCAGCAGGTAGGAGCCTGGAAGGCTGGGCTGGAACCAGGAACAAGGCAGCAGGTAGTAGACTGGAAGGCTGGGCTGGAACCAGGAACAAGGCAGCAGGTAGTAGACTGGAACGCTGGACTGGAACCAGGAACAAGGCAGCAGGTAGTAGACTGGAACGCTGGGCTGGAACCAGGAACAAGGCAGCAGGTAGTAGACTGGAACGCTGGGCTGGAACCAGGAACAAGGCAGCGGGTAGTAGACTGAAACGCTGGGCTGGAACCAGGAACAAGCAGCAGGTAGGAGCCTGGAACGCTGGACTGGAACCAGGAACAAGCAGCAGGTGGGAGCCTGGAACGCTGGACTGGAACCAGGAACAAGCAGCAGGTAGTAGACTGGAACACTGGACTGGAACCAGGAACAAGCAGCAGGTAGGAGCGTGGAACGCTGGGCTGGAACCAGGAACAAGCAGCAGGTAGTAGACTGGAACGCTGGGCTGGAACCAGGAACAAGCAGCAGGTAGTAGACTGGAACGCTGGACTGGAACCAGAAACAAGGCAGCAGGTAGTAGACTGGAACGCTGGGCTGGAACCAGGAACAAGGCAGCAGGTAGTATACTGGAACGCTGGGCTGGAACCAGGAACAAAGCAGCAGGTAGTAGACTGGAACGCTGGGCTGGAACCAGGAACAAGCAGCAGGTAGTAGACTGGAACGCTGGACTGGAACCAGAAACAAGGCAGCAGGTAGTAGACTGGAACGCTGGGCTGGAACCAGGAACAAGCAGCAGGTAGTAGACTGGAACGCTGGGCTGGAAGCAGGAACAAGCAGCAGGTAGTAGACTGGAACGCTGGGCTGGAACCAGGAACAAGCAGCAGGTAGTAGACTGGAACGCTGGACTGGAACCAGGAACAAGGCAGAGGGTAGTAGACTGAAATGCTGGGCTGGAACCAGGAACAAGCAGCAGGTAGGAGCCTGGAACGCTGGACTGGAACCAGGAACAAGCAGCAGGTAGGAGCCTGGAAGGCTGGGCTGGAACCAGGAACAAGGCAGCAGGTAGTAGACTGGAACTCTGGGCTGGAACCAGGAACAAGGCAGCGGGTAGTAGACTGAAACGCTGGGCTGGAACCAGGAACAAGCAGCAGGTAGGAGCCTGGAGCGCTGGACTGGAACCAGGAACAAGCAGCAGGTAGAAGCCTGGAACGCTGGACTGGAACCAGGAACAAGCAGCAGGTAGTAGACTGGAACGCTGGACTGGAACCAGGAACAAGGCAGCAGGTAGTAGACTGGAACGCTGGACTGGAACCAGGAACAAGCAGCAGGTAGTAGACTGGAATGCTGGACTGGAACCAGGAACAAGCAGCAGGTAGGAGCCTGGAACGCTGGACTGGAACCAGGAACAAGCAGCAGGTAGTAGACTGGAACGCTGGACTGGAACCAGAAACAAGGCAGCAGGTAGTAGACTGGAACGCTGGGCTGGAACCAGGAACAAGCAGCAGGTAATAGACTGGAACGCTGGGCTGGAACCAGGAACAAGCAGCAGGTAGTAGACTGGAACGCTGGGCTGGAACCAGGAACAAGGCAGCAGGTAGTAGACTGGAACGCTGGGCTGGAACCAGGAACAAGCAGAAGGTAGTAGACTGGAACGCTGGGCTGGAACCAGGAACAAGAAGCAGGTTGTAGACTGGAACGCTGGACAGGAACCAGGAACAAGGCAGCAGGTAGTAGACTGGAACGCTGGGCTGGAACCAGGAACAAGGCAGCAGGTAGTAGACTGGAACGCTGGACTGGAACCAGGAACAAGGCAGCAGGTAGTAGACTGGAACGCTGGACTGGAACCAGGAACAAGCAGCAGGTAGTAGACTGGAACGCTGGACTGGAACCAGGAACAAGCAGCAGGTAGGAGCCTGGAACGCTGGACTGGAACCAGGAACAAGGCAGCAGGTAGTAGACTGGAACGCTGGGCTGGAACCAGGAACAAGGCAGCAGGTAGTAGACTGGAACGCTGGACTGGAACCAGGAACAAGCAGCAGGTAGTAGACTGTAACGCTGGACTGGAACCAGGAACAAGCAGCAGGTAGGAGCCTGGAACGCTGGACTGGAACCAGGCACAAGGCAGCAGGTAGTATACTGGAACGCTGGGCTGGAACCAGGAACAAGCAGCAGGTAGTAGACTGGAACGCTGGGCTGGAACCAGGAACAAGCAGCAGGTAGTAGACTGGAACGCTGGACTGGAACCAGGAACAAGGCAGCGGGTAGTAGACTGGAACGCTGGGCTGGAACCAGGAACAAGCAGCAGGTAGGAGCCTGGAACGCTGGACTGGAACCAGGAACAAGCAGCAGGTAGGAGCCTGGAACGCTGGACTGGAACCAGGAACAAGCAGCAGGTAACAGACTGAATACTGGTATTGCACAGCGGAATGATCAACAAGCCGGTGGTCGGTATTGGTCGGACAGCAGAGGTACCAGGGATTACACAGAGGGATGGTCAGGCAAGCCAAGAGGGTCTGGTGCAGGCGGATAGCAGGATGGTCAAACAGGAAGCCGGGTCAATAACAGAATACACAGATCAGATCAGGTTAAGGCACACGGAACGCTGTAGAGCAGACAGCGGGGATTGAGTGTGACAGACCGCTTTAAATAGCCCGCCTGACACCAGCGGGAGTGCGTGCGCACGTGCCCGTGTGTGACAGCACCCGTGAATGCGCGCGCATGCGCAGTGGGACCCGTGGCCGTGTTCCCGTGCGCCTGGATTGCCGGTTACTGGCAGGATCTTCATGACATTGCCCCCCCCCCCCCAAGGGGTAGCCTCCAGCTGCCCCTTTGAAGAAATTTCTCTGGATGGGATCTTTTAAAGATTGCAACAGATCTTCAGCATGAATATTATCCTCGGGTTCCCAAGAATTTTCTTCTGGGCCAAACCCCCTCCATTTTATCAGAAATTGATTTTGGTTACCTCTTTTTCTATAGTCCATGATAGCCTTCACCTCGAATTCCTCCTCCCCATCTACCAAAATTGGATCAGGAGGATCCGTACTTCCGCCTGGAAATGGGTTGGAAATAGAGGGTCTGAGCAGGGACACATGAAAAACTGGATGCACTTTTAGTGAATCCGGGAGTTCAAGTTCGTATGCAACTTCATTAATTCTTCGCTTGACAGAAAAAGGCCCAAGAAACTTGGGACCCAATTTCTTTGAAGGGCAAGCCATCCTGAGATTTACTGTAGACAACCATACCTGGTCCCCAGGTGTAAGTAACAGCTCACCTCGCCTTTTCTTATCGAAGGTTTCTTTATTATATTCCTGGGTCCTGGTCATGGTCTCCTGTAAAACTTGGTTGTTGGAAGTAAAGAAGTCCAACTTCTCCTGGACTGCGGGTACTTTACATTCTGGAAGAGAATTAGGTAAAAATGAAGGGTGGAAACCATAATTCGCAAAAAATTGAGTTTGTTTGATAGCAGAATGAATAGAATTGGTATAGGCGAATTTGGCCAATGGGAGAACAGAAATCCAATCATCTTGGGCAAAAGAAGAAAAACAGCATAAATATTGTTCAAGGGTCTGGTTTGTTCTCTCTGTTTGCCCATTAGTCTGGGGATGATAAGCCGATGAAAATGAGAGCTCAATGTTCAAAGTTTTACACAGAGACCTCCAGAATCGGGAGGTAAACTGTACCCCCCGATCTGAAACGATATTAACTGGTACCCCATGGAGCCTGATGATTTCTTTAATGAATGCCTGTGCCGTTTCTGTAGCTGAAGGAGTGGACATTGGGACAAAGTGGGCCATCTTCGACAACTGGTCTACTATGACAAAAATTGAGGTGAAGCCCCCAGCCGGGGGTAATTCTACAATAAAGTCTATAAAGAGCATTTTCCAAGGCCTATCTGGGACAGGCAATGGTTTTAGTAGTCCCCATGCCTTGGTTCTGTGCCCCTTGTTCCTGATAGGTGGTACAGGACTCAACAAATTTTTTACAATCTTCGCGTAACTGAGGCCACCAGAAGGTACGCTGTACCAGATCAGTGGTCTTAGCCACGCCAAAATGCCCAGCCAATGCATGATCATGACAGAGTTCTAGTACTGCAACTCGTAGTGTTTCAGGTATAAAGATCCTATTCTCATGCCACAGTAACCCATCCTTAACTTGGAGTTCTGCCTTAATGGAAGATCCCAATCCTGCCGAAGCCTGCTTAATCTGGGAAAGCAGGTTTCCCTGACGTAAAAGAAAATTCCCCGGGGACAGAATGGTGTCTGGAGGGGAAGTCTTGTAACGAGCCCCTTGCTCGCTCGGTTCCACTCTCCCGACACTCCTCTGCAGCTATTGAATCAGATTGCAACGTCTGATGGTTCGTCATCAATTGGTCCGGGACTAGAACCACAGCTCTGTGCCGTTCTAGTCCAGTTGTGATAGCTCAGAACAAACACCAGGCAGGCTGTATGTAAGTTCAAACAGGAATCTATCTTTATTGACAAAATACAGGCTTTTATACACTCAAAGTGTAGGTGCAGACCTCCTGCTCATATTACTCTAACAATACAGCTGTAACCTAATTAACCTAATTAACATGAGCTAATTAACTAATCCCTTTAGACAGCCTAGATGACTCAGACATGACCGTTAGGCCAGACTGGCCGTCTTGTAGTTCAGAAAGTCCAATCAACATTATCACAATCAACATAGACTCTTCTTCACACATTAGCAGAGTTAATTAACACAAATAACAATGGGGATCTAATGACTCTTAGATCCCATAGTAAACTTATTTACAATACACATTTTAACAGAAAATAGACAGACAGGTGTTGGAATTTACATCAGCATCTCCTAACAGTATCTGTCCCAGCATTATGAATCAGCCACTATTCCAATATGGCAAATCCAAGGTCCCCAGACATACAGCTCACAAAGAGCACCGTTCCCCCAAATGCAAGGGCCCCCAATCGATCGGCAAGAGGCTAACATACAGTCCCCTCCAAAAGTCTCTCTCCCGGCTAGGTCTGTCACATTTCTGCCCTTTTGGCAGGAGACTAACACAGGAGGAGACCCCAGACGGGTTGACTCCGAAGTTGGTCAGTAGTTCCAGTCCTCTAATGCCTGTACCCACACAGTACCCCAAACAAATTGTTCCAAACAAAGCATTACTCACCCAGCCAACCTCTGCCTCTCTCAGAGAACATATCTGCCGCTGGGGAGAGGCCTGGACTGGCCCTTCTCCCTGGAGTCCTTTCTGCCGCTGGAGAGAAGACAGGGTGTCTGGGCTCACTCCGTCATGCTGTTGGGGATCTGGGCCGACTGCCCAGCATCCCTGGGGTATACAGGTGGAGACTGAAGTCCCATCCACCCTCACAGGACATCCATGCTCTGTTAGTTGAGGGCAAAGTCCAGCAGTACTCGGCCCTGTTGCCAGCCCTTCTGCTGGAAACCCCACACCATCTGCTCCGGCTAACTGTTGGGGAGGGACGACGAACACCTCCTCTCCCTTCTCCCCCTGTATCCTGATCTGCTGCTGGGAAGTGACCACCTCCTTCTCACCCTGAGCCTCCAGAACCGATGCAGGTGTAGGGCAGAGATCTTGGACCCTCTGTCCGGTTGCCAGCGCTTCAGCTGGGGAAGTTCCTTGTAACTTCACAGATACTTCTGTTGGTGCTGGGCAGAGCATAGTGAAGTTTGGCCCTAATAACAGCTCTTCTTCTGCTGGAGGCTCACCAGGTTGTTCTTCCTCAGCAGAAAAGTCTATCAAATCCCCTGTCTCTGCAACTGGTGTCTGGGGATAAAGGTTCACCATCACCTCTCCGTGGAACCCAGAAGATGCTATCAGTGCTGGGCAGAGGTTAGCAGAGCTCTGCCCTGTTGTCAGCACTTCAGGTTTGGGGACGGCAATCTTCAGATTTTCCACTGCCGATTCTCTGGCATTCTGCTGGACAGGCACATTCCTCCATCCAAGATCATCCAAAGCAGAAACAGGTTCATCAAGGTCAGTCAGCACTTGCTGCATCCGCCATAAGACCTCCGCCTCCATAGCTGCAGGGGCAGGTTGGCAAAGTACACCGTTACTCTGCCACATTGTCAACTCTTCAGCCAGGATTTCAGAGTTGTCAACTGGCATTTCATGATAGTCCCAGGCAAAGGGATCACCACCCTGCTGCTGAGCAGAGTCTAACAGCTGTTTGTAGGCGATCTCCAACTCCCATTCCTGAACGGCCAGAAACTCCAAATCTTCCAGTGCCCAGTGCACATCTGAGACATTCAGTCTCCGCTCTCTGTGCTTCATTATTTCCTCTAAACGCCACTCCCGATCACTTCCAAAGTCAGGGTCCCTGGACAGCCTCCAGTATAACAATCCCAGGCCATCGTAGTCAAAGCCTTCTGTGGGGCTGTCATCCGCTGTCCATGGGCACACTTGGGCTACATACCACTGGAGGGCTCTGAAGCTCTCGTCCAACCGCATTTCTGCCCGGATCAGCCTGCTTAACTCGGCTGTCCACTCCTGGTTCGGCTGTTCCCCCAAACACAGCATTCGCACTTCATACTGCGACCAGTACCTTACATGGACGGAGGGGAGAACTTTTCCCTGGTGTCGCTGCTCACGGGCTAGCGCTTCCTTCCAGAGCTCACAGCGGACAGAATCAAACCATCCAAGCAGGACCTGCTCTGATACTGGTCCTCTGTGCTGTATCTCCTCTCGCAACCTCCTTCTGAATTCCTCATCCATGGTGGCTGGTATTTCTCCTCTCCTGCTATCCTGCTACCCTGGATCCAGGTGATGGTTTGGATGTGTTCACGGCAAGGAAGCACGATCCCACCATTCCCTCCACGGCTCTCAAGTAAGTCTTTCAGCGTGGCTCTCCTGCAGGCTGGTTTGGAGTGTCCCAGTAACTGGAGAGCAAATCCCACTGCTGCCACCAAAGTAACGAGCCCCTTGCTCGCTCGGTTCCACTCTGCCGACACTCCTCTGCAGCTATTGAATCAGAGTGCAACTTCTGATGGTTCATCATCCAATGGTCCGGGACTAGAACCACAGCTCTGTGCCGTTCTAGTCCAGTTGTGATAGCTCAGAACAAACACCAGGCAGACTGTATGTAAGTTCAAACAGGAATCTATCTTTATTGACAAAATACAGGCTTTTATACACTCAAAGTGTAGGTGCAGACCTCCTGCTCATATTACTCTAACAATACAGCTGTAACCTAATTAACCTAATTATTATGAGCTAATTAACTAATCCCTTTAGACAGCCTAGATGACTCAGACATGACCGTTAGGCCAGACTGGCCGTCTTGTAGTTCAGAAAGTCCAATCAACATTATCACAATCAACATAGACTCTTCTTCACACATTAGCAGAGTTAATTAACACAAATAACAATGGGGATCTAATGACTCTTAGATCCCATAGTAAACTTATTTACAATACACATTTTAACAGAAAATAGACAGACAGGTGTTGGAATTTACATCAGCATCTCCTAACACTATCTGTCCCAGCATTATGAATCAGCCACTATTCCAATATGGCAAATCCAGGGTCCCCAGACATACAGCTCACAAAGAGCACCGTTCCCCCAAATGCAAGGGCCCCCGATCGATCGGCAAGAGGCTAGCATACAGTCCCCTCCAAAAGTCTCTCTCCCGGCTAGGTCTGTCACAAGTCTCTTGGGACTTGTGAAACATCCTGGATAGGGCATCAGGTTTGGTATTTTTGGAGCCAGGGCGGTAGGTGACATGAAAGGAGAACCTGGAGAAAAAGAGAGCCCACCTAGCCTGACGTGGCTTCAACCTTTTTGCAGATCTCAAATACTCCAGGTTCTTATGATCTGTAAAAATTAAGACTGGATGAGCGGCACCCTCCAGCAGATAGCGCCACTCCTCCAATGCTGACTTGATTGCCAACAACTCTCTGTCGCCTACATCATAATTTCTCTCTGCCGTAGACAATTTACGAGAAGAAGGCCACAGGATATAACAGGGCCTTAGTTCCCTGTCTTTGGGACAGTACTGCGCCTACTGCAATTTCAGATGCGTCCACCTCTGGTACGAACGGCAGAGAGGAATCTGGATGCTTTAGTACAGAGGCGGAAGTAAAAAGGCCCTTGAGAGTCTCAAAAGCCTTTTGGGCTTCAGCAGACCAATGGAAGCGTGTACCTTGTTTAGTTAGTTGTGTGATGGGTGTAATGATGGCTGAGAACTCTTCAATAAATTTAAGGTAAAAATTAGCGAATCCAACGAGTCGCTGTATTCCTTTTTTGTCTGTCGGGACTGGCCAATCTAAGACTGCAGTGACCTTTTGAGGGTCCATCTTAATGCCTTTACTGGAAATGACTAACCCCAAAAATGGAATACTTTCCTGTTCAAATTCACATTTTTCAGCCTTTGCATATAGACCGTGTTGTCAAAGCCGGCCCAACACACTTTTGACGTGCCTGCGATGGGATTCAAGGGAACAAGAAAAAATTAATATGTCGTCTAAATAGACGATAACAAACAGATCTAGAAAGTTTCGTAACACATCATTGATAAAGTGCTGAAATGTAGCAGGGGCATTGCACAGACCGAAAGGCATCACTAGGTACTCAAAATGTCCATAGCGGGTACGAAAGGCGGTTTTCCATTCGTCTCTGTCCCGAATACGAACTAAATTGTAGGCCCCGCGGAGGTCAAGTTTGGTGAATATAGTGGCCGTCCCAAGTCTTTGGAACAACTCTGGTACCAGAGGGAGAGGGTAACGGTTCTTCACAGTGATTTTATTTAGTTTGCGGTAATCCACACAAGGTCTGAGGGTTTTATCTTCTTTCTGCACAAAGAAGAAGAAGAAGAAGTTCTCAATTTCTGTGTTACAAGTTTATCTGCTTGCTGTGATCCTCTGTAGTGGGGGGTCATGGCCATCTGGTAAGGAGCAACCCCTTCTATCCCTGGTGGTGGACCCTCCTTTGCTGTCACTGATTGAATTATCACTTGGACTTTTTGTTTTGCACCCTTTTGGGCGAATTGGAGTTCTTAACACATTATATTGAGCTCTTATTTATTGGGACATTAAGGTGGACTATTATCAATTGTTATTCACATCCATCTTTATTTTCAATTTTACACTTAATATCACATATATTTTTTCACTGCAGATTTCTATGTTATTTTGCACATGTATTAGCGCAATTCCTTATATTTTTTATGCACAAAGAAGATGCCTGCACCTGCGGGAGATGTGGATGGACGAATGAAGCCTTTCTTAAGGTTCTCATCAATATATTCCTTTAAAGCCCCTTGTTCTACTTCGGTTAAAGGGAAGATTTTTCCAAAAGGAATCTCAGCACCGGGAAGTAATTCGATAGGACAGTCATAGGCCCGGTGAGGGGGTAAAACCTCTGCCCCCTGCTTGCTGAATACATCCAAGAAATCATGATAGGCAGAAGGGATGGACGAGTGTAAACTAGGATCTGTATCTAGGCAGAGCAAGGTAGGGTTCTCCTGAGCGTTCTGAGTTCTGCAGAACTGTTGGCAATAAGAAGAAGGGAAGGTAACTTCACCTGTGATCCAATTAATGTCCAGATTGTGGGGGCGTGGCCTAACTCTGGACCAGAATGGATGCCTAATTCGCTCTCTCCAGCACACAGGAGCAGCTTAAAAAGAGCACAGGAGCCAATACATCAATCCCAAGCATGGGAAAGGGAGATCGGAGCTCCTCATCAGCCCGTGAACCCGCCTGATCCAAGTCAGATCTCTCACAACAACATCCCCGCGATGTTCTGGACATCGCAGGGAGAAGGCCCCTGTCAGGGTGATAACCGTAGGACGGGTAATTCTGCCGGTATTCCTCATGGTGGCGCCCTTCTGCCTATTTAAGCCTGCTGCTGGTGCATGCTGGTTGCTGGATTATCATCAGCTTCCTGTGTTCCTTGTTCCTGTTGTGATTTCTGCTTCTGTTACTACTCGGCTTGCCTGACTGCTCCAGTATTCCGCCTGCATTGACCCCGGCTTGGACCTGACTATTCTTCGGCTCCGCATCTGTACCTTGATCGTCCTCCTGTGTTTGACCCCCGGCTCGGCTACCTTCTCTGTTCCTGATTATCCTGCTGTACCTCACCTTGGACTGATTCCTGTGCTGAACGACCATTGGCCTGGCTCTGACTCCGCTCCTGGTTGCTCCACGGCTCCATATCTGGAATCCCTCCTTGCACAGTTGCCCTTTAACCTTACCAGCGCACCCCAGCAGCTAACTGCTATCTGCTACTCAGCAACAGTGCTCTGGCAACCCGTGCACCTTTGGGCACCGTACTCCCTGTCTCACTCCCAGGGTTACGCTGCACTTAGCCGCAAGGGGCGCCCCCTCTGCAATCCGGCCTCACATCCAGGACTCTGACAGTATAATCCAGCCATGACTGAGGCCGGCGGAGGTGCGTCCCCAATAGAGACTTTATGCCAACAGGCCGCTACCCTTACACAAGTGGTCCAAGTTCTTCAGGAAAGATACCTTCAATTAGAAGGAAAACTCCAACATTTTATGCTACCATCTGCCTTTTTGGATCCTGGTTCTTCCTCCACCAATCTCCCTGCTACGGCCTCTTCAGTACTGACTTTGCCCCCAGAACCGCGGGTACCTACCCCTGAACGTTTCTCTGGAGACCGGCAGAAATTCAGATCCTTCAAGAATGCCTGCCTCTGCAGGAATAACTGGCTCTGCAACCCCGTACCTTTTCCACTGAGACTGTCAAAGTTGGCTTTCTTATCTCCCTGCTGACCAATGAACCCCAGGCATGGGCCCACAGGTTATGGGAACAGAAGGACCCAGCTACTAGTTCAGTGGAAACGTTCTTTACGGCCTTGTCGCAATTGTATGAAGACCCCCAGCGTACAGCCACCGCTGAGGCCGCTCTGCATTCTCTTCAACAGAAACGGCGCCTGGTGGAAGACTATACTGTGGACTTCCGCCGGTGGTCTGCCGATACAGACTGGAATGAGGCTGCGTTGAAATACCAGTTTCGCCTGGGGCTTTCTGAATCCCTTAAGGACGAGTTGGCCAGGGTCGGCATCCCTGCTACCCTCGAGGGGCTCATTCAACTATCCATCCAGTTGGATAGACGCCTTCGGGAGCACCAGGCTGAACGTTCTCAGACTCCCAAAGTGCTGGTACCAGAGATCGGCGTTATGCCCGTTGGTTTGGTGCGATCCGCACTAACTCCTGAGGAAAAACAGCGTCGGCGTCAAGCCAATCTCTGTCTCTATTGTGGCCGAAAGGGACATTTCCTGAGCAACTGCCCCATAAGGCCCAGCAAGGTACCCAAGAACTCTCCAGTGTACTTCCAGATGTCTGGAACTTCCACTTCTCACCTTATCCTTCCCATCACGCTACAGTTGGCCGACAAGGGGATTCAGCTTCAGGCCATAGTCGACTCCGGGGCATGCAGTTGTTTCTTGGACTTGGACTTAGCAGTAAAGCTCGGTCTGGCCCTACTTCCCAAGAACCGTAGATTGGAAGTTCTCCTGGCGGATGGCACCCTGCCTAGTTCCGGTCCTGTGACACAAGAGACCATTCCTCTTTTGGTTACTACTCCTGATGGTCATCAGGAATTCATACGTTTCGACATTCTAAGCTCACCTATGTTCCCCGTCATCTTGGGTACCCCATGGCTCCAAGCCCATAACCCCCAGATCAACTGGATCAGGAAAGAAATTTCATTCACTTCACCTTATTGCCTACAGCACTGTCTTGCCCCTGAAACCAGTAATGTAGCCAATTGCCTGTCAGTTCAACCTGTACCTGTCAACAACCAGAGTATTCCACCAGCCTACCAGGAGTTTGCAGATGTCTTTGACAAGAAAAAGGCTGATGTCCTGCCACCACACCGGTCATACGATTGTCCAATTGAATTACTCCCAGGAGCCGAAATCCCATTCGGTCGCATATTCCCCCTCTCGGAGATGGAACTAGGAACATTGCGACAATACATTGATGAAAACCTGGAGAAAGGCTTCATCCGTTCCTCCTCTTCTCCTGCTGGAGCCGGAATTTTTTTTGTCGAAAAAAAGGGACAAATCCCTAAGACCATGTGTGGATTACAGGGAGCTCAATAAAATCACTATAAAAAACCGTTACCCTCTTCCTCTAGTTCCGGAACTTTTCCAGAGACTCCGTACTGTCCGAATATTTACTAAGCTTGACCTTCTAGGAGCCTACAAACTCGTTCGCATCCGAGAGGGTGACGAATGGAAGACAGCATTTAGAACTCGCTTTGGACATTTCGAGTACTTAGTGATGCCATTTGGATTGTGCAACGCCCCGGCCACATTCCAACATTTTGTAAACGATATCTTTTGAGAATTTCTGGATTACTTCGTCATCATCTACCTGGATGATATCCTGATATTTTCAACAACCCTGGAGCTCCATCGTACACATGTAAGGACAGTTCTGCACACTCTACGTAAGCACAAACTCTATGTAAAAGCAGAGAAGTGTGATTTCGAAAAGGAGTCAATACAATTCCTGGGGCTAATTATCTCCACTGGTGGTGTTGCCATGGACCCGCAAAAGGTACAGGCAATCTTGGACTGGCCAACTCCATTGGATAAAAAGGGAGTACAAAGATTTGTGGGGTTTGCAAACTTTTATAGGAGGTTTATAAAGAACTTTTCCTCCATCATCTCACCAATCACCCAAGTTACCCGTTTACATACTCGGTTCCTGTGGTCTTCAGAAGCCCAATCAGCTTTTGATAAGCTCAAATCCCTCTTTACCTCCGCACCTATCCTGCAACATCCTGATCCGGCCCTCCCTTACATCTTAGAGGTTGGCGCCTCTAAAGTTGCCACAGGGGCAGTCTTATCCCAACGTCAGGGTCTTAAGTCGTTACTCCATCCTGTGGCCTTCTCCTCGCGGAAGATGAGTCCGTCTGAAAGAAATTATGATGTGGGAGATCGAGAGCTCTTGGCTATTAAAACTGCCCTGGAGGAATGGCGGTACCTCCTTGAAGGTGCTCAGCATCCCATCATGATATTCACGGATCACAGAAACCTGGAGTATCTTCGCACTGCTAAACGATTGAGACCCCGACAAGCTCGATGGGCCTTGTTTTTTGCCAGATTCAATTTTCATATCTCCTTCCGCCCGGGGTCTAAGAACGGGAAGGCCGATGCCTTGTCCCGGATGTTTCCTGACACTCCCGAAGAAAATACTTCTAGCACTATATTGTCTCCACAGAATTTTCTCATGATTCAAACCGACCTGAGTTCCTCACTGAAACAAGCTTCTTTCCAATGCTCTGAACCAGAAGCACTGTCTTTAAGAAACCAGGAAGGTTTTCTTTGGTATCAGAACAAAATTTTTGTTCCGCAGCAAGCCAGAGCCCAGGTCCTAAAGACTTTACATGACCACCAACTTGCTGGTCACTTCGGGGTACGAATGACTTTGGAGCTTGTTCAACGATCTTTTTGGTGGCCCACTCTGAAGCCTGACTGCAGGGAATATGTCAGTTCCTGCACCATTTGTCAACGTAACAAGGGGTCTAACATCCGATCTTGGGGTCTACTACGCCCATTGCCTGTGCCCGAGCAACCATGGAAAGAAATATCTATGGATTTCATAGTAGAGTTACCACCCTCGGAGAAATTTACAACCATCTTGGTAGTCGTTGACCGCCTGTCCAAGATGGCGCATTTCTTGCCCATGATGGGTACACCATCTGCTGCTGACACGTCGAAGATCTTCATAAAGGAGATAGTCAGACTTCACGGCCTACCGAACAACATTGTGTCCGAGAGAGGGGTGCAATTCACCTCTAAGTTCTGGAAGGAGCTCTGCAAAATGCTTTCCATTAAAGTGTGCCTATCTTCAGCTTACCATCCTCAAAGCAACGGTCAAACCGAAAGAACTAATCAAACTTTAGAACAGTACTTACGTTGCTTCTGCTCCTTCTCCCAGGACGACTGGTCCTTGCTACTCCCGTGTACGGAGTTTGCATACAACAACTCAATCCATGCTTCCAATCAGTCACCTTTCTGGGCCAACTACGGTTTCCATCCCTCATTCTTGCCTAATGTTATACCAGAGACCTCAGTCCCCGCAGTCCAGGACAGGATAAATGCCATTCAGGCTAATTACCTAACTCTCCAGGCAACTATGCAGAAGGCCCAAGAGAATTATAAAAAACATTATGACAAGGGGAGGAGAGATCCTGTCTTTAAAGTTGGAGATAGAGTGTGGCTTTCCTCAACAAATCTTAAGCTTCCTTGCCCCTCCCGGAAGTTAGGACCAAGGTTTATCGGTCCATTCACAATTAAGAAGGAAATTAACCCAGTGGCATTTGAATTGTCTTTACCAAGTTCCTATAAGATCCACCCAGTATTCCATGTTTCTTTATTAAAATCTGTTGTCTCCAGTCCTTTTCCAGGGAGAGAAGAAGCTCCGCCGCCTCCAATCTTGGTGGACAATGAAACAGAATACGAAGTAGAAGCCATTCTGGACTGCCGTCGGAGAGGTAGGACTGTTCAATTTCTTGTTAAATGGAAAGGTTACTCTGTAGAAAATAATTCTTGGTAACCAGCAGATAACATTCATGCCCCTAGACTGTTGCAGAGGTTTCAAGCCCGATACCCTGAAAAATGGGCCAGATTGGGCATCCGGAGGCTGCCCCTAGGGGGGGGGGGCACTGTCAGGGTGATAACCGTAGGACGGGTAATTCTGCCAGTATTCCTCATGGTGGCGCCCTTCTGCCTATTTAAGCCTGCTGCTGGTGCATGCTGGTTGCTGGATTATCATCAGCTTCCTGTGTTCCTTGTTCCTGTTGTGATTTCTGCTTCCTGTTACTACTCGGCTTGCCTGACTGCTCCAGTATTCCGCCTGCATTGATCCCGGCTTGGACCTGACTATTCTTCGGCTCCGCATCTGTACCTTGATCATCCTCCTGTGTTTGACCCCCGGCTCGGCTATCTTCTCTGTTCCTGATTATCCTGCTGTACCTCACCTTGGACTGATTCCTGTGCTGAATGACCATTGGCCTGGCTCTGACTCCGCTCCTGGTTGCTCCACGGCTCCATATCTGGAATCCCTCCTTGCACAGTTGCCCTTTAACCTTACCAGCGCACCCCAGCAGCTCCCTGCTATCTGCTACTCAGCAACAGCGCTCTGGCAACCCGTGCACCTTTGGGCACCGTACTCCCTGTCTCACTCCCAGGGTTACGCTGCACTTAGCCGCAAGGGGCGCCCCCTCTGCAATCCGGCCTCACATCCAGGACTCTGACAGCCCCAAAGCCGCGGCCTCGCCTAAACTACTCGGCCCGCTCGGCGGCTCCGGTCTTACGACGGACGGCGCGATTGACGCACAAAGCTCCTCATCACGGGCTGCATCACAGCCTGCTTCTCCCCTACCCTACAACCCTCCAGCCTCACAAATCCTATGCCTGGCAGACCTACAAGCAGTGGCCCTGGACATTAAAGCCACGCTGTCTGCAGCCATCACAGATCTAAAGACAGAGATGCAGGGCATTGCAGCAAGGATGGGATTGGTGGAGCAGGCCACAACACGCCATGCAGAGGCCATAAAACAGGTACAAAAATCTTCTGATATACACCTGAACCATTTAATTTAAATTCACCGACACTTAGAAGACCTCGATAACAGAGGAAGAAGGCACAATATAAGGATTAGGGGGGTACCAGAAGCAGCAGATCAAAGCCCTGTTGAACACACTGCCACAACCATATTTAACGATTTACTGGATAGACCTCCAGACTCCCCCATTGACTTTGAAAGGATTCACAGAGCCCTCAGACCGAGAGGAAGGGATACTGATCCCCCCAGGGACATAATATGTTGCTTGGTAAATTTCCCCCTGAAAGAAGCTATCTTAAAAAAGGCGAGAGAGAAAAATAGAGTGCTGTTTAATGGAACTGAGATAAAACTATACCAAGACTTATCAAACATCACATTACAGCAACGCAGGGCTCTGCGTCCGATTCTCGACCAACTGCATACTAGAGGTATACCATACAGGTGGAAATTTCCTTTTTGTCTATCAGCCACCTGGAGAGGTCACACAGCACTGCTACGCACGCCTGAAGACTTGCAATCTTTCTGCGAAACACTTAACATCCCCCCAACTGAAGTTCCAGATTGGTATAATTCATTCATGCTGAATGACACGTGGATCGAAGTAACAAACAACTACACTCCCAGAGCTCAAATAAACAGAGACAGACGCCGCAGATCACCTTCATCTCATCAAAACAGAAGAGGAACTAACCAAGGAAGTCCAGGACTCTCCCCTCCTAGACGCAGAGATCGCATGGATAGACAAGACCAAATGGACACCTGAAACGCAAACATCCACAAGGATCACAGATGTCATTCTACGCACGCCTATCTTCAATCAAATACCAGCCATCTATACATCCTTTTTTCTTTCAGTTGGAACAGCCTCAAACCATCCAACAAGAAATTATCCAACCACAGAAATAATAGTTTTAGCATAAAAGCTAACTGACTTCATTTTTTTCCTTCTTTTTTCTCTTTTCCATTTTATTCTTTTTTTTTTTTTAGGTGCGGTGTTCCACAAGAACAGAAACAAATCAATACACCCAAGTTAAAGAGAATATATGCAGATATCCTGATCAGATCCATCAACATAAGGGTATGCTAGTTGTGTTTGAACTAAAGAACGTATGACTGTAAGTAAGATGTCTAGAGCACATTTATCTTGCAACCCAGAAGAATATTAGGTTATGGCTACACCTTATACTTTTTTTTCTACTGACCATTAGCCATAACTGAATATTCAGGATCGATAGTATCTTCAGTGCATATATTAATTTTTTCCAAAATGTATGCTTTAAAATAATAGAACGAGCAAAAGTTATCGTGGTTATGAATATTTTAGATTCATTTAAGGTTAAAAATGGTTTAATAATGCTTTGATTTTCTTAAAAAAGGCTGAATTACAACCAACTCATTTTACGTTCAATACAGAGGATGTTTATATTTAACATAAGGAATAGGCATGATGGTGGACCACTCTGGACTTACCTTAAACTAATTTACATAAGGTAACTATCCTTCACAAAAATACAATATTTTTTCCAAATTTAACTGATTAGGAGGAAATTAATACTGGTAAATAACACTCCTAGCAACAGTCAAATTTTTTGACAATATAAGATCACTTAAAAAAAAAAAAGAAACATTTAATATGAGCCATTTCGACCACCATAATGCCTTATACCTACATTATCTAAACTTTTTTTTTGAAGCAATAGTTTTTTTGTTTTGTTTTTTACAAGTTTGTTTGTTACATTTAAAGGTTTATAGAATAGGTAAACGATATGGTACTACTTAATTTACATGAAAATTTTCCATAGGACATACAGAATAAACCCCTTAAACACAAGATGCTCTTAATTCCTATGATAAGGGCTCCCCCTAGTGGCTATTAAGTATAATTATCTGGGGTATTATATTTTGCTTGCACCTATTAATTCCAACACAATCTAGAGTTCAAGATGTGTCTATTTATAACAGGGTTCAATATAACCATGTTTTTGTACACAATTATTAGACTGCTCCAAAAATTCAACTCACACATAAATTGCAGTTAATATTTCAATATCTCCCATGTTCAAAATGTTTTACATATATCCTGTAATATCTGATCAATATAATTAGATAGCTGTTCCGAAGTGCTGAGAGTACTAGTAAATAAATTAAGGAAAAAAGTGAAGAGAACATAAATAGTCCAATTAAAATCCAACTGTTCCTACTTAGACCTTGCTCCCACACAAGGAGTGAAATAATTTTCACTCTTTGAACTTACCGGACCTTTCTTACAGGGTAGACTAGCTGGTCTAAACCTACCTCCGGAACACTTCTCCCGCCTCTCCTTGAGGAAGGAAAACCTCTTCCCCCACCCACTCCTTTTTTTTTTTTTTTTTCCCCTTACCCCCCCTGAAACCCAGAGAACGTTTATCAGACCTAAAACAAGACATACAATTAAAGTAAACCTCTGTATACTCCTGGATCCAAATAATCCTTCTTTTGGATACAGGAATATATTCAAAATGCCTATTCACAAACAGCAGACCATCTCAACATCAATTAAGCTAATTTCAGTAAATGCTAATGGACTTAACATCCCTGAAAAAAGAACCAAATTCCTCAATGAATTTCATAGACTCAAAGCTAATATCATTTGCATACAAGAAACTCACTTTAAAGCTAATAAAGTTCCCAAATTGCAGGATAAAAGATTTCCAACTGCATTTCATGCCACCAATCCTGAAGGAAAATCCAAAGGAGTCTCTATTTTGATTTCCAAACAGACTCCCCTTCAGATTTACGATACAATGCTTGACCCAGGGGGAAGATACATATTCATTAAAGGGAAGTTGGGATCTCATCCCATCACAATAGCTAACATATAAACCCCTAATGCAAAGCAGGTAACCTTCTTTCGTAAAATAAAGGACCTATTAACAAACTTTGCGGCAGGTATTATTATCTTAGGGGGAGACTTCAATACTCCATTAAACCCACTCATAGACACCTCGAATGGTACATCAAGCCTCCCTTATAAAGCGCTGAAACAAATCAAACTCCAACTACAGGAGCTAATGCTACATGACACCTGGAGAACTCTAAACCCTCAAACTAAAGACTCTACCTATTTCTCTACAATTCATCAAAAATACTCTAGAATTGATTACTTTCTTATCTCGCAACCAGACCTTGACTTACTGACAGACTCCACAATTGAAACCGTGACTTTATCCGATCATCATCCGATTACCATAACATTAAGTTTCCCAGAAAAATCAATTATAACTAAAACGTGGAGACTCAACACCACAGTCTTGAAAGACCCTATAGACGTAAAACACTTCAATGACAAACTAAACGAATACTTTTCACTAAATGAAAATGACGAGACATCTTTGATTACTCAGTGGGAAGCACACAAATGTGTTATGAGAGGTGAATTTATAAATAAACTAGCCAAACTAAAGAAGGAAAAACAATCCAAAATTAGATCGTTAGAAGACCAAATTCATAGACTAGAAATAACCCATAAAAGAACTGTGGCTCTCTCTACATTTGAAGACTTAACTAAAGCAAGAACTCTACTATCAGAAGAGTTGAACATGAAAACTAAAAGACAATATATCTTAAGACACAAGATATATTATGAGCAAGGCAACAAAAGTGGAAGGTTGCTTGCAAAAGCAGTCCAAAACAAAAAAGTTGCTTCAACAATTCACCAAATAAGAGACAAACAAGGCACACCACATTCTTCGAATGAGGAGATTGCCAAACAGTTCGAACTCTACTACCAATCCTCTATAAACTCTATAACATCCCATCTAATCCCAAATGCCCACATAATTCAGACAAAAGAACAAAGCTTATCCAAGAGTTCCTAGAAAAATATTGCCCGCCCCAAATATAAAAAAGCACAGCACAAGACCTAGAGACACCTATAACTGGCCTAGAATTTGATAAAGCCTTAAAAGATATGAAAATAGGCAAAGCACCAGGCCCTGACGGGCTACCCCTTCAATGCTACAAAACATTTACCAACATATTAAAACCAAGACTTTTGAAAACTTTTCAATCACTGAACTCTGAACAACATCCCCCCAAGCAACTACTGGAAGCACATATAACGGTAATACCAAAAGAAGGCAAAGATACAACTCAGGTTACTAATTATAGACCAATTTCCCTAATTAATGTCGACATCAAGATATACGCCAAAATACTAGCAAATAGACTCCTACCCTTGCTTTCTTCCCTCATTTCCTTAGACCAAGTAGGCTTTATTCCGGGAAGAGAAGGTCGTGACAACACAATTAAAGCAATAAACATAAACCACTGGTTATCAACCCAAAAGAAACAGGGTTTCTTCCTCTCCCTTGACGCTGAGAAGGCGTTTGACAGAGTGGCCTGGGACTTCATCGATGCTACGTTAAAACATATAGGGATCTTACCCCAAATGAGATCATATATTAAAGTACTATACTCAAATCCAACAGCAAGAGTTTGAGTGAATGGCCACCTGTCAAACGCCTTTAACCTTCGCAATGGCACAAGACAGGGATGCCCCCTCTCACCTCTACTGTTTGTCCTCACATTAGAACCACTATTAAATAAAATTAGATCCAATCCTGACATCAAGGGTATTGATATTCACAAACACACATACAAAGTTGCAGCCTTTGCTGATGACATGCTTCTATTCCTATCAGAACCCCATATCTCCTTACCCAATGTCATCCAAGATCTAGAATATTTCCAATTACTCTCAAACTTAAAAATTAACCACTCAAAATCTAGTGCCTTAAATATCACACTACCCCCAAACTCAGTAGAAGTATGTAAAAAAAACTTTCCCTTCTCGTGGGCTAATCAAAGTATAACATATCTTGGAACTGAAATCCCTACAAATTTAAATGATCTCTTCAAACTCAACTATTTACCCATTCTAAAAAATACACAGGATGATTTAAAAAGATGGAACTCTCTTAATATATCTTGGTTTGGTAGAGCTTCTCTGATCAAGATAACAATCTACCTAGGTTTTTGTACGTGATGCAAACAATTCCCATTAGACTACCATCCTCATTTTTTATTTTTTTTTCAAAACACTTTTATTGAGATTATAAAGCATACAGTATACGTTGATATTACACATGGAATCATAGTGTTATACAGTAGTACATTGAATATAGTAGCTTTTTTTTTTTAAAAAACTGATAACATTCAGTTGGAAATCTGTATCTTACAGGTTTATGTCCTCATAGTGACATAAGCATATCCTGTTATTAACATAACTATGGTGAGTTAAACACATTATTGGAAAAACCATTGTGTGTGACGGGAAGGGAAAGGAAAGGGGGGCTATATTTTCTAAACATATTGAAAGTGAAAATACAGTATACGTTATGCAAGTCACACAATAAGGGAAATTTTTCAGTTTACAATATTTGGTAATGCCTATTACAGCTCCTAATACAGAATTTAAGAATACAGGGTGAATGTTGACTAGCTTTGTTAAATAAATGGTTATTGTACCTATGGTAATTTTAAAAATATATTTTCATCCGAAGGTGTTGAGACAGTGAAGGGAAGTACCCGAGAACAAAAGCCGGGATATACAAATTATGCAATCATATCCTTGGTAAATGAA
Source organism: Lithobates septentrionalis (assembly GCA_037952835.1). NCBI lineage: Eukaryota > Metazoa > Chordata > Amphibia > Anura > Ranidae > Lithobates > Lithobates septentrionalis. The sequence continues at coordinate 1,673,770 of JBBDGP010001464.1, read as the reverse complement.
ATTTCATAGAGTTCTGCGTATTTAACTTATTCATATAAGTTAGTGATAAGGGGTTTGAGTAAAGTCAGTAGGAGTAGGGGTATATGTGGTTAGGGGGTCTCCCGTTTCCCTCTCTCTCCGCCACAGCCCCTCCTCTTTTTCAGGGTATAACTGTTTTGTAATCATCTGTAGTAAGAAAATGTAGCCAGCAGGCCCATGTGTGAGTGAATTTGGTGGGTGTGTCTTTCGTTTGATGTATGAGTTCTTCCATTTCTGCAGTCTTTTGAATGCGTTTGTACCAGTCAGCTATAGTTGGTGGGTCAGCAGATCACCATTTGCATGGAACGCACATCTTTGCTGCGTTGACCATGTGCATAGCAAGCGAGCGAAGGTATGAACGTGTTGGAATTGCAGAGTGGTGAAGGAGGAATTGCTCAGGGGTTTAGTCAAGTGTGTAGGTAGTTACTTGTGTGATAATTTTGTGAACCTCTTTCCAGAACGGTTGGATCTTGGGGCATGTCCACCATATATGTAAGAGGGATCCAATGTCTGTTTGACATCTCCAGCAGTGCTGCGTGAGAGCTGAGTTAAAGTGGTGTAGTGTAAGTGGGGTTCTGTACCATCTGGATAATATTTTGAACGCATTTCCTTGTATATGAACATTAATGCCTTGTGTATGTGTGTGTATATATTTTCCCATTCTTTATCTGTGAGGGTGATATTCAGTTCATGTTCCCATTTTTTGTTGTGCCATATTAGGTTGGAGTTCTGATTCGAGAATAACATGTTATAAGTAAGAGAGATTAAGTGTCTTTGAGGTTCCTCCGATAAGCATAGGGACTCGAAAGCAGTGGTGCGTCTTGCCCATTCTGGTTGTGGTTTGGGTCTACTAAAAAAATGTCTAATTTGTACATAAGTCCAGAAGGAGAAGGAGGTTTTATTCATTTTGGTGGCCAGTTCTTCTTGAGTCAATAAGCGACCTTCAGAAAAAAAGTGTTCCGCTCGAATGTTTGGGTGAGGCCATCCATCAGTTAGAAAGGATGGATGTGTTCCCGGTGTGAACTCTGGATTGTGTGCTAGTGGAGTCATTGGACCTAGGGTGGAGGAGATATTCTGTTTGTTGCATGCTTCCCGAAAGGCGATCAGCGTTGGGTTGATGAGTGGGTGAGATTTACATTCTGCGGGGATATATTGTGATGTGGTCCAGGGGAGTTGGGCTAATGGAAGGGGTGACATTGATTGTTCCAGTCAGATCCAGTCTTTATACTTAGTGTGTATGTTCCAATCTATGATCCTGGTGAGGAGACATGCCTGTTGATATTTTTTTTAATCGGGTAACCCTATTCCTCCCTTAAGTTTGGGATATGTGAGCCTAGTGTAATTAAGTCTTGGTGTTGTTTTACCCCATACAAATTTTATGCAGGTTGTGCGATACGTTGAAAAGAAGGCAGGTGGGAGTTTGATTGGGATTGTTTGCAAAAGGTACAATATTCTGGGTAAAATGTTCATTTTAATGATTGCGTTTCTCCCAAACCAGGAAAATAACCCGGAGGCCCATTTTGTTAAATCTTTAGTTATGTTTTGTAGCAGTGGTAGATGGTTTAAGGAGTATAAGTCAGCAAGGGATTTCGGGAGTTGTATGCCTAGGTAGGTGATTGCTCGGTCGTTCCAGGTAAATGGGAATATTGTTTGGCAATGTTGGTAGGTTGCGGGCGGCAAGGTGATATTTAAGGCGTTAGATTTCGTGAAGTTAATTTGAAGGTTTGTTATAGTCTTAAAGGTATCAAAATCTTTGAGTAGGTTTGGAATAGTGGTGAGCGGGTCAGTGAGAAAGAGCAGAATGTCATCCGCAAAGGCTGCTAATTTATACGTGCGGTTTTTAATCTCTATGCCTTTGATATCGGGATTCTCCCTTAATCTTCTCAGAAGTGGTTCAAGTGTAAGGATAAATATTATAGGGGAAAGGGGGCATCCTTGGCGTGTTCCATTCGATATGGAGAAGGCGTCCGACAGGTGGCCATTAACGCGGACTCTTGCGGTTGGGTTAGCATATAACGCCATTATAAGATTTAGCATTTTGGCTGGGAGGCCAAGAGCCCGTAGAGCTTCCATCATGTAGTCCCAGGCCACTCTGTCGAACGCCTTCTCCGCATCGAGGGAAAGCATGAATCCTTGGTGTTTGGTGTTGGTCAGCCAATGGTGGACGTTGACGGCTTTGAGCGTGTTATCCCTCGCTTCTCTTCCTGGGACAAATCCGACTTGGTCGAGGTGTATAAGTTGGGGGAGGAGGGGGAGAAGTCTGTTTGCTATTATCTTGGCATACCATTTGAGGTCAACGTTGAGTAATGAGATTGGTCTGTAGTTGGAGACTATATTTGGGTCTTTATTTGGCTTAGGAATTACAGCAATGTGAGCGCTCAAGAGGTCTCTCGGGGGTTCCAAGGCTGACGTGAATGAGTTGAAGGCGGATAGAAAAAATGGGGTAAGTGTATTTGCGTATGTTTTGTAGTATCCTACAGTCAGACCGCCTGGTCCGGGACTTTTGCCCGTTTTTAGTTGTTTTAATGTTTGGGTGGCTTCGTCCATGGTCAAAGGATTGTCGAGATCCTGTGCTATGGAGTCTGAAATAGGGGATGGACTGTAGTTTTTTAAAAATTCAGTGATTAGCTGTTTTCTTGACCCTTCAGTTGCTATTGGGGTCGTGGGGGAGAGGTTGTATAATTTAGTGTAGTATTTAACAAAATGGTTTGCTATATCTGGTGTCGAGTTGATTTTTTTCCCTGAGGTATCTGTGATTGAATGTATTGTCGTTAAAGCTTTTTTGTGTTGAATGGATCTGGCAAGTATTTTGCTGGCTTTATTGCCATATTCATAAAATGTTTTCTGCGAAAGGATATATCTACGCCGTATTTGTTTTCCTAGGAGGTCTAGTAGTTCCTGTCGGGTTTGAATAAGCTCAGTTAGGGTAGATGCAGCTTGAGCGTGTTTGTGAGCTTTTTCTAGATTTTGAATCTTTTCCGTGAGTGTTTTATAATGTCGTTGTCGGTCACGGTTACGTTTCGCTGCTGCTGCAATAAAAAGGCCACGTATCACACACTTACACATGCATTTTTACAGTTTTCAGTTTCTGGACTAATCGGTTTTACTTTCAAGGTAACTGTGCTTTGCGCCTTTTTACTTGTATTATCACACACTTGTGAGCTTCCCAATTAGTAAGTGGGCAAGTGTCGGGTGGTTTATTGTCTTGGAAGTACTGTTTGAGTCGGTTTTCGACTTCAGCTGCGATGGTGGGGTCTGTGAGTAGGGAAGGGTCCAGTTGCCATATCTGAGAGCGGGGAATGGTATTAGGGAAGGTCAACGTCATGGAGATAGGATGGTGATCAGAGAGAAACATAGCATCTATGGATGCGTGTTTGAGCATGGGCAGGTTGTTTTGTGATATGAAAATGTAATCAATTCTGGAGTAACGACGAAGGTGAAATCTTTACCATTGGGGTTTAACGTTCTCCAAGTGTCGTGAAGAAGCAGGGTTTGGAAAAGTGACTTTATTTTCCGGAGGGCGGTATATGGAAGAGATGACGTTCCCGTTGAGGTGTCTTGTGTAGGATTGAGTGGTATATTAAAATCTCCGCCAAGGAGGGTACCTTCTTGGAAAGTGGTTAACAAGTCAGTGATGGTGCGAAAGAAGGATACCTGATTGCTGTTAGGTGCATATATATTAGCTAGCGTAATTTTCTGGTGCAGGTATGATCCTTTCAGAAATAGGTATCTGCCATCTTTATCAATCAATGTGTCGGTTAGTTGAAAAGGACATTTTTTCCCTATGAGGATTGATACCCCTTTGGATTTGGAAAGTGGGTTGGTTGCATGGTGTACTGTCGGGTAATGATGATTGTGTAATTTTGGTGTGGAATCGGATCGGAAATGGGTTTCTTGTACAAAGATGATGTCAGCTTTGTTTCGGTGCATTGTTAAAAGAAGTTGAGAGCGCTTCTCTGGTATGTTGAGACCTTTAGCGTTAAGTGAGATGATTTTAAGAGTGGGCATGACTGCAGGGTTTAACGGGGAGCCCATGTTGCCAACTTATCAGTGGGATTGGTGAAGAGAGCGTGTAAAGTGTTCGAGGAGCTGTGGCAGAGAGACAGGTAGAGAGATCGGGAAACCGGAAACTTCGAGTGTGATTGCAATTAATAAATGTAAATGTAATTAAGTTTGTGGTGGTCGAGTGGCAATAGAGATGTGTGTGTTGGTTTTTGATTCAGGGGGGGGGTGGGTGGAGAAGAAGAGGTGGGAAGAGGGTGGGGGAGTCCGGAGACAGGTGGTACAAAGATCACCTGTCTAAGTGGGTAGGATCCACAAATGTGGAAAATCCGGAAAGTGTCAGTGGCGTGAGCTATTTGAGGTGAGTTATGAGGAGATAAGCTCGTATTGTGCCACTGTGTGGGGGTTGGTCTATCCAAAGAGAGATGTAAAACAAGTTTAATAGTCTGAGCCGTCAGACCCATAGCCCATTCAGGAGCACGTAATAAAAGTTGGGGTTGAAGTATTTTAGGTGGATACATGGTACGGTGGGACATTAATTATGTCTTGGGGTACGAGTAGTTGGGATACAAAAATGTATATTAGAGGTTTCTGTTTAATTGCGTAGTAGTGGTGGAGTCCCTTGGGGATGACGTAGTAGTATGTGCTAACATTTTATGGACGAAGTCTGGTGTGGCTTATAGTATAAAACTTTCCGAACCGTAATAAACCTGTGTATAATAAACTCATAAAGTCTAAGTTTAATAACTTTGCAAATGCTTAGGTATCTTATCCCTCTCTGGGATTGTTTTGTTGTCGAGAGTGGGTGGCATACCCAGGAGATAGGCAATAGAGGAGGGGGAAGTTCTGCTTTCCCTGTGCTGTATGCTTCCCAATCCTCTTCGTTGCACGTCTTATATGTTGGTATAGGCCTTACCCTTCTATCACATCTGTGTTCTGCAATGCCTGTGCCATTATGTAATAACAGAACAGCTAGTTGCAGAAGACAGAAGTGTCAATTGTACATATATGTTTCGTAAGACACTTAGATGGTTAGAGCCCAGAGGCGGTTGTAAAGGTTTCGGGGAAAGGTATACATTTTGGATCCCGGTCGTGTGTTATTAATGAAAGTGGTGGAGGTATGGGAAAGCGCATTTGTGGGATGTACCAGGTATCGGTGTTGGAATGGGGCGTAGAGAAGTTATGTGCCTTTTATTCTTTACCATAGGGATTATTCAGATAAGGTAATTTGGTCCGTAAAGGATCGGGGCATCTGCTTTGTTAGTGCGAGGGGACATGGGGGGCTAGGTTAGAATGATCGTTAGTTGAACCGCCTCTGAGCTCTTGCTGTCATTAGATACATAAAATAAGCATTGCGGAAACCTGTTAAGTAAACATTGCTCTGCAAGATTAACTAGGAAACCGAACTGGTCTAACAATTATAAAGAGAGAGAGAGAAAAAAAAAAAAAAAACACAGGTATGAGGAGATAGCAGATATTAAGTTACCCCAGTTAATATCTAATGGCGAAGAGAAGTCAAGCCAAAGATAAGTGTTGTCCGCCATATTTCGTGGAGAGGGGTAGATTCTTCTTGTGTTTCTCCTATGGTCGCAATATTCGGTGACGGTATGTTGATTGAAGTCTGCTGTCCAGGTTACTTTCGATCTTTCTCAGGTCAGCCGACCTGCGGTAGTATCGAAATTCTGTGCTGCATGTTTTCGATCCAAGGTCGGGTCTGGGCGAATCTCTGTGTGGTGTGAGAAGTTTGCGCGTTCGTCTTGGTCAGCAATGTCCGCCGGTGAGGGGAACAGTGAGATTTCTGCAAAGTACAGGGTGCGGATGAAGGGTTGTAGTGGGGTTTGCAACTCCTGGAAAGGGTTGGAAAGGGCTCGCGTCATTGTGGAACTTCTCCGTGGATAGGTGGTAGAAGCCAGCATAGCAGATCGCGTACGGAGGTCAGAAAGATAAGATCATTCAGTAGTCACGACGGGCTCTACGAGGCAGGGGAGCCGACATTGGGCTTGCCGGATGTCGCTGCGTTGTAGCGGTGGAGCCGGGTCTGTGAGCCGATGGGGATCTTTGTCTCCTGAAGGTCGAGTTTTGGGCTTCCATTGGTTCTTCTCGGATTAAGCTTTCCGGATGAGAGAAAGTAAAGTCCGCATACCAATTTGGCACATCGACATATGGTATGTTTAGGACTTGGCAAAAATTCTCCAGATCTTCAGGAACTCTCAAGAGGGCTGAGTTGCCTTGATGTGTGGCTTGAAGACCGAACGGAAACTTCCATCGGTATCGAATTCCTTTGTTCCTGAGGACATCTAGTAGGGGCCGCAGGTCTTTACGGTGTCGGAGCGTGATCGCCGAAAGATCTTGGTAGATGTGGATTGTGCGGCCTTCAAAGGTAAGTTGTTTGTCACGGGCCTTTTTTAGAATATCTTCCTTAAGGGCAAAATTGTTTATGTGGCATACTATATCTCTTGGCGGGTCGGATTCTCTTCCACGAGGTCTGAGGGCTCTGTGTATGCGCTCCATGGCAATAGGCGCGTGGCGCGGTTGTTCAAGGAGGCGGTTGAACAGGTCTGATACTGTGGAGAGAATCTGGTCATTATCTACCGATTCGGGTAGGCCTCTCACCCTCAGATTGTGTCTTCTCCCTCTGTTGTCGAGATCTTCAACGTGTCGCTGAAGATCTCGTAGTTGTAGAGTGTGTGTGTCCACTTTCTGATGTACTTTCCGGATTGCGGTGTTATGTTGGGCCGTTGTGTTTTCTATTCGTTGTACTCTTCCCGCTATGGCCTGCATTTCGTGACGGAGGTCCGTTATGGCCGCAAACAACGTGTCCTTTATATCAGCGGCAACCGCTCTCAAGTCGTTCAGGCTTGGTTGTTGGTTCAGGGCTGGGTTGTTGTCCATTGGAGCGGGGATAGCTCCGTAGGTGTCAGTGTTATCCCCTCAGGGCTGCGAGCAGAGGATGAGGTGGGAGCTGGAGCCGCCATGTTGGCTCTCTGGGTCCTGAAAATCTCCGGTATGTTTTGGCTGATACGGCCACTGAATTCCCTCGGTGAGCGGGATCTTGTTGCCGAGGATCCATGGGAGGAAGTCCCCATGATGGGCGACTATTTGGTAATTGTAATCCCCTGTTGTGTGCTTAGTATGGGCTATGGTCTGACGGAGCTCGAGGATTAGGCAGCCATCTTCTCTAAAGGAAAACCACGCCCCCCTACCATCTTCATTTTTTAAATCCTTCCACAAAGCATGCTCTACCTTTATCTGGAGGAGCAAACCTCCTAGAATCAAATTTACCAGACTAAACCTACCCAAAAATAAAGGGGGGATAGCTCTGCCAGACCTTCAGAAATACCACCAAGCTGCTCTTTTGACAAGAATAGTAGACTGGAACATTCACAATAAAGTTAAAGACTGGGTTACTCTAGAGCAATCACTTTTCTCCCACCAAATAAACTCCTTTCCTTGGATCTCCCCAACGCACCACTGAAAAAACATTAAATCCCACCCCCTTATTGGTCCCACACTTGAAATATTTATTAACACCTATAAAAAAAACAACCCACTGCCTTGGTTGAGTCCTCTAACACCATTAGGAAACAATCCAGATTTTCTCCCAGGTACAGAAAAAAACTTTCTTTCTAAGTCATGGCCACACAAAGAAATTCTTGTCAAACACTTCTTTAAAAATGGTAAACTCTTATCAAGAGACGAAATAAACAAAGACAGTGACCCTCCCCAGATCTCTCAATGGAATTACATACAAATTAGACATTACTTGACTAGCAACGAGAAAACCCAACACTGGACTAGACCTCTTACGACGCTAGAAGAACTTTGCACCAAAACAACCCCACAGAGACATATCATCTCTATTCTATACAAATCGCTCTTTGCGAGTAACTCTGAATTCTCCAGTTCGTCTTGTCTAGCCCGGGAACAAGATCTCAACCTAAATCTGACAGAGGAAAATTGGGAAAGAATTTTTATGTACGCACATAAAGGTTCTCTTAATGTCGCCACTCAAGAATGTGGCTTTAAAATCATCACTAGATGGTATAGAACCCCCACCCTATTGCACAAATTCTCTCCTCAGACCTCGGACAGATGTTGGAGATGCAAACAGGAGGAAGGCTTGATGATTCACATCTGGTGGACTTGTCCGCTTATCCAAAATTTTTGGAAAATGGTTCAGGAAACCGTCACGTCAATCACCTCAGAAAATTTAAATTTTAACCCAGCACAATAAGACAATAATAACAAGACAGGGAACATCCCAAAGAAGGACTTTATTTGCCCTTTTGTAACTAATTATTCCCATCAACATTTTACAATAAGAAAATTGATACACAAATATTGGCACATAGTCAAAAACGATAATATATTGGGCCCCCTACTTCCGGAGAGACCCCAGGTGGTTTTTAAGGGATTACCGTCAATTAGAGCATCAGTGGCTCCTAGTGTGTGTGATCCTCCAACAAGGAAACCAATGTTTTTCCAAAATCTAGTAGGGTATTATAGATGTAGGAAATGTGCGGTTTGTACGGTTAATGCCATCAAAGACCGGAAGGTAACGCATTTTCATGCGACTAGTACCTCACAAACCTTTCCAATAAAATCATTCATTACGTGCTCCACTACCCACGTAGTGTATCTTTTAACCTGTCCATGCGGGTTTCAGTACGTGGGACGTACTGTCCGCCCTCTCCAGGTCAGGTTAAACGAGCACATCAGCAACATCAGGAGAGGATTTATAGGACATCCAGTATCCAAACATTACCTGAATGTACATGATAAAGACCCTAGAGGCACACAATTTGTGGGTATCGATAGGTTGAGTGTTCCCTGGAGAGGGGGACCCAAGAGAAGAGCTATATCCAAGCTTGAAATGGGGTGGATATTCAAGATGGGGTGTCTTAAACCAAGAGGGCTTAATGTTGACATTGAGATCAATGCGTTTATTGATAACGCATGACACAATGGGTGATATAATGTCACATGGGCTCCTTGTTATGGTAGTTACCCCTATGGGTTAAGTAGAACCCCTCCAATAAGAAATGTCCATAGACATTGGAATTGCTCTATTTTATACCCTTAAGATTCGTTGTTTTTTCATTTGTCTTTTAACTTCTGAAATTGTAAAAGGATGGGCTGAGTCTTGCTCTGGCTATCAGGTTAAAAAATTTGAATCATTTTTGTGCGGGTAAAATACATAAGATATAATGGTCCCATTCTTATCTATTTTTAATTTCGCTTACATATAATCTAAATCAACAGATTCGTACCCCTTTATAATATTTGTTGGGTATTGTTCTTTTTAAACACACAGCACATTAGGATAAAATCTAAATAAATAAAGATTTAAAAATTTAAATATTACATCAAGTGGATTAAAAAACTTTGCGGATTGCCGCCACGTATATTTTATGTACTGTTGGAGTGGCTTTTTTAACTTCAAGTGTAGCATCAACGTTTTTTTTTTTTAAAAATAGTTTTATCTATTCAGGACCGGAAGTCCTGTGTATACCACGGGCGTCTGCCTCTAGAATCCTTCTGGGGTACACGCTCGATCCCTTCCGGTTTCCGATTAGTTTGTTTCTATAGGAGTGTTTTCACCGTTAGCCAGATCGAGGCTTGGTTTATCCTTGCGCATGCCTGTTAGTATGTCAGGCGGGCGCCAGAATGAGGTTTGGTTACACTTCCTGGTTCGTTTTGTTGTTTGTTTTCATTATCCATGCACGTTCCGCCCTGTGGGCGGTCTTTAATGGTGGCCCCGTCGAATCTCCACACATGCCCTGTCGAATGACGGACGTGGGCGGAGATGAGGGCGTGGTTACAATCTTGTCTATTGATATATAAGGTGATGGTTCATTGCGTCGCCCGTGCCCCCGTAGACGTCACGTATGACGAAACATGTAGGGCGTGGCCTCGCAGTGCTTGCCATCACGTGTTCTGAAGAGTTTATTTGCACGGGCGTTCTGCCTTTGATTATGCCGGCTTTTTAATGATATCTTTTTACTGGAATTTTTTAATATTCGCTTGTGGTTTATTCTAACCAATAAATACCCTAAACGCTATCACACTATTGGAGTTTTTTTTTTCTCCTTATACCTTCTTTCTTGTATACGGACTCTTCCATCCCTGAGTCCCCCCTCTGATGTTGGAGCAGTTGGATCATCCCGTCTATACGGAAGTCGGCGGTATACGCTGTCAAGACCTGGAGATCAACATCTTGTCCCTGCAGAGGGTGAAATCTGCAAGCCTATAAGACCTTGCCACAGTGGAGGTCCAACATTTGGGGTAAGCGCACACCTATTACTTCTCTCGCTGCAATCAATGCACATCTGATCAGAAGTATTTTGGCTCATCAATCCTTAGTGTGTGGTGATGAAACATATGAAGCGGACTTTTTCCTTTTTTATCTAATGCAATTCATATTATTATGGACTGATATTTTTTGCACTTTTGCATAAGTATTCCATGCACTTATTGTTATTTTGGTTGGGATTTACATACACATTGTGTCTCCTAAGCATTTTCAAATAATTTTTCATTGCTAGAACACTTTCTAATTTTTATTGCTAGCGCAATTAAGTTTATTTACACAATACCTGCTACATTACAATTCTATACCCAAAAAACAATACCTAAAATCTCTAACCATGTTTATGGTAAACGCTGCAAGACATTGTATCCCCTGCCACTGGCGCTCTAACTCTATCCCATCAAAAAATGAATGGTTTCGCAGAATAAACAATATAGAAAGAATAGAAGAACTCATAAGCATATCTCAGGAGAAAATAACTCATTTTACTTCAACATGGTACAAATGGATAGAATTCAAAAATTCTCAGACATACAAAGCAATCAATATTTAATAACATAAATACATCTAATAAATAAGGTTCTTAAGAAGGTTTAAGAAAATGATGATACGGAAATAATCTGTAATTTAACCACTTCAGTCCCGGAAGGTTTTACCCCCTTCCTGACCAGAGCACTTTTTACAATTCGGCACTGCGTCGCTTTAACTTGTAATTGCGCGGTCATGCAATGCTGTACCCAAACGAAATTTGCGTCCTTTTCTTCCCACAAATAGAGCTTTCTTTTGATGGTATTTGATCACCTCTGCCGTTTTTATTTTTTGCGCTATACACGGAAAAAGACCGAAAATTTTGAAAAAAAATGATATTTTCTACTTTTTGTTCTAAAAAAAAATCCAATAAACTCAATTTTAGTCATACATTTAGGCCAAAATGTATTCGGCCACATGTCTTTGGTAAAAAATGTCAATAAGTGTATATTTATTGGTTTGCGCAAAAGTTATAGTGCCTACAAACTAGGGTACATTTTCTGGAATTTACACAGCCTTTAATTTATGACTGCCTATGTCGTTTCTTGAGGTGCTAAAATGGCAGGGCAGTACAAAACCCCCACAAATGACCCCATTTTGGAAAGTAGACACCCCAAGGAATTTGCTGAGAGGCATGTTGAGCCCATTGAATATTCATTTTTTTTGTCCCAAGTGATTGAATAATGACAAAAAAAAAAAAATTACAAAAAGTTGTCACTAAATGATATATTGCTCACACAGGCCATGGGCATATGTGGAATTGCACCCCAAAATACATTTACATTTGCTTCTCCTGAGTATGGGGATACCACATGTGTGGGACTTTTTGGGAGCCTAGCCGCGTACGGGGCCCCGAAAACCAATCACTGCCTTCAGGATTTCTAAGGGCGTACATTTTTGATTTTACTCCTCACTACCTATCACAGTTTTGAAGGCCATAAAATGCCCAGATGGCATAAAACCCCCCCAAATGACCCCATTTTGGAAAGTAGACACCCCAAGCTATTTGCTTTGAGGCATGTTGAGTTCATGGAATGTTTTATATTGTGACACAAGTTGCGGGAAAGAGACAATTTTTTATTTTTTTTATTTTTTTTTGCACAAAGTTGTCACTAAATGATATATTGCTCACACAGGCCATGGGAATATGTGGAATTGCACCCCAAAATACATTTAGCTGCTTCTCCTGAGTATGGGGATACCACATGTGTGGGACTTTTTGGGAGCCTAGCCGCGTACGGGGCCCCGAAAACCAATCACTGCCTTCAGGATTTCTAAGGGCGTACATTTTTGATTTTACTCCCCACTACCTATCACAGTTTCGGAGGCCATGGAATGCCCAGGTGGCACAAACCCCCCCCCCAAATGACCCCATTTTGGAAAGTAGACACCCCAAGCTATTTGCTGAGAGGCATGGTGAGTATTTTGCAGCTCTCATTTGTTTTTGAAAATAAAGAAAGACGAGAAAAAAATTTTTTTTTCTTCTTTTTTCAATTTTCAAAACTTTGTGACAAAAAGTGAGGTCTGCAAAATACTCACTATACCTCTCATAAAATAGCTTGGGGTGTCTACTTTCCAAAATGGGGTCATTTGGGGGGGTTTTTTGCCACCTGGGCATTCCATGGCCTCCGAAACTGTGATAGGCAGTGAAGAGTGAAATCAAAAATTTACGGCCTTAGAAAGCCTGAAGGCGGTGCTTGGTTTTCGGGGCCCCGTATGCGGCTAGGTTCCCAAAAAGTCTCACACATGTGGTATCCCCGTACTCAGGAGAAGCAACAGAATGTATTTTGGGGTGTAATTTCACATATTCCCATGGCATGTTTGAGCAATATATCATTTAGTGACAACTTTGCGCAAAAAAAAATAAAAAAAATAAAAAATTGTCTCTTTCCCGCAACTTGTGTCACAATATAAAATATTCCATGGACTCGACATGACTCTCAGCAAATAGCTTGGGGTGTCTACTTTCCAAAATGGGGTCATTTGGGGGGGTTTTGAACTGTCCTGGCATTTTATGCACAACATTTAGAAGCTTATGTCACACATCACCCACTCTTCTAACCACTTGAAGACAAAGCCCTTTCTGACACTTTTTGATTACATAAAAAAATAATTTTTTTTGCAAGAAAATTACTTTGAACCCCCAAAAATTATATATTTTTTTAAAGCAAATGCCCTACAGATTAAAATGGTGGGCGTTTCATTTTTTTTTTCACACAGTATTTGCGCAGCGATTTTTCAAACGCATTTTTTGGGGAAAAAACACACTTTTTTAAATTTTAATGCACTAAAACACACTATATTGCCCAAATGTTTGATGAAATAAAAAAGATGATCTTAGGCCGAGTACATGGATACCAAACATGACATGCTTTAAAATTGCGCACAAACGTGCAGTGGCGACAAACTAAATACATTTTTAAAAGCCTTTACAGGTTACCACTTTAGATTTACAGAGGAGGTCTACTGCTAAAATTACTGCCCTCGATCTGACCTTCGCGGTGATACCTCACATGCATGGTGCAATTGCTGTTTACATTTGACGCCAGACCGACGCTTGCGTTCGCCTTAGCGCGAGAGCAGGGGGGACAGGGATGCTTTTTTTTTTTTTTTTTTCTTTATTATTATTATTTTTTTATCTTATTTTTAAACTGTTCCTTTCATTTTTTTTTTTTTTTTTTAAATCATTTTTATTGTTATCTCAGGGAATAAACGGTAAGGTATAAAAAATTGCATACCTGAAAAGCAAACATGATAAAACATAATAACAATAAAACATTGCAGAATAGAATACAGTAAAAAAGAGCAGAACAATAGAGAGAGAGAGAACAATAAAACGCCAACTATTTTTTTTTTTATTTTATATTTTTGTATGTTTTTTTTTTTTTTTACACTTTTTTTTGTAACTAACTTTTATAACTGTAACCGGTTCCAGGTTCGGGTCTCTCAAAATGCGATGGCATCTTGGGAGACCCTGTGAAAGTGTGCCTAGTCTGTGCAATGCTGTACCCTACGCTAATACTCAACTAGTGAATGGTAGCGTTCAAAACATTCACCAATGCAAAGACCAGGATTGTCAGGACAGGAGGGACAATAATAGCAGGTGTCACGCCTATATCCGCGCTTGCTGCAGACACATCTTTTTTGGGGGGGTTCGTTGGGTAGGGGTACTCGGGAGCACAAAGAAAATGCCTCTCATGCAGCCGACTGCATTTGGTTGGGGATGTGAATGGGGGAAGTACGGGCGCTGCAGAAGCAGTGGGTTCCCAATTAGGATTGGCGAATGCAGCAGGAAGGGCACTATGGGCACGACGGGCCTGTGTTTGTCTTTTTGGTGGCAGCAGGACACTACTTGTGCTTGCCACCTCACCAGCTTGAACTGCACTTATGGGACTTGCCACGTCACCAAGTGTTACTGCAGTGCTGGTTTGACTACAACCGGGGTGTACTAGGCCGCTGGTGCTTGCCAGTTCACCAAAACGCTACCAAAAAAACTGTTAGCGATCGCAGGGATCAGGCCTGACTCTGCGAACGCTGCAGTTATGCGTTTAGTGTTTTGTAAGTGTCAGTGATCGATCAATACTGCACTTGAGTGGGCTGGGCTGGGCCGGGCGGAGGGGCAAAACGCAGGTGCTAGCAGGTATCTGGGCTGATCCCGCTAACACTGCGTTTGTGGGAACCCTAAACTGCTGGGGACACTAGTATAGATCTGATCAGATCAGATGTTGATCCGATCAGATACTGTACCACTAAGGGAGGTGTATGCTGCGTGCATGGGTGTTAGCGGTACTGGCGCTAACCTGACGCTGCCTGGGGCTGGTGCTTGCCAGTTCACCAAAACGCTACCAAAAAAACTGTTAGCGATCGCAGGGATCAGGCCTGACTCTGCGAATGCTGCAGTTATGCGTTTAGTGTTTTGTAAGTGACAGTGATCGATCGATACTGCACTTGGGTGGGCTGGGCCGGGCGGAGGGGCAAAACGCAGGTGCTAACAGGTATCTGGGCTGATCCCGCTAACACTGCGTGTTTGGGAACCCTAAACTGCTGGGGACACTAGTATAGATCTGATCGGATCAGATATTGATCCGTTCAGATACTATACCACTAAGGGAGGTGTACGGTGCGTGCGTGGGTGTTAGCGGTACTGGCGCTAACCTGACGCTGCCTGGGGCTGGTGCTTGCCAGTTCACCAAAACGCTACCAAGAAAACTGTTAGCGATAGCAGGGATTAGGCCTGACTCTGCGAACGCTGCAGTTATGCGTTTAATGTTTTGTAAGTGACAGTGATCGATCGATACTGCACTTGGGTGGGCTGGGCCGGGCGGAGGGGAAAAACGCAGGTGCTAGCGGGTATCTGGGCTGATCCCGCTAACACTGCGTTTTTGGGAACCCCAAACTGCTGGGGACACTAGTATAGATCTGATCTGATCAGATATTGATCCGTACAGATACTATACCACTAAGGGGGCGTATGCTGCGTGCGTGGGTGTTAGCGGTACTGGCGCTAATCTGACGCTGCCTGGGGTGACGCATATCACCGCCGGGCGATCAGGGGGCTAAACCTTTATTCGGTAATAAATGGCGGGTGCCCTGACACTATAAAAAATAAACGAACTAACCAGCGTCACCCGTAACGGTTATACGGTGATCAGTGGTGAAAGGGTTAACTAGGGGGCAATCAAGGGGTTAAAACATTTATTAGGTAGTATATGGGGGTCCCTGTTGCTATAAAACGCTGACGGCGAACCTAAATATTTACCTCCCTAACTAGCGTCACCAGCGACACTAATACAGCGATCAGAAAAATGATCGCTTAGTGACACTGGTGACGGGGGGTGATCAAGGGGTTAAAACTTTATTAGGGGGGGTTAGGGGGGTACCCTAGACCTAAAGGGGGGTAATACTCACTGTCTTAACACTGTAACTGTCACAAACTGACACCATGCAGTAATCAGAAAAAAAATAAATAAATAAATAAAAAAATACTGCTTGGTGTCAGTTTGTGAGGGGGGGGGGGGATCGGGGGGCGGTCGGGGGTGTAAAGTATGCCTGGCATGTTCTACTGTATGTGTTTGTGTTGTGTGCACTCACATGTCTTCTCTCCTCGGCGCTGGGACGGAAACTGCCAAGCCGAGGAGAGATGACATCACATCCTCTGCCTGTGTGAGACTACACACAGGCAGGGGAGGATTCCCATTGGCTGGGAGCGATCGCGAGGGGGGGGGCACGATCGGATGGTCTCCCCCTCGCCTCCCGACGCTCCCAGTGAAATGCCGACCGCCGCTGGCACTGGGGGGGGGGTCCGATTGGACCCCCTGCCCGCGGGAGGCAGATCACGTATGGGAACGTGATTCTGCCTGCCCGTGCCATTCTGCCGCAGTATATCTGCGTTAGGCGGTCGGCAAGTGATTAACCACTCCCACGCTTCCCCGTTTTTTTTTTTTCTCTTCCCCTCATCTCTCTCCCCTCCCCTTCAAGTCATAACCTGAGTTAGATAATAACCACTACTTCACTTCAAGATTTCCTTGATGCTACTTGAAAATAGAATTAGCATAAATAAAATTGTTTATTTTTGTAATTATATACAACCATAATGTATCCATATACTGTCCTTAACTGTATTAAAACCAATTGTCATATGTACCACTTTTATGCAAATGTACTACTACAAAGGTGTTATGTCATTACATGTTCAATCAATAAAAACTTTTGTGAAACAAAAAAAAATGTCCAGATTATGAGCCTGTAGCCATGGCATGCCGAGGATTATGGGAAACAGGGGTGAAGCGATGATATCTAGGCGTAGCTGTTCTTGATGGGAATTGGAAATGGAGACGGGTATTGGAATAGTCTCTTGGGTAACAGGTCCAGATTTAATAGCGGTTCCATCAGCTAGATGGATGGAAAGTCCATGGGCCTTAGGCAACAAAGGTATCTGGTGTTGGGTAGCAAAAAGAGAATCCATGAAACAGCTGCAAGCTCCAGAATCAATAATGGCGGTTATTTGCAGAGTCTTTCCTGAAAGCTGTAACAGGATAGAGAGAGCAAGGTGAGTAGTATTCTTAGCCAGAGGTGTAACATAGTCAATGGACAGGGATAGGCACTTACGGAGTTTAAGGCGACAGATCCTGACATCGTGCCCAGGTTCCCCGCAATACAGGCACAAATTATTCACTCAACGACGTTGTCGTTTCTCCTGGGTAAGAGAAGGCTGCAGGACTCCTAATTGCATTGGCTCAGGTAGGTTAAACGTGGAGGTAGGTGGTGTTGGTGACGAATGATGAGGGACCTTAGGGGTAACCCAAGTTGGACGAGGAGATCCCATAGCGCTCTCAGTCCTACGCTCTCATAGGCGTCGATCGATCTGGATGGCTAGATCGATCAAGGCATTTAAAGTCTGTGGTGTACCCACCCTGGCCAGTTCATCCTTCAGAGAGTCAGAAAGTCCCATCCGAAACTGATAGCGGAGAGCCGCATCATTCCAATTAGTGTCCGCACTCCACTTTCTGAATTCAGCCACATAGTCCTCTGCTGCCCTGCGACCCTGTTGAAGGGTGTGCAGAGCCGCCTCTGCAGTTAGTGCCGGTTCACACTAGACGCGGCACGACTTGCAGGTCGCCTCACCGAGGCGACCTGCACACGACTGCCGGGGCGACTTGCAAGACAACTTCTGTATAGAAGTCTATGCAAGTCGCCCCCAAAGTAGTACAGGAACCTTTCTTCTAAGTCGGAGCGACTTGCGTCGCTCCGATTAGAACGGTTCCATTGTACAGAACGGGAGGCGACTTGTCAGGCGACTAGGTCGCCTGACAAGTCGCCCCAGTGTGAACCGGCTCTTACAGACAGCTGGGGGTCATCGTACAACTGACCCAATGCGTCAAAGAAGGTGGAGAGATTGGCCAGGGATATGTCCTTTTGCTCCAAGAGGCGATGGGCCCAGGTTTGGGGGTCACCAGAAAGCAGAGAAATTACGTAGCCCACCCTGGTAGCCTCCAGGGAAAAGGTACGTGGCTGAAGATCAAAGAACAATTCACAGGAGTTGCGGAAGGCCCTGAATTTATGGAGATTCCCGGAGAAACGTTCAGGCGTGGGAACCTTGGGTTTTGGAGGGAGCATCACCACCGTTGAGGAAGGCCTGACTGAAGGAGCAGGAGCAGAAGGAACCCCCTGGACCTCAATGGGATTAGACAAGGTTAGCACTCGTTCCCTCAGCCTGGTGTATCCTTGCTGCAGATTCTTGACTGCTTCAGTCAATCCTGCCAGGTGTGCACAAAGTTCCTCCATGGGAGACGTTCCCTGCTCAGGCTCAGACATGGCTGTCTGCTACTGTTACGTACCTGGTAGGTTTTGAGCCTGAAGTGCAGAGAAAGACCTCCCTTACAGCTCCCAATCCCGTTCCCCTGGAATGGAGACAGAGGGCCAGGAGTGAAGAGTGGTATGGGCGCCTGGCAGGATCAACAGCCACTGGAAGTTCAGGAGTGGTGGCACCCTCTGGAACCTGAAGCTGAAGAGAAGACTGAGACTGGAATGCAGGGAGGACCAGGAACCCAGCAGGTAAGTAAGCCGGACTGAAGAACTGGGCTGGAACCAGGAACAAACAGCAGGTAGTAGCCTGGAACGCTGGACTGGAACCAGGAACAAGCAGCAGGTAGTAGACTGGAACGCTGGGCTGGAACCAGGAACAAGCAGCAGGTAGTAGACTGGAACGCTGGGCTGGAACCAGGAACAAGCAGCAGGTAGTAGACTGGAACGCTGGACTGGAACCAGGAACAAAGCAGCAGGTAGTAGACTGGAACGCTGGGCTGGAACCAGGAACAAGGCAGCAGGTAGTAGACTGGAACGCTGGGCTGGAACCAGGAACAAGGCAGCGGGTAGTAGACTGGAACGCTGGGCTGGAACCAGGAACAAGCAGCAGGTAGGAGCCTGGAACGCTTGACTGGAATCAGGAACAAGCAGCAGGTAGGAGCCTGGAACGCTGGACTGGAACCAGGAACAAGCAGCAGGTAACAGACTGAATACTGGTATTGCACAGCGGAATGGTCAACAAGCCGGTGGTCGGTATTGGTTGGACAGCAGAGGTACCAGGGATTAAACAGAGGGATGGTCAGGCAAGCCAAGAGGGTCTTATGCAGGCGGATAGCAGGATAGTCAAACAGGAAGCCGGGTCAATAACAGAATACACAGATCAGATCAGGTTAAGGAACACGGAATGCTGTAGAGCAGACAGCGGGGATTGAGTGTGACAGACCGGTTTAAATAGCCCGCCTGACACCAGCGGAAGTGCGCGCGCGTATGCCCGTGCGTGACAGCACCCGTGAACGCGCGCGCATGCGCAGTGGGACCCGTGGCCGTGTTCCCGTGCGCCTGGATCGCCGGTTACTGGCAGGGTCAAGATGACATTTCCCCCCCCCCCAAGGGGCAGCCTCCGGCTGCCCCTTTGAAGTAATTTCTCTGGATGGGATCTTTTAAAAGATTGCAACAGATCTTCAGCATGAATATTATCCTCGGGTTCCCAAGAATTTTCTTCTGGGCCAAACCCCCTCCATTTTATCAGAAATTGATTTAGTTACCTCTTTTCCTATGGTCCATGATAGCCTCCACCTCGAATTCCTCCTCCCCATCTACCAAAATTGGATCAGGAGGAAATGGAAATGGGTTGGAAATAGAGGGTCTGAGCAGGCACACATGAAAAACTGGATGCACTTTTAGTGAATCCGGGAGTTCAAGTTCGTATGCAACTTCATTAATTCTTCGCTTGACAGAAAAAGGCCCAAGAAACTTGGGACCCAATTTCTTTGAAGGGCAAGCCATCCTGAGATTTACTGTAGACAACCATACCTGGTCCCCAGGTGTAAGTAACAGCTCACCTCGCCTTTTCTTATCGAAGGTTGCTTTATTATATTCCTGGGTCCTGGTCATGGTCTCCTGTAAAACTTGGTTGTTGGAAGTAAAGAAGTCCAACTTCTCCTGGACTGCGGGTACTGTACATTCTGGAAGAGAATTAGGTAAAAATGAAGGGTGGAAACCATAATTCGCAAAAAATGGAGTTTGTTTGATAGCAGAATGAATAGAATTGTTATAGGCGAATTCGGCCAATGGGAGAACAGAAATCCAATCATCTTGGGCAAAAGAAGAAAAACAGCGTAAATATTGTTCAAGGGTCTGGTTTGTTCTCTCTGTTTGCCCATTAGTCTGGGGATGATAAGCCGATGAAAATGAGAGCTCAATGTTCAAAGTTTTACACAGAGACCTCCAGAATCGGGAGGTAAACTGTACCCCCCGATCTGAAACGATATTAACTGGTACCCCATGGAGCCTGATGATTTCTTTAATGAATGCCTGTACCGTTTCTGTAGCTGAAGGAGTGCCCTTCATTGGGACAAAGTGGGCCATCTTCGACAACCGGTCTACTATGACAAAAATTGAGGTGAAGCCCCCAGCCGGGTGTAATTCTACAATAAAGTCTATAGAGAGCATTTTCCAAGGCCTATCTGGGACAGGCAAGGGTTTTAGTAGTCCCCATGCCTTGGTTCTGTGCCCCTTGTTCCTGATATAGGTGGTACAGGACTCAACAAATTTTTTACAATCTTCGCGTAACTGAGGCCACCAGAAGGTACGCTGTACCAGATCAGTGGTCTTAGCCACGCCAAAATGCCCAGCCAATGCATGATCATGACAGAGTTCTAGTACTGCAACTCGTAGTGTTTCAGGTATAAAGATCCTATTCTCATGCCACAGTAACCCATCCTTAACTTGGAGTTCTGCCTTAATGGAAGATCCCAATCCTGCGGAAGCCTGCTTAATCTGGGAAAGCAGGTTTCCCTGAAGTAAAAGAAAATTTTCCGGGGACAGAATGGTGTCTGGAGGGGAAGTCTTGTAACGAGCCCCTTGCTCGCTCGGTTCCACTCTCCCGACACTCCTCTGCAGCTATTGAATCAGATTGCAATGTCTGATGGTTCGTCATCCAGTGGTCTGGGACTAGAACCACAGCTCTGTGCCGTTCTAGTCCAGTTGTGATAGCTCAGAACTAGGGATGAGCCGAACAACCCCTGTTCGGTTCGCACCAGAACATGCGAACAGGAAAAAAGTTTGCTCGAACACGCGAACACCGTTAAAGTCTATGGGACACGAACATGAATAATCAAAAGTGCTAATTTTAAAGGCTAATATGCAAGTTATTGTCATAAAAAGTGTTTGGGGACCTGGGTCCTGCCCCAGGGGACATGGATCAATGCAAAAAAAAGTTTTAAAACGGCCGTTTTTTCAGGAGCAGTGATTTTAATAATGCTTAAAGTCAAACAATAAAAGTGTAATATCCCTTTAAATTTCGTGCCTGGGGGGTGTCTATAGTATGCCTGTAAAGGGGCGCATGTTTCCTGTGTTTAGAACAGTCTGACAGCAAAATGACATTTTGAAGGAAAAAACTCATTTAAAACTACCCGCGACTATTGCATTGCCGACAATACACATAGAAGTTCATTGATAAAAACGGCATGGGAATTCCCCAAAGGGGAACCCCGAACCAAAAAAAAAAGAATGACGTGGGAGTCCTCCTAAATTCCATACCAGGCCCTTCAGGTCTGGTATGGATATTAAGGGGAACCCCAGCCAAAATTTTAAAAAAAAAATGACGTGGAGTTCCCCCTAAATTCCATACCAGACCCTTCAGGTCTGGTATGGATTTTAAGGGGAACCCCGCGCCAAAAAAAAACGGCGTGGGGTCCCCCCAAAAATCCATACCAGACCCTTATCCGAGCACGCAACCTGGCAGGCCGCAGGAAAAGAGGGGGGACGAGAGTGCGCCCCCCCCTCCTGAACCGTACCAGGCCACATGCCCTCAACATTGGGAGGGTGCTTTGGGGTAGCCCCCAAAACACCTTGTCCCCATGTTGATGAGGACAAGGGCCTCATCCCCACAACCCTGGCCGGTGGTTGTGGGGGTCTGCGGGTGGGGGGCTTATCGGAATCTGGAAGCCCCCTTTAACAAGGGGACCCCCAGATCCAGCCCCCCCCCTGTGTGAAATGGTAAGGGGGTACTTACCCCTACCATTTCACTAAAAAACTGTCAAAAATGTTAAAAATGACAAGAGACAGTTTTTGACAATTCCTTTATTTAAATGCTTCTTCTTTCTTCTATCTTCCTTCATCTTCTGGTTCTTCTGGCTCTTCTGGTTCTTCCTCCGGCGTTCTCGTCCAGCATCTTCTCCGCGGCGTCTTCTATCTTCTTCTCCTCAGGCCGCTCCGCACCCATGGCATGGGGGGGAGGCTCCCGCTCTTCTCTTCTTCTCTTCTTCATTTTCTTCTCCGGGCCGCTCCGCAACCCATGCTGGCATGGAGGGAGGCTCCCGCTGTGTGACGGCGCTCCTCGTCTGACAGTTCTTAAATAACGGGGGGGGCACCGGGTGACCCCGCCCCCCTCTGACGCACGGTGACTTGACGGGACTTCCCTGTGACGTCACGGGGAATGCCACAGGGAATGTCCCGTGCGTCAGAGGGGGGCGGGGTCACAGGGTGGCCCCGCCCCCCGTTATTTAAGAACTGTCAGACGAGGAGCGCGTCACACAGCGGGAGCCTCCCTCCATGCCAGCATGGGTTGCGGAGCGGCCCGGAGAAGAAAATGAAGAAGAGAAGAAGAGAAGAGCGGGAGCCTCCCCCCATGCCATGGGTGCGGAGCGGCCCGAGGAGAAGAAGATAGAAGACGCCGCGGAGGAGATGCTGGACGAGAACGCCGGAGGAAGCACCAGAAGAGCCAGAAGAACCAGAAGAACCAGAAGATGAAGGAAGATAGAAGAAAGAAGAAGCATTTAAATAAAGGAATTGTCAAAAACTGTCTCTTGTCATTTTTAACATTTTTGACAGTTTTTTAGTGAAATGGTAGGGGTAAGTACCCCCTTACCATTTCACACAGGGGGGGCCGGGATCTGGGGGTCCCCTTGTTAAAGGGGGCTTCCAGATTCCGATAAGCCCCCCGCCCGCAGACCCCCACAACCACCGGCCAGGGTTGTGGGGATGAGGCCCTTGTCCTCATCAACATGGGGACAAGGTGTTTTGGGGGGCTACCCCAAAGCACCCTCCCAATGTTGAGGGCATGTGTCCTGGTACGGTTCAGGAGGGGGGGGCGCACTCTCATCCCCCCTCTTTTCCTGCGGCCTGCCAGGTTGCGTGCTCGGATAAGGGTCTGGTATGGATTTTTGGGGGGACCCCACACCGTTTTTTTTTTTTTTTGGCGCGGGGTTCCCCTTAAAATCCATACCAGACCTGAAGGGCCTGGTATGGAATTTAGGGGGAACTCCACGTCATTTTTTTTTTAAATTTTGGCCGGGGTTCCCCTTAATATCCCTACCAGACCTGAAGGGCCTGGTATGGAATTTAGGAGGACTCCCACATCATTTTTTTTTTTAAATTTTGGTTCGGGGTTCCCCTTTGGGGAATTCCCATGCCGTTTTTATCAATGAACTTCTATGTGTATTGTCGGCAATGCAATAGCCGCGGGTAGTTTTAAATGAGTTTTTTCCTTCAAAATGTCATTTTGCTGTCAGACTGTTCTAAACACAGGAAACATGCGCCCCTTTACAGGCATACTATAGACACCCCCCAGGTACGAAATTTAAAGGGATATTACACTTTTATTGTTTGACTTTAAGCATTATTAAAATCACTGCTCCTGAAAAAACGGCCGTTTTTAAAACTTTTTTTTTGCATTGATCCATGTCCCCTGGGGCAGGACCCAGGTCCCCAAACACTTTTTATGACAATAACTTGCATATTAGCCTTTAAAATTAGCACTTTTGATTTCTCCCATAGACTTTTAAAGGGTGTTCCGCGGCATTCGAATTTGCCGCGAACACCCCAAATTGTTCGCTGTTCGGCGAACTTGCGAGCAGCCAATGTTCGAGTCGAACATGAGTTCGACTCGAACTCGAAGCTCATCCCTACTCAGAACAAACACCAGGCAGGCTGTATGTAAGTTTAAACAGGAATCTATCTTTATTGACAAAATACAGGCTTTTATACACTCAAAGTGTAGGTGCAGACCTCCTGCTCATATTACTCTAACAATACAGCTGTAACCTAATTAACCTAATTAACATGAGCTAATTAACTAATCCCTTTAGACAGCCTAGATGACTCAGACATGACCGTTAGGCCAGACTGGCCGTCTTGTAGTTCAGAAAGTCCAATCAACATTATCACAATCAACATAGACTCTTCTTCACACATTAGCAGAGTTAATTAACACAAATAACAATGGGGATCTAATGACTCTTAGATCCCATAGTAAACTTATTTACAATACACATTTTAACAGAAAATAGACAGACAGGTGTTGGAATTTACATCAGCATCACCTAACACTATCTGTCCCAGCATTATGAATCAGCCACTATTCCAATATGGCAAATCCAGGGTCCCCAGACATTCAGCTCACAAAGAGCACCGTTCCCCCAAATGCAAGGGCCCCTGATCGATCGGCAAGAGGCTAGCATACAGTCCCCTCCAAAAGTCTCTCTCCCGGCTAGGTCTGTCACATTTCTCCCCTTTTGGCAGGAGACTAACACAGGAGGAGACCCCAGACGGGTTGACTCTGAAGTTAGTCAGTAGTTCCAGTCCTCTAATGCCTGTACCCACACAGTACCCCAAACAAATTGTTCCAAACAAAGCATTACTCACCCAGCCAAGCTCTGCCTCTTTCAGAGAACATATCTGCCGCTGGGGAGAGGCCTGGACTGGCCCTTCTCCCTGGAGTCCTTTCTGCCGCTGGAGAGAAGACAGGGTGTCTGGGCTCACTCCGTCATGCTGTAGGGGATCTGGGCCGACTGCCCAGCATCCCTGGGGTATACAGGTGGAGACTGAAGTCCCATCCACCCTCACAGGACATCCATGCTCTGTTAGTTGAGGGCAAAGTCCAGCAGTACTCGGCCCTGTTGCCAGCCCTTCTGCTGGAAACCCCACACCATCTGCTCCGGCTAACTGTTGGGGAGAGACGACGAACACCTCCTCTCCCTTCTCCTCCTGTATCCTGATCTGCTGCTGGAAAGTGACCACCTCCTTCTCACCCTGAGCCTCCAGAACGGACGCAGGTGTAGGGCAGAGATCTTGGACCCTCTGTCCGGTTGCCAGCGCTACAGCTGGGGAAGTACCTTGTAACTTCACAGATACTTCTGTTGGTGCTGGGCAGAGCATAGTGAAGTTTGGCCCTAATAACAGCTCTTCTTCTGCTGGAGGCTCACCAGGTTGTTCTTCCTCAGCAGAAAAGTCTATCAAATCCCCTGTCTCTGCAACTGGTGTCTGGGGATAAAGGTTCACCATCTCCTCTCCGTGGAACCCAGAAGATGCTATCAGTGCTGGGCAGAGGTTAGCAGAGCTCTGCCCTGTTGTCAGCACTTCAGGTTTGGGGACGGCAATCTTCAGATTTTCCACTGCCGATTCTCTGGCATTCTGCTGGACAGGCACATTCCTCCATCCAAGATCATCCAATGCAGAAACAGGTTCATCAAGGTCAGTCAGCACTTGCTGCATCCGCCATAAGACCTCCGCCTCCATAGCTGCGAGGGCAGGTTCGCAAAGTACACCGTTACTCTGCCACATTGTCAACTCTTCAGCCAGGATTTCAGAGTTGTCAACTGGCATTTCATGATAGTCCCAGGCAAAGGGAGCACCACCCTGCTGCTGAGCAGAGTCTAATAGCTGTTTGTAGGCGATCTCCAACTCCCATTCCTGAACGGCCAGAAACTCCAAATCTTCCAGTGCCCAGTGCACTTCTGAGACATTCAGTCTCCGCTCTCCGTGCTTCATTATTTCCTCTAAACGCCACTCCCGATCACTTCCAAAGTCAGGGTCCCTGGACAGCCTCCAGTATAACAATCCCAGGCCATCGTAGTCAAAGCCTTCCGTGGGGCTGTCATCCGCTTTCCATGGGCACACTTGGGCTACATACCACTGGAGGGCTCTGTAGCTCTCGTCCAACCGCATTTCTGCCCGGATCAGCCGGCCTAACTCGGCTGTCCACTCCTGGTTCGGCTGTTCCCCCAAAAACAGCATTCGCACTTCATACTGCGACCAGTACCTTACATGGACGGAGGGGAGAACTTTTCCCTGGTGTCGCTGCTCACGGGCTAGCGCTTTCTTCCAGAGCTCACAGCGGACAGAATCAAACCATCCAAGCAGGACCTGCTCTGATACTGGTCCTCTGTGCTGTATCTCCTCTCGCAACCTCCTTCTGAATTCCTCATCCATGGTGGCTGGTATTTCTCCTCTCCTGCTATCCTGCTACCTTGGATCCAGGTGATGGTTTGAATGTGTTCACGGCAAGGAAGCACGATCCCACCATTCCCTCCACGGCTCTCAAGTAAGTCTTTCAGCGTGGCTCTCCTGCAGGCTGGTTTGGAGTGTCCCAGTAACTGGAGAGCAAATCCCACTGCTGCCACCAATGTAACGAGCCCCTTGCTCGCTCGGTTCCACTCTCCCGACACTCCTCTGCAGCTATTGAATCAGATTGCAACGTCTGATGGTTCGTCATCCAATGGTCCGGGACTAGAACCACAGCTCTGTGCCGTTCTAGTCCAGTTGTGATAGCTCAGAACAAACACCAGGCAGGCTGTATGTAAGTTCAAACAGGAATCTATCTTTATTGACAAAATACAGGCTTTTATACACTCAAAGTGTAGGTGCAGACCTCCTGCTCATATTACTCTAACAATACAGCTGTAACCTAATTAACCTAATTAACATGAGCTAATTAACTAATCCCTTTAGACAGCCTAGATGACGCAGACATGACCGTTAGGCCAGACTGGCCGTCTTGTAGTTCAGAAAGTCCAATCAACATTATCACAATCAACATAGACTCTTCTTCACACATTAGCAGAGTTAATTAACACAAATAATAATGGGGATCTAATGACTCTTAGATCCCATAGTAAACTTATTTACAATACACATTTTAACAGAAAATAGACAGACAGGTGTTGGAATTTACATCAGCATCACCTAACACTATCTGTCCCAGCATTATGAATCAGCCACTATTCCAATATGGCAAATCCAGGGTCCCCAGACATACAGCTCACAAAGAGCACCGTTCCCCCAAATGCAAGGGCCCCCGATCGATCGGTAAGAGGCTAGCATACAGTCCCCTCCAAAAGTCTCTCTCCCGGCTAGGTCTGTCACAAGTCTCTTGGGACTTGTGAAACATCCTGGATAGGGCATCAGGTTTGGTATTTTTGGAGCCAGGGCGGTAGGTGGCATGAAAGGAGAACCTGGAGAAAAAGAGAGCCCACCTAGCCTGACGTGGCTTCAACCTTTTTGCAGATCTCGAATACTCCAGGTTCTTATGATCTGTAAAAATTAAGACTGGATGAGCGGCACCCTACAGCAGATAGCGCCACTCCTCCAATGCTGACTTGATTGCCAACAACTCTCTGTCGCCTACATCATAATTTCTCTCTGCCGTAGACAATTTACGAGAGAAGAAGGCCACAGGATATAACAGGGCCTTAGTTCCCTGTCTTTGGGACAGCACTGCCCCTACTGCAATTTCAGATGCGTCCACCTCTAGTACGAACGGCAGAGAGGAATCTGGATGCTTTAATACAGAGGCGGAAGTAAAAAGGCCCTTGAGAGTCTCAAAAGCCTTTTGGGCTTCAGCAGACCAATGGAAGCGTGTACCTTTTTTTAGTTAGTTGTGTGATGGGTGTAATGATGGCTGAGAACCCTTTAATAAATTTACGGTAAAAATTAGCGAATCCAACGAGTCGCTGTATTCCTTTTTTGTCTGTCGGGACTGGCCAATCTAAGACTGCAGTGACCTTTTGAGGGTCCATCTTAATGCCTTTACTGGAAATGACTAACCCCAAAAATGGAATACTTTCCTGTTCAAATTCACATTTTTCAGCCTTTGCATATAGACCGTGTTGTCGAAGCTGGCCCAACACACTTCTGACGTGCCTGCGATGGGATTCAAGGGAACAAGAAAAAATGTATATGTCGTCTAAATCGACGATAACAAAAAGATCTAGAAAGTCTCGTAACACATCATTGATAAAGTACTGAAATGTAGCAGGGGCATTGCACAGACCGAAAGGCATCACTAGGTACTCAAAATGTCCATATCGGGTACGAAAGGCGGTTTTCCATTCGTCTCCGTCCCTAATACGAACTAAATTGTAGGCCCCGCGGAGGTCAAGTTTGGTGAATATGGTGGCCGTCCCAAGTCTTTGGAACAACTCTGGTACCAGAGGGAGAGGGTAACGGTTCTTCACAGTGATTTTATTTAGTTTGCGGTAATCCACACAAGGTCTGAGGGTTTTATCTTCTTTCTTCACAAAAAAGATGCCTGCACCTGCGGGAGACGTGGATGGACGAATGAAGCCTTTCTTAAGGTTCTCATCAATATATTTCTTTAAAGCCCCTTGTTCTACTTCGGTTAAAGGGAAGATTCTTCCAAAAGGAATCTCAGCACCGGGAAGTAATTCGACAGGACAGTCATAGTCCCGGTGAGGGGGTAAAACCTCTGCCCCCTGCTTGCTGAATACATCCAAGAAATCATGATAGGCAGAAGGGATGGACGAGTGTAAACTAGGATCTGTATCTAGGCAGAGCAAAGTAGGGTTCTCCTGAGCGTTCTGAGTTCTGCAGAACTGTTGGCAATAAGAAGAAGGGAAGGTAACTTCACCTGTGATACATCAATCCCAAGCATGGGAAAGGGAGATCGGAGCTCCTCATCAGCCCGTGAACCCCCTGATCCAAGTCAGATCTCTCACAACAACATCCCCGCGATGTTCTGGACATCGCAGGGAGAAGGCCCCAAAGCTGCGGCCTCGCCTAAACTACTCGGCCCGCTCGGAGGCTCCGGCCTAACGACGGACGGCGCAATCGGTGCACAAAGCTCCTCATCACAGGCTGCATCACAGCCTGCTTCTCCCCTACCCTACAACTCTCCAGCCTCACAAACCCTATGCCTGGCAGACCTACAAGCAGTGGCCCTGGACATTAAAGCCACGCTGTCTGCAGCCATCACAGATCTAAAGACAGAGATGCAGGGCATTGCAGCAAGGATGGGATCGGTGGAGCAGGCCACAACACGCCATGCAGAGGCCATAAAACTAGGGTGACCACATTTCCAAACTGCCATTCAGGGACACCCCCCCCGCACCCGCGCCCCCCCAAAAAAATCAACGGGGCAGTGCTGCTATACCGCCGGCAAAATGCCACTTCGGCAGCAATTTGCGGGCAGGTTTAACCCCTTTTCGGCCGCTAGTGGGGGGTTAAAACCGCGCCGCTAGCGACCAAATAGCGCCGCTAAAATGACAGTAAAGCGGTGCTAAAAATAGCGCCACTTTACCTCTGATACCCGGGGCGGCACAGTGTGAAAGGGGTCTAATACCAAGGTGGTCACCCTATTTGGAATAGATAGCCAAATACATATGTGAAAAGAAAAAAAAAATGAAAAAAAAGGAAATTTTATTGTTACGAACATACAGTATCAGATTCTAGAAGGAACATTGTTAAAAGCAATGCATTATTCATTGCAAGCATGCATGTTCTCATAGAATAGTATTAGTGAGTGAGTAGTGTAAAAAAACCTGGAAGTTTGGCTGGTGGCTCGGGTCGCGGCCCTCGTGGGCGGGGGGAGGCTCAGGAGGAGAGAAGTTGGGCTGCTGGCCTGGCAATGAGCTGCAGGCAGTGGGAGTAGTCGGCCCCGGGACTGGCACTGGGCACAGGCTGCCATGGTGGATCCTGGCTTACCAGCAGTGCCAGTGGGATGGACAGAGGGGCAGTGGGATGGACAGGGGGACAGTGGAATGGACAGGGGGACAGTGGAATGGACAGGGGGACAGTGGAATGGACAGGGGGACTGTGGGATGGACAGGGGGACTGTGGGATGGACAGGGGGACTGTGGGATGGACAGGGGGACAGAGGGATGGACAGGGGGACAGAGGGATGGACAGGGGGACAGAGGGACTGTGGGATGGACAGGGGGACTGTGGGATGGACAGGGGGACTGTGGGATGGACAGGGGGACTTTGGGATGGACAGGGGGACAGTGGAATGGACAGGGGGACAGTGGAATGGACAGGGGGACAGTGGAATAGACAGGGGGACAGTGGAATAGACAGGGGGACAGTGGAATAGACAGGGGGACAGTGGAATGGACAGGGGGACAGTGGAATGGACAGGGGGACAGTGGAATGGACAGGGGGACGGACAGGGGGACTGTGGGATGGACAGGGGGACTGTGGGATGGACAGGGGGACTGTGGGATGGACAGAGGGACAGTGGGATGGACAGAGGGACAGTGGGATGAACAGAGGGACAGTGGGAAAGACAGGGGGACTGTAGGATGGACAGGGGGACTGTAGGATGGACAGGGGGACTGTGGGATGGACAGAGGGACTGTGGGATGGATAGAGGGACAGTGGGATGGACAGAGGGACAGTGGGAAAGACAGGGGGACTGTAGGATGGACAGGGGGATTGTAGGATGGACAGGGGGACTGTGGGATGGACAGGGGGACTGTGGGATGGACAGGGGGACTGTGGGATGGACAGGGGGACTGTGGGATGGACAGAGGGACAGTGAGATGGACAGAGGGACCTTGGGATGGACAGGGGGACAGTGAGATGGACAGGGGGACAGTGAGATGGACAGGGGGACAGTGAGATGGACAGGGGGACAGTGAGATGGACAGAGGGACCTTGGGATGGACAGAGGGACAGTGAGATGGACAGAGGGACCTTGGGATGGACAGGGGGACAGTGAGATGGACAGGGGGACAGTGGGACGGACAGGGGGCAGTGGGATGGACAGGGGGACTGTGGGATGGACAGGGGGCAGTGGGATGGACAGGGGGACTGTGGGATGGACAGGGGGCAGTGGGATAGACAGAGGGACAGTGGGATGGACAGGGAGACAGTAATGGACTGTACATACCTCTCTCCTGCTGTCCCGTTCTGTAAGCTATGGGTTGCACTTGCTCCCTTAACACTGGCTCCTCCTTCTTCTGGGCTCCTGCACGAGTTCTGCATTGACAGGGGCGAGGGGGTCAGGGCGGCCGCTGCTTTGCTCTGCATGCAGAGAGAGGGAATGAGGGAGCCGGAATTCCTCAGACCTCAGTATCCCCCGCAGGCCAGGAACTCTGCCAGCAGCCGCCATACGCTCGTCTGCATAGAGCATCACACCTCCCTCACACACACGGGCTGCCTGTGGGCGGCACGTACCTGAGGAATCATGGGGGACAGGGCAGGCTGGACCACTGGAGTCCCTGGACGGGGGGAGACCTGGGTGCTGAGGAGTGTCTGCCTCGTTGCTGGTGTATGATGATTATAGGGGCTGGAGCCTGGAAGAAGTCACTTGGGCTGCCCACCCCCACGCTACACCACTGGGCTGGCCCAGCCGGATGACATCATTGACATTCGGCAGTCAATTGATAATCGCGAACGGCTGCATCATATTCATTCCGGGACACTGTATGGTCCCGGAATGGAGGTGCCCGGGACCCGGGACAGACCTGCTGATTGCAGGAATGTCCCGGGCAATCCGGGACACGTGGGCACCCTACATAAAACAGGTACAAAAATCTTCTGATATACACCTGAACCATATAATTGAAATTCACCGACACTTAGAAGACCTCGATAACAGAGGAAGAAGGCACAATATAAGGATTAGGGGGGTACCAGAAGCAGCAGATCAAAGCCCTGTTGAACACACTGCCACAACCATATTTAACGATTTACTGGATAGACCTCCAGACTCCCCCATTGACTTTGAAAGGATTCACAGAGCCCTCAGACCGAGAGGAAGGGATACTGATCCCCCCAGGGACATAATATGTTGCTTGGTAAATTTCCCCCTGAAAGAAGCTATCTTAAAAAAGGTGAGAGAGAAAAATAGAGTGCTGTTTAATGGAACTGAGATAAAACTATACCAAGACTTATCAAACATCACATTACAGCAACGCAGGGCTCTGCTTCCGATTCTCGACCAACTGCGTACTAGAGGTATACCATACAGGTGGAAATTTCCTTTTTGTCTATCAGCCACCTGGAGAGGTCACACGGCACTGCTACGCACGCCTGAAGACTTGCAATCTTTCTGCGAAACACTTAACATCCCCCCAACTGAAGTTCCAGATTGGTATAATTCATTCATGCTGAATGACACGTGGATTGAAGTAACAAACAACTACACTCCCAGAGCTCAAAGAAACAGAGACAGATGCCGCAGATCACCTTCATCTCATCAAAACAGAAGAGGAACTAACCAAGGAAGTCCAGGACTCTCCCCTCCTAGACGCAGAGATCGCATGGATAGACAAGACCAAATGGACACCTGAAACGCAAACATCCACAAGGATCACAGATGTCATTCTACGCATGCCTATCTTCAATCAAATACCAGCCATCTATACATCCTTTTTTCTTTCAGTTGGAACAGCCTCAAACCATCCAACAAGAAATTATCCAACCACAGAAATAATAGTTTTAGCATAAAAGCTAACTGACTTCATTTTTTTTCCTTCTTTTTTCTCTTTTCCATTTTATTCTTTTTTTTTTTAGTTGCGGTGTTCCACAAGAACAGAAACAAATCAATACACCCAAGTTAAAGAGAATATATGCAGATATCCTGATCAGATCCATCAACATAAGGGTATGCTAGTTGTGTTTGAACTAAAGAACGTATGACTGTAAGTAAGATGTCTAGAGCACATTTATCTTGCAACCCAGAAGAATATTAGGTTATGGCTATACCTTATACTTTTTTTTCTACTGACCATTAGCCATAACTGAATATTCAGGATCGATAGTATCTTCAGTGCATATATTAATGTTTTCCAAAATGTATGCTTTAAAATAATAGAACGAGCAAAAGTTATCGTGGTTATGAATATTTTAGATTCATTTAGGGTTAAAAATGGTTTAATAATGCTTTGATTTTCTTAAAAAAGGCTGAATTACAACCAACTCATGTTACGGTCAATACAGAGGATGTTTATATTTAACATAAGGAATAGGCATGATAGTGGACCACTCTGGACTTACCTTAAACTAATTTACATAAGGTAACTATCCTTCACAAAAATACAATATTTTTTCCAAATTTAACTGATTAGGAGGAAATGAATACTGGTAAATAACACTCCTAGCAACAGTCGAATTTGTTGACAATATAAGATCACTTAAAAAAAAAAAAAAAGAAACATTTAATATGAGCCATTTCGACCACCATAATGCCTTATACCTACATTATCTATCTCTGAAAAAACTTTTTTTTTTGAAGCAAGAGTTTTTTTGTTTTGTTTTTTACAAGTTTGTTTGTTACATTTAAAGGTTTATAGAATACGTAAACAATATGGTACTACTTAATTTACATGAAAATTTTCCATAGGACATACAGAATAAACCCCTTAAACACAAGATGCTCTTAATTCCTATGATAAGGGCTCCCCCTAGTGGCTTTTAAGTATAATTATCTGGGGTATTATATTTTGCTTGCACCTATTAATTTCAACACAATCTAGAGTTCAAGATGTGTCTATTAATAACAGGGTTCAATATAACCACGTTTTTGTACACAATTATTAGACTGCTCCAAAAATTCAACTCACACATAAATTGCAGTTAATATTTCAATATCTCCCATGCTCAAAATGTTTTACATATATCCTGTAATATCTGATCAATATAATTAGATAGCTGTTCCGAAGTGCTGAGAGTACTAGTAAATAAAGTAAGGAAAAAAGAGAAGAGAACATAAATAGTCTAATTAAAATCCAACTGTTCCTACTTAGACCTCCCACACAAGGAGTGAAATAATTTTCACTCTTTGAACTTACTGGACCTTTCTTACAGGGTAGACTAGCTGGTCTAAACCTACCTCCGGAACACTTCTCCCGCCTCTCCTTGAGGAAGGAAAACCTCTTCCCCCACCCACTCCTTTTTTTTTTTTTTTTCCCTTACCCCCCTGAAACCCAGAGAACGTTTATCTGACCTAAAACAAGACATACAATTAAAGTAAACCTCTGTATACTCCTGGATCCAAATAATCCTTCTTTTGGATACAGGAATATATTCAAAATGCCTATTCACAAACAGCAGACCATCTCAACATCAATTAAGCTAATTTCAGTAAATGCTAATGGACTTAACATCCCTGAAAAAAGAACCAAATTCCTCAATGAATTTCATAAACTCAAAGCCAATATCATTTGCATACAAGAAACTCACTTTAAAGCTAATAAAGTTCCCAAATTGCAGGATAAAAGATTTCCAACTGCATTTCATGCCACCAATCCTGAAGGAAAATCCAAAGGAGTCTCTATTTTGATTTCCAAACAGACTCCCCTTCAGATTCACGATACAATGCTTGACCCAAGGGGAAGATACATATTCATTAAAGGGAAGTTGGGATCTCATCCCATCACAATAGCTAACATATACACCCGTAATGCAAAGCAGGTAACCTTCTTTCGTAAAATAAAGGACCTATTAACAAACTTCGCGGCAGGTATTATTATCTTAGAGGGAGACTTAATACTCCATTAAACCCACTCATAGACACCTCGAATGGTACATCGAGCCTCCCTTATAAAGCGCTGAAACAAATCAAACTCCAACTACCCACTGCCTTGGTTGAGTCCTCTAACACCATTAAGAAACAATCCAGATTTTCTCCCAGGTACAGCAAAAAAATTTCTAAGTCATGGCCACACAAAGAAATTCTTGTCAAACACTTCTTTAAAAATGGTAAACTCTTATCAAGAGACGAAATAAACAAAGACAGTGACCCTCCCCAGATCTCTCAATGGAATTACATACAAATTAGACATTACTTGACTAGCAACGAGAAAACCCAACACTGTACTAGACCTCTTACGACGCTAGAAGAACTTTGCACCAAAACAACCCCACAGAGACATATCATCTCTATTCTATACAACTCGCTCTTTGCGAGTAACTCTGAATTCTCCAGTTCGTCATGTCTAGCCCGGGAACAAGATCTCAACCTAAATCTGACAGAGGAAAATTGGGAAAGAATTTTTATGTACGCACATAAAGATTCTCTTAATGTCGCCACTCAAGAATGTGGCTTTAAAATCATCACTAGATGGTATAGAACCCCCACCCTATTGCACAAATTCTCTCCTCAGACCTCGGACAGATGTTGGAGATGCAAACTGGAGGAAGGCTCGATTATTCACATCTGGTGGACTTGTCCGCTTATCCAAAATTTTTGGAAAATGGTTCACGAAACCGTCACGTCAATCACCTCAGAAAATTTAAATTTTAACCCAGCACAATACCTGCTACATTACAATTCTATACCCAAAAAACAATACCTAAAATCTCTAACCATGTTTATGGTAAACGCTGCAAGACATTGTATCCCCTGCCACTGGCGCTCTAACTCTATCCCATCAAAAAATGAATGGTTTTGCAGAATAAACAATATAGAAAGAATAGAAGAACTCATAAGCATATCTCAGGAGAAAATAACTCATTTTGCTTCAACATGGTACAAATGGATAGAATTCAAAAATTCTCAGACATACAAAGCAATCAATATTTTTATTAACATAAATACATCTAATAAATAAGGTTCTTAAGAAGGTTTAAGAAAATGATACGGAAATAATCTGTCATTTAACCACTCCCACCCTCCCCCCCTTTTTTTTTTCTCTTCCCCTCATCTCTCTCCCCTCCCCTTCAAGTCATAACCTGAGTTAGGTAATAACCACTACTTCACTTCAAGATTTCCTTGATGCTACTTGAAAATAGAATTAGCATAAATAAAATTGTTTATTTTTGTAATTATATAAAACCATAATGTATCCATATACTGTCCTTAACTGTATTAAAACCAATTGTCATATGTACCCCTTTTTTTGCAAATGTACTACTACAAAGGTGTTATGTCATTACATGTTCAATCAATAAAAACTTTTGTGAAACAAAAAAAAATGTCCAGATTGTGAGCCTGTAGCCATGGCATGCCGAGGATTATGGGAAACAGGGGTGAAGCGATGATATCTAGGCATAGCTGTTCTTGATGGGAATTGGAAATGGAGACGGGTATTGGGATAGTCTCTTGGGTAACAGGTCCAGATTTAATAGCGGTTCCATCAGCTAGATGGATGGAAAGTCCATGGGCCTTAGGCAACAAAGGTATCTGGTGTTGGGTAGCAAAAAGAGAATCCATGAAACAGCTGCAAGCGGGGGCGCATGCGCGGCGCGATGCGGAACGGACGTGGGTGATCACAGCTCCGTCGGTCCCGGCTATCACAGGCCTAAAACACCAGGGCTACATCGCTCATCCCCAGGCGAAAGTGACACCAACTGCTAGAGGACACAGCGGTCCATGCCTGGAAGAGATTCGGGACATTTTAAACGCTCCAAACATCACTTAACTAACTTTCTGCTGGACGCTGCGAACAGAAAGCACAGGAGAATGTCTCAAGATGGCGCCGGCGCCAGCTCACAGGCGGCCTCAAGGAAATCCGCATCCATCCCATCCAGTCTCTCATCTAACGCTGGGATCAGTGAGTACACATCTCCCCTCTCCAAAGCGGACTTAGATGCTAGTCTGACTACCATTTTTGAAAAGTTAGTGGACAAGATTGAAAGTGAGGTCCATAAATCCACTACGGCCCTGTCACAAGAGATTGCTAGCATTGGCACTCGTACCGACATACTAGAAACAAAACATGATGAACTGTCGCTTGCCCATAATGATCTAAGGAAAGATTATGAATCATTAGCAGACAGCTTTGCATTTATGCAAGCCCAAGTTGAAGACCTTGATAACCGCAATAGGCGCCATAACATCAGATTGCGCGGTGTTCCAGAATCGGTCACCGACCTTATGCCTACAGTTTCTAAAATATTTCATAACCTTCTACCAGATAAACCTTTATCAGCTTTTGTCTGTGATAGGATCCACAGGGCATTGCGCCCCAAACCCACCCCAGACAAACCCCCTAGAGATATTGTCATGTGCATGAAAGACTCAAAGAGGACATCATGCGTGCTGCAAGAAACTCTCCTGATATCTCTCTTGACGGTAAAAAGCTGCAGATATATCCAGATATCTCCCCTGCTACATTAGATAGAAGACGCAGGATGAAGGATGTCACCAGCATCTTACAAGCAGCAAGAATAAAATATAGATGGGGCTTTCCATTCAAGCTCACTATCCCACACAATGGATCCACATACACAGTCTACAATATAATTGAAGGCAAAGAACTGCTTGTAAAGTTGGGCCTTCTAGACCCAGAACCACCCAACAGATTCCCATTATCTCCTAGACCTTCCCCAATCTGGTCCACTCCTTCCTCCAGACGAATTGCAAACAACCAAAGAAGATGGCGTCAACCATTTCAAGAGGACCCATCATGATCACATACAACACATTTTCAATCTTCTGGTGTATAAGAATTTCTTTCCCCCCGTAAGGTAAACAGAGGGAAGTGACTTATTTTTTCTTTATTTCTTTTTTTCATTTTGAGGATGGATCTTCATGCTCACACAATATGGTTCAATTGACTGCCATCAAGTTTGCTCTTATCCAATTGGCATCTTAAAATGCTTCTCCTCTAGAATCGGATTCCCAAGACCCTTCCTCCTCCCTCAGGAGAGTTTTTCATCTATATTTTTCTTTTTTCCCCCTGGACGTAGTCGAGAAGTCCCCAACAACATATATCCCCCTCCGATTTTGGGATAGAAGAGTGGAGAAGAAAAGAGAAGAGGAGGGAGAGACTTTCTATATAAGGAGGGGGCGGAGGGAGGAGGGGAGAGGGATAGAAGGAGAAAAGATTTTTTTTATTTATTTTTTTTTCCTTCCATTTTATTTGTCTAAACTGACTTTCACGTTAAAACCTCCTCCTTCGTTTAGAAATATAAGTTTAGTGATTTATCTCATATATATCACCGAGACGAGAGGTGACAATATCGCCTCCCGTCTGGTACCTTACCCCTTCCCCCCCTCCCCCCTCCCTCCCCCCCTGCCTCCCCCCCTCCTCCCCCCCTTCCCCTCCCCCCCCATTCTTTACATCCTTCATCTTCCCCCCTGGTTACACTATATGGTTTTGTATTCAAAACTCTAAATTATCTTAATATTAAGGCCTGTGACATCCGCCGCCGCTGGATTGTCCCCCACCCTGCTTGTGTTATCAGTAGCGGCACCACTGATTTTTGTTGTCGCGCCTGGTGGCACCCGCAGGAATAGGACAGTATTGTCCTCTTGAAGTTATTTCATTTAT
This sequence comes from Lithobates septentrionalis, assembly GCA_037952835.1. NCBI lineage: Eukaryota > Metazoa > Chordata > Amphibia > Anura > Ranidae > Lithobates > Lithobates septentrionalis. The sequence continues at coordinate 1,635,649 of JBBDGP010001464.1, read as the reverse complement.
TAGTGACAGGATGTTTCTTGTCCCTTTGTTACTATTTTATATTTTGTTTTTTCACAACTTTATTGCCCTTAAGGCAAAAAACATTATTTTGTTAAAAAATGGAAGTTTTCATGACATCTTTCGATCACAAAGATCTGAATGTTGGTATATTTGCTCTTATTTTGGCACACTACCATCATGGTATATTTTACTATACACAGTATTCACCGTAGACTCACATAGCTTTTCTCCCCTCTATTCCAAGGAAAATAATATTACACTTACCAAACACACACCAAAAATATTTTTTTATGTAGCACATCTCATGCTCAAGATGGATTCTCTTCATAAGCTTATTACCCCACTCACATATAATGGTGCTTAGAGTAATATCACATAACGTCCAGGGCTTTAACTCACCCCACAAACGTAAAAAAGCCTTCCAACATTATAAAAGATTGGGAGTAGATATTATCCTTATGCAGGAAACCCACTTTTCATCCAACAACCATCCCAATTATTTTGACAAGACATACAATCAATTCTATTACACCACCTTTCACAACAAAACTAGAGGTGTAGCCATATTTATACGCAACACCATTATCCTCGACATACAAAACATATATAAAGATGTCGATAGTAGATATATTATCATCAAGGGTCTTATTGATAATAAAGCAATAACATTAGCTTCAGTTTATGCTCCAAATGAATCTCAATCTACTTTTTTCACAAATTTCTTTGATAAACTTGACCAATTCAACTCACCTCATATAATCCTAGGAGGCGATTTTAACCTAACTGCACACCCTTCCCTTGACAGAAGTAAAACCTCCCCCTCCTCTAAAGCATTCTCCAAATCTATAAACCGTTATTTAAATAATTTTCAACTTATAGACTCATGGAGATCCCATAATATAGGGCTTAGGGCCTATACACACTATTCTTATCCCCACGACGTCTATGCTAGACTGGATTATATCTTTTGTACCCCAATATTATTGGCTAACTCCTCTAACGCCCTAATCCATCCCTGCCCCTGGTCTGACCATGACATTACCTACTTTGAGACATCACATATAGGTCTCTCTCCTTCCCCCTACAATTGGCGACTAAACGATTCTATTCTAACTGACCCTTTAATTACTCAAACTATCTCCTCACACATTGAAAACTATTTCACTGAAAACGCTATTGATGATATCTCCCCCACTACTCTCTGGACAGCTCACAAAGCAGTTCTAAGAGGCCATTTAATCAGCATAGCAGCCAAAAGAAATAGAGAAAAACTCACAAACATAAAAAGCCTCACCAGAGATTTAAACCTTCTCTATAACAAGTTACAACAAAAATCCACCCAAGAAATTACAAAACAAATTCAAGATAAACGCAAAATTCTTGATCAAATATTATCAGCAAACACAGAAAAATCCTTGAGATTCTCAAAAGCCAAATTCTTACTACACAGTAACTCCCCCTCTGCCATGTTTGCCAAAAAACTCAACCATGATCATAAACCCCCTCATACATATAAGCTTAGAGATCACTCCGGAAACATGATCACCCATCCGCAAGGTGTGCTGGAAATCTTTTCCTCTTTCTACAAGGACCTACTTTGTAGCCCACAACCATCTCTTGATCAACACTCTAAATCATGGCTAGACAACATTCAATTACCTACTCTTAACGCTCTTCAAATAGAATCCCTTAACGCACCATGCACAGAAGCAGAAATAAGCAAAATTATTAAATCTCTTAAAACATCTACTGCCCCTGGTCCAGATGGCTTCTCATCTTCATACTATAAAAAATATTCCTCCCTCCTATCCCCATATCTATCCAAACTCTTTAACCATATTCTCAATGGTAATCATTTCCCGGATGAAATGCTTCTTGCAAATCTTTCCCTTATCCCCAAACCACTTAAGGATCACTCCCTACCCCAAAACTACCGACCTATATCAGTCCTTAATAATGACCTAAAAATTTTTGGTAGATTGCTTTCAGACAGACTAGCAGCAGTCATTCCTAATTTAATACATATAGACCAAACCGGTTTTATCCCCGGCCGACAGATAGTTGATAATACTAGACTAGTCACCAATATTATCCAAGATGCCAACCTATCATCTCACAAAGTATGCCTTCTCAGTCTAGACATTCATAAGGCTTTTGACAGCGTTAGCTGGTCATATCTAAATTATCTATTACCCAAATACGGAATTTCAGAAAAATTCTTACAAGGATTCAACGCACTTTACCACAACCCTCAAACTAGAATTAGACTCCCAGGACACAACTCTGATTTTTTCCCCCTCAGTAGAGGCACCAGACAGGGCTGCCCCCTTTCACCTCTATTGTTCGCTCTGGCAATTGAACCCTTAGCTCACAAGATTAGGAACAGTATCGATATAAAAGGTTACACTAAGGGTGATAGAGAATTCAAACTCAGCCTATACGCAGATGATGCTCTTCTATTCCTCACAGATCCCCTCACCTCTATTCCATCCCTCCTAAAAGAACTTAAATCTTTCCAATCCATCTCAGGCCTCAAAATCAATTCCAATAAATGTTCTGCTTTACCAATTAATTACTCCCAAAATCTCCAATCCCTATTAATTAAAAATTTCCCATTCGATTGGTGTTCCAGCTCATTCAAATACCTAGGTGTCACAATCTCCTCATCTTACAACCTTCTATATAAATCTAATTATATCCCATTGTTCTCACACATTACATCCCTCCTAAAATCATGGTCTTCCTTTCATATTTCCTTCCTTGGTAGAATATGTGCCATCAAGATGACGATTCTTCCTAAACTCTTGTACTATTTTCGTGCCTTACCTATCAATGTTCCCAAATCTAAACTGACTTCCCTTCAAAGAGAAATCAATAAATTCATATGGGCAGATAAAAAACCAAGATGCAGTTATGCTTTAATGCATAGACCACATACTATGGGTGGCTTGGGCCTTCCAAATTTATGGCTTTACTACCTAGCCACAAGACTTACACAACTTACCCAATGGTTCACTCCTTCGATAAACACCCCATGGAAATTGTTTGAATCCATCTCAATCCTCCCACTTCATCTACAGGGTATTCTATGGTCCAACTCTATCTCATACAGCAGACTTATGAAACAAAACATTATAATAGCTCAATTTTATCAATTGTGGACTAAATATAAAGACACTTATAAACTCTCCTCAGACACACCACCTTTAGCCTCCTTTTTAGGTGATCCTAGATTCACATGTGCCTATAATAACAGACAATCTTACTCTACCTGGATTGACAAAAATTTAACTACACTGAGATCTCTTCAGCAAAAATGGGAATTTATCTCATTCCCGATCTTCAAGCCACACACAATCTACCTGCTGATGAACTCCCAAGATACCAGCAAATTAAATCCTTCTATGCTAAATATTTTGCACTAAAAACACACCCCTCATACACAACTTTTGAACATATATGTATTTTATCCTCTAGAGATAGAGGCCTTATATCCAGGTTGTATAGTTATATTAATAGTGTTGGAATACCAGATAAGTCCGCTCAGATGCTCAGATGGGAGGAGGATATGGATGTCTCAATTGATGTTGAAGATTGGCACTCCATGTCAGTAAATCTACGCAAATGTAATAAAGCTATCACTTTTAGAGAAACCCCAATTAAGATTTTTTCTAGATGGTACCTTACCCCTTCAAAACTTCACACTTTCTACCCATCCATCTCCCCTAACTGTTTTAGGGGATGCTCGGATCCCGGTACCCTCTTACACATTTTTTGGAGCTGCAGCCATAGAAACAATATATGGCACAAAGCATCTGATTTAATAGAACATTCCTCGAAACAAAAAATCACCCCTTCCCCTCAGATATGCTTGCTGTATGCTAATATACCGGGCATACCTACCCCCTGTATGAGACTGTTCCACTCCCTATGCAGTTCCATACACTGGATGACCGCCTATAATTGGAAATCCAACAATTTGTCCTGGCAACAAGTAATAAATAGAATGGAGCTCCTCAGACTATCTGAGTGGATTTATCACACCCTTAACGATACTATCCATATTCACAAAAAGAAATGGGCCTATTGGAACCCATCCTAACTGTCTTTAACATAATATTATTATTTTCTCTCACTATCCTATGAGAATGCTGTATTATGTCTTACTTTTTTTTCTTATCCAATTTTTTTTCTTTTATATATATATTAACATTCATTCATTGTATATGACCACATCTATTACACGATGTTAAATAACCTCCTTTATTGTATACTACCATTCTCATTAATGCAATACTTTAATGTCATTTTATAACCAATGTCTGTTCATCTAAACTTCCAAATAAAACTTTTGTAAACAAGAAACAGCTGCAAGCTCCAGAATCAATAATGGCGGTTATTTGCAGAGTCTTTCCTGGAAGCTGTAACAGGATAGAGAGAGCAAGGTGAGTAGTATTCTTAGCCAGAGGTGTAACATAGTCAGTGGACAGGGATAGGCACTTACGGAGTTTAAGGGGACAGTTCCTGACATAGTGCCCAGGTTCCCCGCAATACAGGCACAAATTATTCACTCGACAACGTTGTCATTCCTCCTGGGTAAGAGAAGGCCGCAGGACTCCTAATTGCATTGGCTCAGGTAGGTTAAACGTGGAGGTAGGTGGTGTTGGTGACGAATGATGAGGGACCTTAGGGGTAACCCAAGTTGGACGAGGAGATCCCATAGCTCTCTCAGTCCTACGCTCTCGTAGGCGTCGATCGATCTGGATGGCTAGATCGATCAAGGCATTTAAAGTCTGTGGTGTACCCACCCTGGCCAGTTCATCCTTCAGAGAGTCAGAAAGTCCCATCCGAAACTGATAGCGATAAGCCGCATCATTCCAATTAGTGTCCGCACTCCACTTTCTGAATTCAGCCACATAGTCCTCTGCTGCCCTGCGACCCTGTTGAAGGGTGTGGAGAGCCGCCTCTGCAGTCACAGACAGCTGGGGGTCATCGTACAACTGACCCAATGCGTCAAAGAAGGTGGAGAGATTGGTCAGGGATATGTCCTTTTGCTCCAAGAGGCGATGGGCCCAGGTTTGGGGGTCACCAGAAAGCAGAGAAATTACGTAGCCCACCCTGGTAGCCTCCAGGGAAAAGGTACGTGGCTGAAGAGCAAAGAACAATTCACAGGAGTTGCGGAAGGCCCTGAATTTATGGCGATTCCCGGAGAAACGTTCAGGCGTGGGAACCTTGGGTTCTGGAGGGAGCATCACCACCGTTGAGGAAGGCCCGACTGAAGGAGCAGGAGCAGAAGGAACCCCCTGGACCTCAATGGGATTAGACAAGGTTAGCACTCGTTCCTCCAGCCTGGTGTATCCTTGCTGCAGATTCTTGACTGCTTCAGTCAATCCTGCCAGGTGCGCACAAAGTTCCTCCATGGGAGACATTCCCTGCTCAGGCTCAGACATGGCTGTCTGCTACTGTCACGTACCTGGTAGGTTTTGAGCCTGAAGTGCAGAGAAAGACCTCCCTTACAGCTCCCAATCCCGTTCCCCTGGAATGGAGACAGAGGGCCAGGAGTGAAGAGTGGTATGGGCGCCTGGCAGAATCAACAGCCACTGGAAGTTCAGGAGTGGTGGCACCCTCTGGAACCTGATGCTGAAGAGAAGACGGAAGACTGAGACTGGAATGCAGGGAGGAAGGTAAGTAAGCCGGACTGAAGAACTGGGCTGGAACCAGGAACAAACAGCAGGTAGTAGCCTGGAACGCTGGACTGGAACCAGGAACAAGCAGCAGGTAGTAGACTGGAACACTGGACTGGAACCAGGAACAAGGCAGCAGGTAGTAGACTGGAACGCTGGACTGGAACCAGGAACAAGCAGCAGGTAGGAGCCTGGAACGCTGGACTGGAACCAGGAACAAGCAGCAGGTAGTAGACTCTAACGCTGGACTGGAACCAGGAACAAGGCAGCAGGTAGTAGACTGGAACGCTGGACTGGAACCAGGAACAAGCAGCAGGTAGTAGACTGGAACGCTGGACTGGAACCAGGAACAAGCAGCAGGTAGGAGCCTGGAACGCTGGACTGGAACCAGGAACAAGGCAGCAGGTAGTAGACTGGAACGCTGGGCTGGAACCAGGAACAAGCAGCAGGTAGTAGACTGGAATGCTGGACTGGAACCAGGAACAAGGCAGCAGGTAGTAGAATGGAACGCTGGACTGGAACCAGGAACAAGCAGCAGGTAGTAGACTGGAACGCTGGACTGGAACCAGGAACAAGCAGCAGGTAGGAGCCTGGAACGCTGGACTGGAACTAGGAACAAGTAGCAGGTAGTAGACTGGAACGCTGGACTGGAACCAGGAACAAGGCAGCAGGTAGTAGACTGGAACGCTGGGCTGGAACCAGGAACAAGGCAGCGGGTAGTAGACTGAAACGCTGGGCTGGAACCAGGAACAAGCAGCAGGTAGGAGCCTGGAACGCTGGACTGGAACCAGGAACAAGCAGCAGGTAGGAGCCTGGAACGCTGGACTGGAACCAGGAACAAGCAGCAGGTAGTAGACTGGAACGCTGGACTGGAACCAGGAACAAGGCAGCAGGTAGTAGACTGAAACGCTGGACTGGAACCAGGAACAAGCAGCAGGTAGTAGACTGGAACGCTGGACTGGAACCAGGAACAAGCAGCAGGTAGGAGCCTGGAACGCTGGACTGGAACCAGGAACAAGCAGCAGGTAGTAGACTGGAACGCTGGACTGGAACCAGGAACAAGGCAGCAGGTAGTAGACTGGAATGCTGGGCTGGAACCAGGAACAAGCAGCAGGTAGTAGACTGGAACGCTGGACTGGAACCAGGAACAAGCAGCAGGTAGTAGACTGGAACGCTGGACTGGAACCAGGAACAAGGCTGCAGGTAGTAGACTGGAACGCTGGGCTGGAACCAGGAACAAGGCAGCAGGTAGTAGACTGGAACGCTGGGCTGGAACCAGGAACAAGGCAGTGGGTAGTAGACTGAAACGCTGGGCTGGAACCAGGAACAAGCAGCAGGTAGGAGCCTGGAATGCTGGACTGGAACCAGGAACAAGCAGCAGGTAACAGACTGAACACTGGTATTGCACAGCGGAATGGTCAACAAGCCGGTGGTCGGTATTGGTCGGACAGCAGAGGTACCAGGGATTACACAGAGTGATGGTCAGGCAAGCCAAGAGGGTCTGGTGCAGGCGGATAGCAGGATGGTCAAACAGGAAGCCGGGTCAATAACAGAATACACAGATCAGATCAGGTTAAGGCACACGGAACACTGTAGAGCAGACAGCGGGGATTGAGTGTGACAGACCGGTTTAAATAGCCCGCCTGACACCAGCGGGAGTGCGCGCGCGCCCGTGAGTGACAGCAGCCGTGAACGCGCGCGCAAGCGCAGTGGGACCCGTGGCCCTGTTCCCGTGCACCTGGATCGCCGGTTACTGGCAGGATCTTCATGACACCTCCACACAACCCCCTACTGAGAGAGATAGCCCCCACACAACCCCCTACCCCCCCCCAAGAAAGATAGCCTGCACACAATGCCTTGCCCCCGAGAGAAATAGCCCCCACAAAACCCCCTACCCACCCCTGAGAGAGATAGCCCCCACACAACCCCCTACCGCCCTCCCCGAGAGATAGCCCCCACACAACCCCCTATCCCCCGAGAGAGATAGCCCCCACACAACCCCCTACCCCCAGAGAGAGAGAGCCCCACACAACCCCCTACCGAGAGAGATAGCCCCCACACAACCACTTACCCCCCCGAGAGAGATAGCCCCCACACAACCCCCAACCCCCCCGAGAAAGATAGACCCCACACAACCCCCCATCCCCCGAGAAGGACAGCCCTCACACAACCCCCTACCCCCCGAGAGAGATAGCCCCTACACAACCCCCACCACCCCCCCGAGAGAGATAACCCCCACACAACCCCCTACCCCCGAGAAAGATAGCCCCCACACAACCCCCTACCGCCCCCTGAGAGAGATAGCCCCCACACAACCCCCTACCCCCCGAGAGATATCCCCCACAGAATCCCCTACTCCCATGAGAGAGATAGCCCCCACACAACCCCTTACCCCCCCCGAGAGAGATAGCGCCCACACAACCCCCAACCCCCCCGAGAGAGATAGGCCCCACACAACGCCCTACCCACCGAGAAAGATAGCCACCACCCCCCGAGAGAGATAGCCCCCACACAACCTTCAACCCCCCGAGAGAGATAGCCGCCACACAACCCCCTACCCCCCGAGAGAGATAGCCCCCACACAACCCCCTACCGCCCCCCCCAGAGAGATAGCACCAACACAACCCCCTACACCCCCCTAGAGAGATAGCCCCCACACAACCCCCTACCGCCCCCCCCCCCCAGAGAGATAGCACCAACACAACCCCCTACACCCCCCTAGAGAGATAGCCCCCACACAACCCCCTACCGCCCCGAGAGAGATAGCCCCCACACAACCCCCTACCGCCCCCCCAGAGAGATAGCACCAACACAACCCCCTACACCCCCCTAGAGAGATAGCCCCCACACAACCACCTACCACCCCCCCAGAGAGCCCACACACAACTCTCTACCCCCCACCGAGAGAGATGGCCCCCACACAACCCCCTACCCCCCGAGAGAGATAGCTCCCACACAACCCCCTACCCCCGAGAGAGATAGCCCAAACACAAACCCCCTACCGCCCCCCGAGAGAAATAGCCCCCACACAACCCCCTCCCGAGAGAGATAGCCCCCACACAACCCCCTACCCCTGAGAGAGATAGCCCCCACACAACCCCCTTTTCTTCAGGTAGCTTTAGGTGCACACTGTGCGGAGGACGCACTACACTAACTGTAAATACTGTAGCTAATAGGACTAATAGGATCAGAAGAACACCAGCAATTTTCTTTTTTTTTTATAAATTTTTTATTTTTGAATAACATATATTACATGCCGCATAAAGCATTTCATTTAATCTTCATGTCCTCTCATAAAACTCCTTTTTATCGTAATGTAACAACGTAACACATTTCCTTACAAATGGTTCTGAGTCTCATCTATTCCAAAGGCATGTATAGTTTCCCTTTCCTCTTTCCATACCCCTCATACCAACCCCCACCCTCAGATGCCAAAAAAAAAAAAAGAGCACTGTCAAGGGGTACCCCCTCCTCATCTCCGTTCGATCGCACATAATCTACCTCTCCTGTTCTCTACTTCTATAATCCAATAGAGGGGTCCATATCCTCCAATATTTCTCGTCTTGTTCTTTCAACATCATATTCAAATTTTCCATTTGTTGGATTTCTATAATTCTGGCCCATATAATTGGTCGGAGGGACTGTACTCTTCCACAGAGCTGGTATACAGGCCTTTGCAGCCGTGGGAAGATGTTTAAGCAAGGAATTCTTATATTTTTTTACCGACAAGGGGACGTCATTTAGTAAAAATGCAGCCGGGGGGGCGTGTCCGGATGTAGAGCGCACCAGACGTGTTGCTGAGGAGCTCCGAAATCCTGGCTGAATCCACTGCCATCCTGTGCCAAAAACAACCTGCAGAGCCACGGAACTCTCCCCACTTAACCCGGGACATCACCCATACTGGACCTGGGGAAAATTGTGGAGCTTGGTCGCTCAGATTGAGTTATACTCGGCTGCGGCCAGCTCCACACAGCAACAGCCGCCGCCATCTTGAGGCCTGTGAGGCCTCCGACGTATCCGGGCTGAAGTGCCGCAATCAGCGAGCGGAGGGCAGTCAATCCCCCTGATTTCAAGGCAGCTATTCCTGGGAGGCGATTGCCCAGCGTAGAGGGCCGAGGGACCGCCGGCGGATCAATTAGGACGGTTCCCCGGCGCCGCGGTCCGCACATCCCCGGGCTCGGGTGCCGCGATCGGCGGAGCGGGACGCAGCATTTACCTCCGTACCTTTTGTGACGGTCCGCAGGAGGTTGCTGGACTGTGGGGGGACCTGAAAAAGGGTCTATATAGAAGAATTTCGAGCGCCCGAGGCCCGCTGCTATCCTGTGGCCTGCGGTGACTGGCCTATCCTCCATCTAAAGGTACTGTGCCCCATAGCAGTTGTCCTGCTCTCCCTAAGTCACCATCCCGGCAGGGGCTGAGTCTCACAGTAGGCCCTGATCCTGTGCACCCTCTGTACCGGTTCCTGTGTTTTCTGGTGCCTTCCTGCTGTCCTTCACAGAGCATAAAGCCCCCTTTCAGAGCAGAACTCACTGCGGATGGGCCCTCCCAAGACCCGCTGTGCACATCCTAAAAAAAAGGCTTCTCACACCGCTCCATCAGGGGCTGCATCGTCTGGGCGCCAGCTGGCGGCTACAATGGCGGCGAACGCACAGACAGTGGCAGAGTCAGGGGGTACGGAGTCCCCAACGGGAGCAGAGATCCTGGCAGCCATCATGGCATGTAAAGAAACCCTGACTACCAAGATAGACTTCCTAACAGTAGATGTCAGTCTTATCCGTCAAGACATGGACAAATTCCGATCACGCATATCCGAAGTAGAGGACAGGGTCTCCACGGTGGAGGATGCGATTCGGTCGGATTCCAGAGAGGTGAGGGCCTTGCAGCTTCAGGTGAAGGCGCTACAGGAGCATTCGCATAATTGGTTTACCTGAGAGAGTTGAGGGCCACAGACCGGCAGAGTTCACTGAACAGCTATTATCTACCTTGTTTGATCTGGGTAATATGCCACCCACCTTTGTGGTTGAAAGAGCCCATAGAGTCCCACCACTTCCTCCGAGACCCGGGGCCCCTCCACGCCCCTTCCTGCTACGCTTGCTAAACTACCGGGATCGTGACCGTATTTTGGCGGCGGCCCGAACCATGCCTGAAATCAAGTATGAGAATACTAGACTGTCCTTCTTCCCTGATTTCTCCCAAGAGGTGCAGCAGCGCCGCAAATCTTTCACAGATGTCAGACGCCGACTCCGAGAGAAGGGAATACGTTTCGGCTTTCTATATCCCAGCAGATTGAGGATCACTGACGGCGACACCACCCGCTTCTTTGATACCCCCGAAGCCGCTGTGGCGTGGTTGGATACCCGCTAGTGTCCTATCAACAACCGGAACTTCTATGGCTCTGCGAATTGCTGGACCCAGCTACATACCCCACCTTCATATAAGGATCCTCATTTTTGTCCCCTGTAGATTCCCAGCACAATTTATTATCGGCTCCCACATCCTTCTGCATTACTGTACCTTGACATTATCCTAACTTCTTACTCGGTACACTTTGAAGATGAATCTAACGCTAGTGTCTCCTGCCTGAGGAGCTCCAGCAGCTAACATGCAGATTTTTAGGGGTTTTTTTTGTTGTTTTCGTTCTGTTTTTTGACCACGAAACGGTGATCAGTCCGCAGGCGCGCTGGTTCCTGGGATCCCCCCCTCATCGATCCAGAGATCACCACTCGCACCCATATTCCCCATAGATAGAGTCTGGGGGATGGTTATACTCCACTCCTAGATACCTATTCTCTGAGACTCACCAGCTACGGGAACTAACGGAGGTTTGGACTGATTCTGGACTGACATGTTAGTGTAGTGCACTGAGCTAAGGTTGCCACTACAGTTCTAAAGTTTTTTGTTTAGGGGTAAAACTATCCCCAGCCTTCTCCCTCGTTTTGGAAGAGAGATGGGGCATAGTAGGAAAGACACATCGTGCCTGGGTTTGTTTGAAACTGTTTTAAAGGTTTTTCTTTTTTTTTCTTTTTTTGGTGCAAGGTTCTGGATAAGTCTAAATGTTGCTAACACATGGTGTGCTGTGTCAAGGATTTTGCTGCTCATGGTTCGCTTCCCGATTTGCTCTCTCACTCATCCTGGTTGGTTCTCACCCTATAATATAGATGGCCTATCCCCCTGCTGATTCCTTTACGGTCCTTTCCTGGAATGTCAGAGGTCTTGGATCAAAATTCAAGCGAGCTCTCCTCTTCCAGTACTTAAAATCCCACTCCCCCCAACTCATTCTTCTTCAAGAGACCCATCTTATGGGCAGCAAAATCCTGACATTGAAAAAAACGTGGATACAGAGGGCTATCCATGCCATGTACTCTACATATGCAAGGGGAGTGTCAATCCTTATACACAAGAACTTCCCCTGTGTGATTGAAGAGGTGTGCAAGGACTCACAGGGTAAATTTGTTATTGTTGTATTTACACTATAGTCTCACAGATATATTGTCATTAATATGTATATCCCTCCACCTTTCTCACCTGTATTGTTATATGCGGTTATGGAAAAGATTGCACCCTTCTGTCCTGGGAAAATTCTAATTATGGGGGATTTTAATGCTATCATGTCCCCGGAATTGGATAGACCTGCTCCGCCAAAGCATCATTGCACGGATCTCTCTGTTTGGGCTCAGGCAGTAGCCCTCGAAGAGATTTGGCGGTGGAAGCACCCTACCACCAGAACCTACTCGTGCTTTTCAGCATCCCACAAAACTGCATCCCGTATAGACCTGGCCTTTTCTAATCCCCCATTGTTGGCAGATGTGCTGGAGGCATCCTACTTACCAAGTGGTTTGTCTGATCACAGCCCATTGGTGGTGACGCTTCGCTCTCCTGCATCCCGGAGTGCTGCACTGTGGAGGTTGGGGGCTCATTGGGTCTCCCATCCGGAAATAACTGAAATTGTACCCCCTTTGTTAGCTGATTTCTGGGAGCGGAACTCTGGGTCCTCCTCCCCTGAAGTCACTTGGGATGCATTTAAAGCATATACGAGGGGACAATATATCTCATCTATTGCCCATATTAAAAAGAAACAATTAAAGGAAACCCAACTATTACAACAATCGGTGACAAATCACAACTCTACATACAGTTCAGATCCCACACCATTTCATTTTGACTCACTTATGGCAGCCCAGAGAGAACTGAATCTTCACCTGACGGAGGTCACACGACTTGCAGCTCATAGGGGCAGACAGAGAACTTTTGAACAGGGCGACAAAAATGGTCGCCTGCTGGCCCTATTGGCGCAGAATGACCAACCACTCACACTTGTCTCCAACCTGCGGACTTCTGATGGGGACACGGTGACTTCCCCCTCAGAGATTCTGCAAACATTCACTGCTTTTTACGAAAGGCTGTATACATTCACGTTGCCCTCTGATTTTCAGCCTGGGCGGCTGCGGGACCTGTTAGATCCCCTGGCGCTGGGCTGGCTTTCGGACCAGGAGCATGAGACGCTAGTTAGGCCATTTACAGCCCTGGAAGTTCTGAACGCCATTCAATCTTTCCCCACTGGTAAGGCACCGGGGCCAGATGGCCTCCCGATTGACTTTTATAAGTCCCATAGAGACCTCCTGGCACCCCTGTTGGCCCAGTTATATATATAGGTGTTTAAAACATGGTAAACTGCCCGACTCAATGTATCACACATATCTGATTTTAATTTACAAACCCTCTAAAGACCCAACCTCCTGCACCTCATATCGGCCAATTGCATTGCTAAATAACGACTTTAAAATTTTGACCAAACTACTTGCTCTACGACTATACCCCCTACTACCTTCAGTTATTGATTCGGATCAAACTGGTTTTATGCCCCGTAGATCCACTGATGTCAATCTCAGAAGATTATATACCAACATACATGCCCAACACCACAACACGGGTTTGAGAACTATAGCCTCACTTGACATAGAAAAGGCCTTTGACACCGTAGAGTGGGGTTTTCTCTGGGAAACACTGCGTAGAATGGGATTCCCCTTGTTATTTATTCAATGGCTCCAGGTATTGTACAAATGCCCCACTTCATCGGTGAGACTGGGGGGGGTGGATTATCAGCTCCCTTTAAGCTCACTAGAGGAACCCGACAGGGCTGTCCTCTCTCTCCAGCTTTATTTGCCTTAGCTATTGAACCGGTGGCGGAGGCGCTGCGTACATCCCCACATATTAGAGGTCTTCGTATTGGCTTGCTGGAGGAGAGACTGGCCCTGTACGCGGACGACATGCTATTGTTCCTCAATGATGCTGGTCCGTCCTTGCAGGGTGTTCTGAATGTGTTGGACACTTTTGCAGGGGTCACCGGATTAAAGGTTAACTGGTCCAAATCCATACTTTTTCCAATAGACCAGGCGGCCAAAACCACCTCCCCACCAAACTGTTCACTAAAATGGGTGGAAACGTTTAAGTACTTAGGGGTTCATATATCCACAAAAGCATCGGATTTCATCCCACTTACCCTTACCCCTACACTCCTGGACACTAAGACAAAACTTAAATCATGGAGTAACTTACCTCTATCAGTTTGGGGTCGAGTAAATCTCCTCAAAATGAAAATTATCCCCAAACTCACATATCTGTTCCGTCACTCCCCTCAGTGAACTCCAAGAACTTAAATAAGTCCGGTAGTTGCTCTGGTACAAACAGGGCAAAGGCACGTCCATCCTTTTTTATAATTAATGATAATGGGTGCCCCCATCTGTAAGTTGCGCCCTTTGCCCGTATTTGATCCAGAAGTGGCCTCAGTAATCTTCTCCTTCTCTTCGTCTGCCAGCTAAGGTCTGGGAACACTTGGACCTCCTGACCTGCATATTCCAGTGCACCTTTCTGCCACGCTGCTCTCATTATATCTTCCTTTACTCTGTAAAAGTGCACCCGACATAACACATCTCTGGGGGGCCTTTGTTCCGAAATTAGCCCTACCGGACTCCTATGAACGCGGTCCAGCTCAATATGGGTTTCAGAGGGGTTTTCTAAGTATTTATTAAAGATATCAATTACTGTCTTTCTCAGATCAGGTGTTTTTATAATTTCTGGGATCCCTTTGATGCGTACATTATTTCTTCTACTTCTATTCTCAGAGTCCTCTGCTTGCAACTGTAACATTAGCAATTTTTGATGTTGTATTTTAAACTTCCTTTCCAACAAATCAATGCGCCAGATCGCCATAGAGCCCCATGTAACCTAGCACGGGCGTCTCTGTTGTTTTTATATTTTGCCGGCTTTTATGTTTTGGATGCCTAGTTGTCTGAGGCAATAAAATGCCCCTTTTTTTACATACTATACCATTGGAGTTTTTTCTTTCTCCCCTTCTTTACCTACGAGTCCAAACGAGGGAGTGTTTACATCAATGCAGAAGTGTCGGAACCATCTCCAGCTGTGTGGTGAGCTGACATCTACTGTCCCTGCAGAGAGCTAAATCTGCATGCTTCTAAGACCTTGCTATAAAGGAGGTCCAACGTGTCTGGTAAGGATACATCTATTATCAACCTTCGGATCCACTGGTGGTTGGAGGTCCCTTCACGTCCCCTTATTCCTTTATACACACTAAGGAATACTATTCATGAACTTTGGATATGCGTTTTTCCTGCGACTCAGGATGCAATTTTGAACTTTTTCACTTATGACTTTGCACTTGGGTGGAATAACCTTTGTTTTTTCTTTTTTTGCACACCAGTTTATAACTTTATTGTTGGTTTATATGTATGCAATGGTCAATATTAGTATTTGACTTACATGTCGCTGTTTGCTCTGTAGCATAGCGACTTTCTAATTCACTCACAATTAACTTTGATGGTGTTTTTTATTTATATATATATATGTTTTATACACACTAAGGAATGCAATTCATGAACTTTGGATATGCGTTTTTCCTGCGACTCAGGATGCAATTTTGAACTTTATGACTTTGCACTTGGGTGGAATAACCTTTGTTTTTTTGTTTTTTCTTTTTTGCACACCAGTTTATAACTTTATTGTTGGTTTATATGTATGCAATGGTCAATATTAGTATTTGACTTACATGTCGCTGTTTGCTCTGTAGCATAGCGACTTTCTAAATCACTCACAATTAACTTTGATGGTGTTTTTTATATATTTTTTAATTTATTTGTTTATCTACTTATGATAATCATGTAGTAATATAGATTTAAATATCTAATGCAAGCGCACAATATTTTCTTTGTATGTAATTTTTCACCTCATTGATATTTGTGGTTTTGTTGCAGCTGCAGTTATTTTAATTTTTTGCTTGATAGCGCAGGTTTTCTCTTTCTTTTTTTAAATCAATGCGGGCGTCTGCCGAGGACTGTAAGGACTCACAGCTGCACAGTCTTTTGTCCATTACCTCTAACTTGGCACCTACTTCGCTCATTTCTTCCCTTACCGCCGCCTTTAGGGCTTGTATGTCCTCTTTAGTCGGTAGCGCCTGTATGAGCTTCCTAATATCCGATTCACCACCACCAGCCAGTGCAATCGTTTCCCCCATGTTAAGAGAGCATACCTGAGTCTCTGTAGTAGCCCTGGTCAAAGGCATGATTGGGGAACTCACTTCAACGGCCTCCACCAGCTCTGTACGGATATTCCCAGCTGACCTGCTTGAGGTGATTGGGATAGCTGATTCCTCCATGGCCACTAGCTGTCTCTGAGCGGCCCGTACAGCAGGCTGAGAGGCGGCGCCAGTCTCCACTGACATGGCCGGCTCTTTCTTCGCTGCAAGGTACTTGGTAATGAGCGGGTATCTGGATGCTTCAATCCCACCTGTGCCCTTCTCTCGTCCGCGTCCCGGCATGTATTCGTGGTGCTCCTGGCGTCTCTTACTCAGCCCGCCGATCACGATCTCCTGCTCGTGCGCGCCACTACGATGCCCCGCCCCTCACTCCGTCATGCTCAGACCGCACCCCCCAGCATCAACGTCAGCATCAGCGCAATTTTCTTCAGGTAGCTGTAAATACTGTAAAAACACCTGCCTGCCTGTCAGTCGTAGGAAGAGAATAACAGGAACGGCTCTAGCTAAACTGAATGCAGTGTGTATATATATATATATATATATATATATATATATATATATATATATATATATATATATATATATATATATATATATATATATACACACATACATACACACACACACATATACACATACACACACCTAGGCTGTATATAGAGATATACACAATACACTGTAAGTGCAGCTGACTCGCCTGCATACTCTAACTTAAATCAAATGACACTGTCTCTCTGTTCTGGCGTTGAGAGAGAGATAGATAGACACACTACACAGGGCCGCCGTGCAGGCGGCCTTATATAGTGTGGGGCGTGTACTAAACGCCCTGAGCCATAATTGGCTAAAGCCACCCTGGCTTTGGCCAATTACGGCTCTCTGTACAGACGGCGCTGTGATTGGCCAAGCATGTGGGTCATAGTGCATGCTTGGTAAATCATCAGCCAGCAATGCACTGCGATGCCGCAGTGAATTATGGGCCGTGACGCGCCACTCGAATTTGGCGCGAATGGCCATATTGTTCGGAATTCGGCGAACGACCGAACAGGCAATGTTCGAGTCGAACATGTGTTCGATTCGAATACGAAGCTCATCCCTACCCCCTACCCCCGGAGAGAGATAGCCCCCACACAACCCCCGCACCCAGAGATAGCCCCCACCCGAGATAGCCCTGTAAAGGATGGCTCTGTTTGTGTAGGGCAGTGGACGATGTCAGTAGGGTAGAGGATGGTGACAGTAGAGCAGTGGACGGTGTCAGTAGAGCAGTGGACGGTGTCAGTAGAGCAGTGGACGGTGTCAGTAGACGGTGTCAGTAGGGTAGAGGTTGGTGTCAGTAGAGCAATGGACGGTGTCAATAGGGTAGAGGTTGGTGTCAGTAGAGCAGTGGATGGTGTCAGTAGAGCAGTGGACGGTGTCAGTAGGGTAGAGGTTGGTCTCAGAGCAGTGGAGGGTGTCAGTAGACGGTGTCAGTAGGGAGTAGGGTAGAGGAGGGTGTCAGTAGGGTAGAGGAGGGTGTCAGTAGGGTAGAGGAGGGTGTCAGTAGGGTAGAGGAGGGTGTCAGTAGCGTAGAGGTTGGTGTCAGTAGAGCAGTGGTGGGTGTCAGTAGAGCAGTGGTAGAGCAGTGGTGGATGTCAGTAGAGCAGTGGTGGGTGTCAGTAGAGCAGTGGTGGGTATCAGTAGAGCAGTGGAGGGTGTCAGTAGAGCAGTGGAGGGTGTCAGTAGAGCAGTGGTGGGTGTCAGTAGAGCAGTGGAGGGTGTCAGTAGAGCAGTGGAGGGTGTCAGTAGAGCAGAGGTTGGTGTCAGTAGAGCAGAGGTTGGTGTCAGTAGAGTGGAGGTTGGTGTTAGTAGGGTGGAGGTGGGCGTCAGTAGTGCAGTGCAGGGCGTCAGTAGTGCAGTGCAGGGCATCAGTAGTGCAGTGCAGGGCATCAGTAGTGCAGTGCAGGGCGTCAGTAGTGCAGTGCAGGGCGTCAGTAGTGAAGTGCAGGGTGTCAGTAGTGCAGTGCAGGGCGTCAGTAGTGCATTGCAGGGCATCAGGATAGAAGAGGTTGGTGTCAGTAGAGCAGTGGACAGTGTCAGTAGGGTAGAGATTGGCATCAGTAGAGCAGTGGACGCTGTCAGTAGGGTAGAGGTTGGTGTCAGTAGAGCAGTGGATGGTGTCAGGATAG
This sequence comes from Lithobates septentrionalis, assembly GCA_037952835.1. NCBI lineage: Eukaryota > Metazoa > Chordata > Amphibia > Anura > Ranidae > Lithobates > Lithobates septentrionalis. The sequence continues at coordinate 1,617,254 of JBBDGP010001464.1, read as the reverse complement.
TAGAGGTTGGTGTCAGTAGGGTAGAGGTTGGTGTCAGTAGGGTAGAGGTTGGTGTCAGTAGAGCAGTGGATGGTGTCAGGATAGTAGAGGTTGGTGTCAGTAGAGCAGTGGACGGTGTCAGTAGCGTAGAGGTTGGTGTCAGTAGAGCAGTGGATGGTGTCAGTAGAGCAGTGGATGGTGTCAGGATATAAGAGGCTGGTGTCAGTAGAGAAGTGGATGGTGTCAATAGAGCAGTGGACGGCGTCAGTAAAGCAGTGGACGGTGTCAGTAAAGCAGTGGACGGTGTCAGTAAAGCAGTGGACGGTGTCAGTAGGGTAGAGGTTGCTTTCAGTAGAGCAGTGGATGTGTCAGTAGGGTAGAGGTCAGTGTCAGTAGAGCAGTGGAGGGTGTCAGTAGAGCAGTGGAGGGTGTCAGTAGAGCAGTGGAGCGTTTCAGTAGAGCAGTGGATGCTGTCAGTAGAGCAGTGGACGCTGTCAGTAGAGGAGTGGATGCTTTCAGCAGGGTAGACGTTGGTGTCAGGAGAGCAGTGTACGCTGTCAGTAGGGTAGAGGTTGGTGTCAGGAGAGCAGTGGACGGTGTCAATAGGGTAGAGGTTGGTGTCAATGGACGGTATCAGGATAGAAGTTGGTGTCAGTAGAGCAGTGGATGTTGTCAGTAGGGTAGAGGTTGGTGTCAGTAGAGCAGTGGACAGTGTCAGTAGGGTAGAGGTTGGTGTCAGTAGAGCAGTGGATGTTGTCAGGATAGAAGAGGTTGGTGTCGGAAGGGTAGAGGATGGTGTCAGTAGAGCAGTGGACGGTGTCAGGATAGAAGAGGTTGGTGTCAGTAGAGCAGTGGATGGTGTCAGGATAGAAGAGGTTGGTGTCAGTAGAGCAGTGGATGGTGTCGGTAGAGCAGTGGATGGTGTCAGTAGGGTAGAGGTTGGTGTCAGTAGGGTAGAGGTTGGTGTCAGTAGGGTAGAGGTTGGTGTCAGTAGAGCAGTGGATGGTGTCAGGATAGAAGAGGTTGGTGTCAGTAGAGCAGTGGAAGGTGTCAGTAGGGTAGAGGTTGGTGTCAGTAGAGCAATGGATGGTGTCAGTAGGGTAGAGGTTGGTGTCAGTAGAGCAGTGGATGGTGTCAGAATAAAAGAGATTGGTGTCAGAAGAGCAGTGGACGGTGTCAGTAGGGTAGAGGTTGGTGTCAGTAGGGTAGAGGTTGCTGTCAGTAGAGCAGTGGACGGTGTCAGTAGGGTAGAGGTAGCTGTCAGTAGAGCAGTGGATGGTTTCAGTAGGGTAGAGGTTGGTGTCAATAGAGCAGTGGATGGTGTCAGGATAGTAGAGGTGGGTGTCAGTAGGGTAGAGGTTGGTGTCAGTAGAGCAGTGGACGGTGTCCAAAGGGTAGAGGTTGGTGTCAGTAGAGGAGTGGACGGTGTCAGTAGGGTAGAGGTTGTTGTCAGTAGGGTAGAAGTTGTTGACAGTAGAGCAGTGGACGGCGTCAGTAGGGTAGAGGTTGGTGTCAGTAGAGCAGTGGACAGTGTCAGTAGGGTAGAGGTTCATGTCAGTAGAGCAGTGGATGGTGTCAGGATAGAAGAGGTTGGTCTCAGTAGATCAGTGGACGGTGTCAGTAGGGTAGAGGTTGGTGTCAGTAAAGCAGTGGACGGTGTCAGTAGGGTAGAGGTTGGTGTCAAGGCAGTGGATGGTGTCAGTAGGGTAGAGGTTGGTGTCAGTAGAGCAGTGGACGGTATCAGAATAGAAGTTGGTGTCAGTAGAGCAGTGTATGGTGTCAGTAGGGTAGAGGTTGGTGTCAGTAGAGCAGTGGACGGTGTCAGTAGGGTAGAGGTTGGTGTCAGTAGGGTAGAGGTTGCTTTCAGTAGAGCAGGGGATGGTGTCAGTAGAGCAGTGGATGTGTCAGTAGGGTAGAGGTCAGTGTCAGTAGAGCAGTGGAGGGTGTCAGTAGAGCAGTGGAGGGTGTCAGTAGGGTAGAGGTCAGTGTCAGTAGAGCAGTGGAGGGTGTCAGTAGAGCAGTGGAGGGTGTCAGTAGAGCAGTGGAGGGTGTCAGTAGAACAGTGGAGGGTGTCAGTAGAACAGTGGAGGGTGTCAGTAGAGCAGTGGAGGGTGTCAGTAGAGCAGTGGACGCTGTCAGTAGAGCAGTGGACTCTGTCAGTAGAGCAGTGGACGCTGTCAGTAGAGCAGTGGACGCTGTCAGTAGGGTAGAGGTTGGTGTCAGGAGAGCAGTGGACGGTGTCAATAGGGTAGAGGTTGGTGTCAGTAGAGCAGTGGACGGTATCAGGATAGAAGTTGGTGTCAGTAGAGCAGTGGAGGGTGTCAGTAGAGCAGTGGAGGGTGTCAGTAGAGCAGTGGAGGGTGTCAGTAGAACAGTGGACGCTGTCAGTAGAGCAGTGGACGCTGTCAGTAGAGCAGTGGACGCTGTCAGTAGAGCAGTGGACTCTGTCAGTAGAGCAGTGGACGCTGTCAGTAGAGCAGTGGACGGCGTCAGTAGGGTAGAGGTTGGTGTCAGTAGAGCAGTGGACAGTGTCAGTAGGGTAGAGGTTCATGTCAGTAGAGCAGTGGATGGTGTCAGGATAGAAGAGGTTGGTCTCAGTAGATCAGTGGACGGTATCAGTAGGGTAGAGGTTTGTGTCAGTAGAGCAGTGGACGGTGTCAGTAGGGTAGAGGTTGGTGTCAGTAGAGCAGTGGATGGTGTCAGGATAAAAGAGATTGGTGTCAGCAGAGCAGTGGACGGTGTCAATAGGGTAGAGGTTGGTGTCAGTAGAGCAGTGGACAGTGTCAGTAGGGTAGAGGTTGGTGTCAGTAGAGCAGTGGAGGGTGTCATTAGAGCTGAGGTTGGCGTCAGTAGTGCAGTGCAGGGCGTCAGTAGTGCAGTGCAGGGCGTCAGTAGTGCAGTGCAGGGCGTCAGTAGTGCAGTGCAGGGCGTCAGTAGTGCAGTGCAGGGCGTCAGTAGTGCAGTGCAGGGCGTCAGGATAGAAGAGGTTGGTGTCAGTAGAGCAGTGGACTGTGTCAGTAGGGTAGACATTGGCGTCAGTAGAGCAGTGGACGCTGTCAGTAGGGTAGAGGTTGGTGTCAGTAGAGCAGTGGATGGTGTCAGGATAGTAGAGGTTGGTGTCAGTAGGGTAGAGGTTGGTGTCAGTAGAGCAGTGGATATTGTCAGGATAGTAGAGGTTGGTGTCAGTAGAGCAATGGACGGTGTCAGTAGCGTAGAGGTTGGTGTCAGTAGAGCAGTGGATGGTGTCAGGATATAAGAGGTTGGTGTCAGTAGAGAAGTGGTTGGTGTCAGTAGAGAAGTGGATGGTGTCAGTAGGGTAGAGGTTGGTGTCAGTAGAGCAGTGGAGGGTGTCAGTAAGGCTCGGTTCACACTAGGACGACTTGTCAGGCGACCTAGTCGCCTGACAAGTCGCCTCCCGTTCTGTACAATGGAACCGTTCTAAGGGGAGCGACGCAAGTCGCTCCGACTTAGAAAAAGGTTCCTGTACTACTTTGGGGGAGACTTGCATAGACTTCTATACAGAAGTCGTTTTAAAAGTCGCCCAGGCAGTCGTGTGCAGGTCGCCTCAGTGAGGCGACCTGCAAGTCGTGCCGCTTCACGTGTGAACCGGCACTAAGGCTCGGTTCACACTAGGGGCGGCACGACTTGCAGGTCGCCTTACCGAGGCGACCTGCACACGACATCCAAGGCGACTTGCAAAACGACTTCTGTATAGAAGTCTATGCAAGTCGCCTCAAAAGAAGTACAGGAGCCTTTTTATACGTCGGAGCGACTTGCGTCGCTCCTATTAGAACGGTTCCATTGTACAGAACGGGAGGCGACTTGTCAGGCAACTAGGTCGCCTGACAAGTCGTCCCAGTGTGAACCGGGGCTAAAGCAGTGGACGGTGTCAGTAGGGTAGAGGTTGGTGTCAGTAGGGTAGAGGTTGCTTTCAGTAGAGCAGTGGATGGTGTCAGTAGAGCAGTGGATGTGTCAGTAGGGTAGAGGTCAGTGTCAGTAGAGCAGTGGAGGGTGTCAGTAGAGCAGTGGAGGGTGTCAGTAGGGTAGAGGTCAGTGTCAGTAGAGCAGTGGAGGGTGTCAGTAGAGCAGTGGAGGGTGTCAGTAGAGCAGTGGAGGGTGTCAGTAGAGCAGTGGAGGGTGTCAGTAGAACAGTGGAGGGTGTCAGTAGAACAGTGGAGGGTGTCAGTAGAGCAGTGGACGCTGTCAGTAGAGCAGTGGACTCTGTCAGTAGAGCAGTGGACGCTGTCAGTAGAGCAGTGGACGCTGTCAGTAGGGTAGAGGTTGGTGTCAGGAGAGCAGTGGACGGTGTCAATAGGGTAGAGGTTGGTGTCAGTAGAGCAGTGGACGGTATCAGGATAGAAGTTGGTGTCAGTAGAGCAGTGGAGGGTGTCAGTAGAGCAGTGGAGGGTGTCAGTAGAACAGTGGAGGGTGTCCGTAGAGCAGTGGACGCTGTCAGTAGAGCAGTGGACTCTGTCAGTAGAGCAGTGGACGCTGTCAGTAGAGCAGTGGACGGCGTCAATAGGGTAGAGGTTGGTGTCAGTAGAGCAGTGGACAGTGTCAGTAGGGTAGAGGTTCATGTCAGTAGAGCAGTGGATGGTGTCAGGATAGAAGAGGTTGGTCTCAGTAGATCAGTGGACGGTATCAGTAGGGTAGAGGTTGGTGTCAGTAGAGCAGTGGACGGTGTCAGTAGGGTAGAGGTTGGTGTCAAGGCAGTGGATGGTGTCAGTAGGGTAGAGGTTGGTGTCAGTAGAACAGTGGACAGTATCAGAATAGAAGTTGGTGTCAGTAGAGCAGTGGATGGTGTCAGTAGGGTAGAGGTTGGTTTCAGTAGAGCAGTGGACAGTGTCAGTAGGGTAGAGGTTGGTGTCAGTAGAGCAGTGGAGGGTGTCATTAGAGCGGAGGTTGGTGTCAGTAGGGTGGAGGTTGGCGTCAGTAGTGCAGTGCAGGGCGTCAGTAGTGCAGTGCAGGGCGTCAGTAGTGCAGTGCAGGGCGTCAGGATAGAAGAGGTTGGTGTCAGTAGAGCAGTGGACTGTGTCAGTAGGGTAGAGATTGGCGTCAGTAGAGCAGTGGACGCTGTCAGTAGGGTAGAGGTTGGTGTCAGTAGAGCAGTGGATGGTGTCAGGATAGTAGAGGTTGGTGTCAGTAGGGTAGAGGTTGGTGTCAGTAGAGCAGTGGATGGTGTCAGGATAGTAGAGGTTGGTGTCAGTAGAGCAATGGACAGTGTCAGTAGCGTAGAGGTTGGTGTCAGCAGAGCAGTGGATGGTGTCAGGATATAAGAGGTTGGTGTCAGTAGAGAAGTGGTTGGTGTCAGTAGAGAAGTGGATGGTGTCAGTAGAGAAGTGGATGGTGTCAGTAGGGTAGAGGTTGGTGTCAGTAGAGCAGTGGACGGTGTCAGTAAGGCTCGGTTCACACTAGGACGACTTGTCAGGCGACCTAGTCGCCTGACAAGTCGCCTCCCGTTCTGTACAATGGAACCGTTCTAAGGGGAGCGACGCAAGTCGCTCCGACTTAGAAAAAGGTTCCTGTACTACTTTGGGGGAGACTTGCATAAACTCCTATACAGAAGTCGTTTTGCAAGTTGCCCAGGCAGTCGTGTGCAGGTCGCCTCGGTGAGGCGACCTGCAAGTCGTGCCGCTTCTAGTGTGAACCGACACTAAAGCTCGGTTCACACTAGGGGCGGCACGACTTGCAGGTCGCCTCACCGAGGCGACCTGCACACGACATCCAAGGCGACTTGCAAAACGACTTCTGTATAGAAGTCTATGCAAGTCGCCTCAAGTCACCCCAAAAGAAGTACAGGAACCTTTTTCTAAGTCGGAGTGACTTGCGTCGCTCCTATTAGAACGGTTCCATTGTACAGAACGGGAGGCGACTTGTCAGGCGACTAGGTCGCCTGACAAGTCGTCCCAGTGTTAACCGGGGCTAAAGCAGTGGACGGTGTCAGTAGGGTAGAGGTTGGTGTCAGTAGGGTAGAGGTTGTTTCAGTAGAGCAGTGGATGGTGTCAGTAGAGCAGTGGATGTGTCAGTAGGGTAGAGGTCAGTGTCAGTAGAGCAGTGGAGGGTGTCAGTAGAGCAGTGGAGGGTGTCAGTAGAGCAGGGGAGGGTGTCAGTAGGGTAGAGGTCAATGTCAGTAGAGCAGTGGAGGGTGTCAGTAGAGCAGTGGAGGGTGTCAGTAGAGCAGTGGAGGGTGTCAGTAGAGCAGTGGAGGGTGTCAGTAGAGCAGTGGAGGGTGTCAGTAGAACAGTGGAGGGTGTCAGTAGAACAGTGGAGGGTGTCAGTAGAACAGTGGAGGGTGTCAGTAGAGCAGTGGACGCTGTCAGTAGAGCAGTGGACTCTGTCAGTAGAGCAGTGGACGCTGTCAGTAGAGCAGTGGACGCTGTCAGTAGAGCAGTGGACGGCGTCAATAGGGTAGAGGTTGGTGTCAGTAGAGCAGTGGACGGTGTCAGTAGGGTAGAGGTTCATGTCAGTAGAGTAGAGGTTCATGTCAGTAGAGCAGTGGATGGTGTCAGGATAGAAGAGGTTGGTCTCAGTAGATCAGTGGACGGTATCAGTAGGGTAGAGGTTGGTGTCAGTAGAGCAGTGGACGGTGTCAGTAGGGTAGAGGTTGGTGTCAAGGCAGTGGATGGTGTCAGTAGGGTAGAGGTTGGTGTCAGTAGAGCAGTGGACAGTATCAGAATAGAAGTTGGTGTCAGTAGAGCAGTGGATGGTGTCAGTAGGGTAGAGGTTGGTGTCAGTAGAGCAGTGGACAGTGTCAGTAGGGTAGAGGTTGGTGTCAGTAGAGCAGTGGAGGGTGTCATTAGAGCGGAGGTTGGTGTCAGTAGGGTGGAGGTTGGTGTCAGTAGTGCAGTGCAGGGCGTCAGTAGTGCAGTGCAGGGCGTCAGTAGTGCAGTGCAGGGCGTCAGGATAGAAGAGGTTGGTGTCAGTAGAGCAGTGGACTGTGTCAGTAGGGTAGAGATTGGCGTCAGTAGAGCAGTGGACGCTGTCAGTAGGGTAGAGGTTGGTGTCAGTAGAGCAGTGGATGGTGTCAGGATAGTAGAGGTTGGTGTCAGTAGGGTAGAGGTTGGTGTCAGTAGAGCAGTGGATGGTGTCAGGATAGTAGAGGTTGGTGTCAGTAGAGCAATGGACGGTGTCAGTAGCGTAGAGGTTGGTGTCAGTAGAGCAGTGGATGGTGTCAGGATATAAGAGGTTGGTGTCAGTAGAGAAGTGGTTGGTGTCAGTAGAGAAGTGGATGGTGTCAGTAGAGAAGTGGATGGTGTCAGTAGGGTAGAGGTTGGTGTCAGTAGAGCAGTGGACGGTGTTAGTAAGGCTCGGTTCACACTAGGACGACTTGTCAGGCGACCTAGTCGCCTGACAAGTCGCCTCCCGTTCTGTACAATGGAACCGTTCTAAGGGGAGCGACGCAAGTCGCTCCGACTTAGAAAAAGGTTCCTGTACTACTTTGGGGGAGACTTGCATAAACTCCTATACAGAAGTCGTTTTGCAAGTTGCCCAGGCAGTCGTGTGCAGGTCGCCTCGGTGAGGCGACCTGCAAGTCGTGCCGCTTCTAGTGTGAACCGGCACTAAGGCTCGGTTCACACTAGGGGCAGCACGACTTGCAGGTCGCCTCACCGAGACGACCTACACACGACATCCAAGGCGACTTGCAAAACGACTTCTGTATAGAAGTCTATGCAAGTCGCCTCAAGTCACCCCAAAAGAAGTACAGGAACCTTTTTCTAAGTCGGAGCGACTTGCGTCGCTCCTATTAGAACGGTTCCATTGTACAGAACTGGAGGTGACTTGTCAGGCGACTAGGTCGCCTGACAAGTCGTCCCAGTGTTAACCGGGGCTAAAGCAGTGGACGGTGTCAGTAGGGTAGAGGTTGGTGTCAGTAGGGTAGAGGTTGCTTTCAGTAGAGCAGTGGATGGTGTCAGTAGAGCAGTGGATGTGTCAGTAGGGTAGAGGTCAGTGTCAGTAGAGCAGTGGAGGGTGTCAGTAGAGCAGTGGAGGGTGTCAGTAGAGCAGTGGAGGGTGTCAGTAGGGTAGAGGTCAGTGTCAGTAGAGCAGTGGATGGTGTCAGGATAGTAGAGGTTGGTGTCAGTAGGGTAGAGGTTGGTGTCAGTAGAGCAGTGGATGGTGTCAGGATAGTAGAGGTTGGTGTCAGTAGAGCAATGGACGGTGTCAGTAGGGCAGGGGTTGGTGTCAGTAGAGCAGTGGATGGTGTCAGGATATAAGAGGTTGGTGTCAGTAGAGAAGTGGTTGGTGTCAGTAGAGAAGTGGATGGTGTCAGTAGAGAAGTGGATGGTGTCAGTAGGGTAGAGGTTGGTGTCAGTAGAGCAGTGGACGGTGTTAGTAAGGCTCGGTTCACACTAGGACGACTTGTCAGGCGACCTAGTCGCCTGACAAGTCGCCTCCCGTTCTGTACAATGGAACCGTTCTAAGGGGAGCGACGCAAGTCGCTCCGACTTAGAAAAAGGTTCCTGTACTACTTTGGGGGAGACTTGCATAAACTCCTATACAGAAGTCGTTTTGCAAGTTGCCCAGGCAGTCGTGTGCAGGTCGCCTCGGTGAGGCGACCTGCAAGTCGTGCCGCTTCTAGTGTGAACCGGCACTAAGGCTCGGTTCACACTAGGGGCAGCACGACTTGCAGGTCGCCTCACCGAGGCGACCTACACACGACATCCAAGGCGACTTGCAAAACGACTTCTGTATAGAAGTCTATGCAAGTCGCCTCAAGTCACCCCAAAAGAAGTACAGGAACCTTTTTCTAAGTCGGAGTGACTTGCGTCGCTCCTATTAGAACGGTTCCATTGTACAGAACGGGAGGCGACTTGTCAGGCGACTAGGTCGCCTGACAAGTCGTCCCAGTGTTAACCGGGGCTAAAGCAGTGGACGGTGTCAGTAGGGTAGAGGTTGGTGTCAGTAGGGTAGAGGTTGCTTTCAGTAGAGCAGTGGATGGTTTCAGTAGAGCAGTGGATGTGTCAGTAGGGTAGAGGTCAGTGTCAGTAGAGCAGTGGAGGGTGTCAGTAGAGCAGTGGAGGGTGTCAGTAGAGCAGTGGAGGGTGTCAGTAGAGCAGTGGAGGGTGTCAGTAGAACAGTGGAGGGTGTCAGTAGAACAGTGGAGGGTGTCAGTAGAACAGTGGAGGGTGTCAGTAGAGCAGTGGAGGGTGTCAGTAGAGCAGTGGACGCTGTCAGTAGAGCAGTGGACGCTGTCAGTAGAGCAGTGGACGCTGTCAGTAGAGCAGTGATAAGAAATATTTAAAGAATTACAAGTGATATAAACATTTGCCTTGTTCCTTATATGCTTTTTTCTAGCTAAAATGGCGCTGACTTATTGTTTATGCAATCTGCTTAGTTCCGAGCAACACCTACAACAATATTTAAAGAACTAGCACAAGTTTACCATATTAGGGCATATTGTGTAAAGGACACTGTTTTTGACAATAAAGCTGACGATGCACCATGAGTCACCAGTGTGCCTTAGCCAATGGTAGCTTGCCAAATACTGTTATAAAATGACATGTGTAAAGGGTTCCTGTATGACTCTGCACGGAGCTCCTTGCTGTGAGAGTTCATCCCTATGTATATACATTTGTAATAAATCTGTCTTCTAATCAACATGACCGGAGTTGACTGATCAGTGAGAGAATGGAATTTTACCGACATTATGGTCCTTTCGAGCCGGAAGTAAGGATTAGGTGGTGGATCGAACGGTTCCGTCCAAAATATCGGTGAGTATCAGACTCCCTCTCGCCGAGACCTAGGTCCTCCCACTCAAGTTAAGTGGTAAAAAGAGGCTGGTCGGTTCCGGGATCCACACCTGACTTCTACTCCTGAACTTCTGATCCAGTCCTCCGAGTCTGTGAAAGGTAAGACAGATTTTTTTTCTTTTCTCTTCTTTTCTTTTCTCTTCTACTTGAGGTGATTTGGGTTTTTATTAAGTATGCCGGCACTGTATAAAAGATCTAAGTGATACAGGGGCCGAAGACAGAGGCACTTGGGGACGTTGCCTATGGTAAATAGACGTAGCTCGCTGTCTAAGACAGATTAAAAAAATTTAAGGTACCGAAAGATGATAGATGATTGATAATTGTTGTGAATAGTGACTACACGTAATATGGATAGATTACAGAGAGTCACAGTGGTCATTTCAGGGTTTTTTCTAACTGAGTGGTGGTTGGGACAAACAGGAAGTGAATGTACGAGCAGGAATCAATCTAACTGATCAGAAACACTTAGCCCATAGATCGATCGTTTTACTCTTTTTCTCTCGAGAGCAATATTTCCTGCACTGTTCCTTTTGCTGCATTTGTTAAATCATGAACTCTTTCCTCCTCATGTTTAACATTACTGCTAACTTTGTGTGGGAAGTCTTATATTTTTGCTTTACTGTGATCCAAGGGTTGCTAGTCTGGTGGTTTACAGGTTGATAAAAAGCCTGCTTTATGATCTGTCTGGCTGCAAACTTGTGGTTAAAAAAAAAAAACTGGACTCTCTCACTTCTTCCCCCCCTCACGGACACCTAAGTGCACTTCCTCTTTTTGCGTGAGTGTGTGTAAAACCAACTGTACTTTGTAGTAAATAAGGTAAAGGTATAAGTTGTTTTTTTTATGTATATGTGTGTGTGTGTGTGTGTGTGTGTGTGTATGTATGTGTATGTGTATATGTATATATATATATGTATGTGTGTATATATATATATGTTTATTTCCTGTTTGGAGAGTTTGGACTTTGTTTGCTGTTTTATATAGATTCTGGCAAAGTTCGAGAGTAGAATTACCATGCTTGTATTCTAAACTCAAGGAAAAAAAACAGAGACATGGGGAATAGTTTCCCCATTAGAAGGAGATAAGAAATGTATGCATAGCAAATAACCAAAATCTGTTAAATATTGTGCTAAGTGGGAAAGGAAGTTGGGATTCAATGGTAAACTAACTGTGAAAGGGTGTCAGGAGTTGGTGGATAAGCTTAAATTGTTAGGACCCAATGGAAAAAAAAAAAAAAAAAAAGAAGTAAAAGATTAGAAATGGCGGAATAAGGAGAACAAAAAAAACAAAAAAGAGAAATGCCAAGCCCAACTGCCCCTAGTGGACAAAGAGGCAGACAAAACGGTCAGCCCCTAACTATGACTGTTTTTAAACCATGGACTGAGAGTGACTTGCAGAAGGCCACCGAGCATATTAAACATCCTAAGTTTGGGGCCCCAGAAATCATTGAAAATATGGAAGGTCTGAGGAACAGTTATAGGCTAAACGGGGTCGAAGTGGAAAGGGCTTTAAGGAGGGTTCTAGGATCAGATTGGGCATCAGTAAAGGGAAATTGGGACCCCTGTGTAGCCACAGTGCCCCCTCAACAAAGAGGGGAACCACTGGCCCTTGATAGCAAAGATTTGACAGATAGATTGACTGCCTCCTATCAGAGATGCAATCTTCGATGGGTATAACGAACTGACTGGCAAAAGATTAATATGAATGTAAAGGAAGACAAGGAAAGTGTCAGTGATTATCTAAATAAACTATGAGAACTTTTTAAAGTGTTCTCTGGGCTCCCCAAAGCTGGGGATGTGAATAGTGCATATCAACAACAGCTAAAGATAGCTTTTGTTAATGGATTAAAACAGGATCATAAGGTTTACATTGTTAAAAACATGGTTACTTACTGAACTGCATCAGTTTTAGATGTTTTGCAATATGTTAAGCATTCTGAGAGGTATTTGAAAGTGATGGGAAAAAAAATGGGAAAGTAAAGTTTTTGTGCAAGGTGATGAAGGAGATACCCCCTTAAGAAGAAAGCAGAGGAGGGTATAGCCCCTGCAATAGAATGGTACAGGATTTACAAGCTGTTAACCAAGCAGTTATACCAAGGGCATAAGGTAAATAAAACTAAACTCCAGTTGTGGCAACAGCAGGTCAAATACTTAGGGTATAATATCTCAAAAGAAGGTCGACACCTGGATGAGGAGAGAATTTGAGCCCTCCACCAGGTGCCGAAGCCAGAAACAAAGAAACAAATGATGTCTTTTTTGGGCATGACAAATTTTTGTAGAGCGTGGATTTCTGGGTATTCAATACTGACCGCGCCCCGTTGGTCCATACATTTGAGCCCAGCACGACACCTTTCCTGTATGACAATACTTTTAACACAACCTCACTTAACAATACAGAGATGTACTACATTAAACCCATCCACACTAATACCACTTCCTACTGATGGTCATAAACATGACTGTACTGCTGCCATCGCTGAAAAGGTACTGCCATGAAGTGATTGGAAAGATGTACCGTTATCTAACCCTGACATGACACTTTTTGTTGATGGCTCCAGTACGAAAAATCCAGATGGCACAAGTGTAACTGGATATGCAGAAGTGACACATGACAGAACAGGAAATCATAGAGATAGATCATACAGTCCTTACTGATATACAGCAGAATGTATCCCCTGGGGAGAAACAATATCGGAAAACAGAAGGTTGCACAATAATAGATAACATCTACACATCACTTGAAGGAAAGCTGGTATTGCCAAAATCCTTATTGAGGTATGCAGCAGTATTGACACATGGAGTAACTCATGTGTCAAACAGGGGGATGACTGAGATGTTAAATAATGTATGTACAGCTTATGGTTTCACAAACTACTAAAAAAAAAACTTTTTGTTCTCAATGCATTATATGTGCAAGAGACAATGCTCAGGGAGGCATAAGACCACAGAAAGGGAAGTTCCCCACACCGCAATATCCATTCCAACACATTTGCATGGATTTTATTGAATTAGACAAATGTGAAAAGGAAGAAATATTGTTTGGAAATCATTGATGCATTGACCACATGGGTAGAGATATAGTGCTGACGCCTTAACAGTATCCAAAGCCTTACTAAAAGATATCATTTCATGATTTGGGATACCAGAGAAGATTTATAGCGATAACGGTCCACATTTTGTAAATCAGGCTATAAAACACCTAACAGAAGTGATGGGTATAGAAGTAAAAGAACGACTGTGCATATCACCCTCAGTCAGCAGGGCTCGTAGAAAGACATAATGGCATATTAAAGAGCAAGCTAAAAAAGGCTATGGAAGAGACAGGGAAAAATTGGATGTACTGTCTCCCACTAGCTATTTTAAGCATGCATATCACCCCACTAAAGAGGGGCTGAGTCCATTTGAAACGATGTATGGTAGACCTTATAAAATACCTTTATTACCAAATGAAATCCACACAGAGGAAGGGGAGAGAACCTTAGCAGAATACATGTCAAGGTTATTAAAACAGAAACAAATTAACCAAGAGTGTTCCATTCCAGAAGGAGAGCCCATAGGAGAAGACAAAGTACAAATCGGGTGCTCATCAAGGTGATCAAAAAGAAGCATTGGCGCTCCCCTAAGTGGGACGGGCCATATCAAGTACTCCTTACTACTCCCACTGCAGTAAGAATTGCTGAAAGGAGTATCTGGATTCACCAATCCCACTGTAAAAAGGTAAATATAGGCAGAGTAGGGACAGAGAGACTGAAGGAGGGGGAAAGTCCAAATACAAAGGGAGGCAGATAAAAGGTCTGCTTGTCTCAACCTTGGTGAAGAAAGGGCCCTATCTAGGCCCCCCTCACTTCAGATAGGATGGTAGGGATTTTGTTCCTCGTGGGAGCATTGGTGACTCTAGGAGAGGCCTCTATATGGGGAGGTAGGAGACACGGGAGGATAGTGGAACCAATCAATTGGGAAGAGACAGGAAGAGCATTGAACCTCACCTTTGTTGAAGGAACCACCAGTACTATACAGGTGGATTTCTGCCAGATGACAGATTGTGGAGATGAGGTAGAAGCAAGTAAACTGACCTGGGCAGATAAATATGTGTGCTACCTGGCTGGAACTAGCGGGTGTACTATTTGGGATTCAGTCATGTGGACAACTGCAGCAGGATTGGGGATATGAGATCCCAGCAGCAGGAGATTTAAAGAATAGATTAACCATAACTAAAGCGGCCCACTCTCCCTGTACAGAATGAAAGAATTGCAATAAATTATTGATTTCCCTGAAGGACCTAAAACTAGAGGATCAGAGGTTATATCCTGTAGGAGCTTGGATATCAGGAACTGACCCTTTGGGAAAATTCTTTCTTGAAGTCAAACCAAAGAATGAGACAAACCAGAAGAAATAATTAGATAATGAGGACCAATTTAAAGTAGAGGTATTAGGATCCACGGTGAGATTCACCAATCTCACAGCGGAAGAAGCTATAACAGGATAAGAATGAATGGTTAATATATACTGCTAACACCCTTAAAAAAGAGAACTGCTTGGTCTTTGCAGGGGCCAGACCCCAGCTGGCTACAGTGCTTTTTCCCTTAAATAACAATACAGATCCAGATGGTTTAGAGTGTATGCTAAAGCTATATAAAAAAAACATACAAACCTGACACCAACACTCCCTGTCACACATCAAGTTTATTGTTTCCCCAAGTTTAGAGACCTCAGATACCCCCTGTTGTCACGGCATACCCTGGCAACTTTGCTTGCTTTGCACTTCCGGGGAATGAGAGTGGCAAAGATTTGGGATCTTTACCGGATGACTACTGCATGGAGAGGATTAACAAAATAGTAAAGGGAGAGGGTGACAACTGGGTTGAGCACGACACCCAGAGGGCGGACGTCTGGTGGTTATGCAAAGACAAGAGGCTCAGAGCGAGCATCCCAGCCAATTCCCGGGGGGATTGTGCCCTGGTACAGCTGGCAATGCCTCTGCGCTTACTGTCAGAGTCCCCTTGGAAGACAGGTCACCGGAGGAGCAGAAGGGACACCTCTCCTGCGGGGTCTTTTGACCCCCAGATCTATATAGATGAGATTGGGGTTCTGCGTGGAGTGCCGAGCGAGTTTAAAGCTAGGAATCAAGTGGCAGCTGGATTTGAGTCTCTTCTCTGGTGGGTGACAGTAAAAAAATGTTGACTGGATTAACTATATATACTATAACCAACAAAGGTTTGTAAACTACACCAGGGATGCAGTTAAGAGATTGACAGAGCAATTATCCCCTACCTCTCTGACGGCATGGCAGAATAGGATGGCATTAGATATGGTCCTAGCCGAAAGAGGAGGGGTCTGTAAAATGTTTGGTTTTATGTGGTGCACCTTTTATTTCTAACATTACAGCTCCTGGAGGAACCGTAACTAGAGCCCTTGAAGGATTGACAGCTTTATCGAATGAATTAGCGGAAAACTCTGGTACTGATGATCCATTCACAATTTGGCTTGAAGGTTGGTTTGGGAAATGGACTGGACTTGCCAAGGTCAAGGACTTGCTAAGGTCTGAAAACCCAGTTGTGGAAAGGACCTGCATTGAAGTAATAAATTGAGGAAGCAAATATAGATATCAGAGGAGGGAATGATAAGAAATATTTAAAGAATTACAAGTGATATCAACATTTGCCTTGTTCCTTATATGCTTTTTTCTAGCTAAAATGGCGCTGACTTATTGTTTATGCAATCTGCTTAATTCCGACCAACACCTACAACAATATTTAAAGAACTAGCACAAGTTTACCAATATTAGTGCATATTGTGTAAAGGACACTGTTTTTGACAATAAAGCTGACGATGCACCATGAGTCACCAGTGTGCCTTAGCCAATGGTAGCTTGCCAAATACTGTTATAAAATGACATGTGTAAAGGGTTCCTGTATGACTCTGCACGGAGCTCCTTGTTGTGAGAGTTCATCCCTATGTATATACATTTGTAATAAATCTGTCTTCTAATCAACATGACCGGAGTTGACTGATCAGTGAGAGAATGGAATTTTACCGACAAGCAGTGGACGCTGTCAGTAGGGTAGAGGTTGGTGTCAGGAGAGCAGTGGACGGTGTCAATAGGGTAGAGGTTGGTGTCAGTAGAGCAGTGGACGGTATCAGGATAGAAGTTGGTGTCAGTAGAGCAGTGGATGGTGTCAGTAGGGTAGAGGTTGGTGTCAGTAGAGCAGTGGACAGTGTCAGTAGGGTAGAGGATGGTGTCAGTAGAGCAGTGGATGTTGTCAGGATAGAAGAGGTTGGTGTCAGAAGGGTAGAGGATGGTGTCAGTAGAGCAGTGGACGGTGTCAGGATAGGAGACGTTGGTGTCAGTAGAGCAGTGGATGGTGTCAGGATAGAAGAGGTTGGTGTCAGTAGAGCAGTGGATGGTGTCAGTAGGGTAGAGGTTGGTGTCAGTAGGGTAGAGGTTGGTGTCAGTAGGGTAGAGGTTGGTGTCAGTAGAGCAGTGGATGGTGTCAGGATAGAAGAGGTTGGTGTCAGTAGAGCAGTGGAAGGTGTCAGTAGGGTAGAGGTAGGTGTCAGTAGAGCAATGGATGGTGTCAGTAGGGTAGAGGTTGGTGTCAGTAGGGTAGAGGTTGGTGTCAGTAGAGCAATGGATGGTGTCAGTAGGGGAGAGGTTGGTGTCTAAAGAGCAGTGGATGGTGTAAGAGCAGTGGACGGTGTCAGTAGGGTAGAGGTTGGTGTCAGTAAAGCAGTGGACGGTGTCAGTAGAGCAGTGGACGGTGTCAGGATATAAGAGGTTGGTGTCCGTAGAGAAGTGGATGGTGTCAGTAGGGTAGAGGTTGGTGTCAGTAGACAGTGGACGGTGTCAGTAGGGCAGAGATTGGTGTCAGTAGAGCAGTGGATGGTGTCAGGATAAAAGAGATTGGTGTCAGCAGAGCAGTGGATGGTGTCAGGATAAAAGAGATTGGTGTCAGCAGAGCAGTGGACGGTGTCAGTAGGGTAGAGGTTGGTGTCAGAGCAGTGGATGGTGTCAGTAGAGCAGAGGACGGTGTCAGAAGAGCAGTGGACGGTGTCAGTAGGGTAGAGGTTGGTGTCAGTAGGGTAGAGGTTGCTGTCAGTAGAGCAGTGGACGGTGTCAGTAGGGTAGATGTAGCTGTCAGTAGAGCAGTGGACGGTTTCAGTAGGGTAGAGGTTGGTGTCAGTAGAGCAGTGGATGGTGTCAGGATAGTAGAGGTTGGTGTCAGTAGGGTAGAGGCTGGTGTCAGTAGAGCAGTGGACGGTGTCAGTAGGGTAGTGGTTGGTGTCAGTAGAGGAGTGGACAGTGTCAGTAGAGCAGTGGACGGTGTCAGTAGGGTAGAAGTTGTTGACAGTAGAGCAGTGGACGGTGTCAGTAGGGTAGAGGTTGGTGTCAGTAGAGCAGTGGATGGTGTCAGGATAGAAGAGGTTGGTCTCAGTAGATCAGTGGACGGTGTCAGTAGGGTAGAGGTTGGTGTCAGTAGGGTAGAGGTTGGTGTCAGTAGAGCAGTGGACGGTGTCAGTAGGGTAGAGGTTGGTGTCAAGGCAGTGGATGGTGTCAGTAGGGTAGAGGTTGGTGTCAGTAGAGTTGTGGATGGTGTCAGTAGGGTAGAGGATGGTGTCAGTAGGGTAGAGGTTGGTGTCAGTAGGGTAGAGGTTGGTGTCAGTAGGATAGAGGTTGGTGTCAAAGCAGTGGATGGTGTCAGTAGGGCAGTGGATGGTGTCAGGATAGAAGAGGTTGGTGTCAGTAGAGCAGTGGACGGTGTCAGTAGGGTAGAGGTTTGTGTCAGTAGAGCAGTGGACGGTGTCAGTAGGGTAGAGGTTGGTGTTAGTAGAGGAGTGGACCGTGTCAGGATAGTAGACATTGGTGTCAGGAGAGCAGTGGATGGTGTCAGGATAAAAGGTTGGTGTCAGTAGAGCAGTGGACGGGTGGTCAGTCCACGATGCCGACGTGAGACGTAGGAGCGGGGGGAGGGGCCTGTCGGCAGCACAGGTGTGAGGGAAAGGAGGCAGGCTGGACGCCTGGGAAATTTTGGAGCGGCGAACGGCGCAAGCCTGATGCCGCCTCAGAGCTAAGAGCATGAAGGACTCCCCGGCTTTCCCCTGCTTCGCCTAGCCGCCGCTGAGGTGAAATTCCCCACCCCCTCTCTGAGTGGCGGAGTGTGCTCACGGAGGGGATCAAGGTCCGGGAGAGAGAGGAGAAATCTGCAGCACATTGATACGCCGGCTCCTAGCGGGATTGGCCAGGAGCCAGGAGCCCGGAACGAGACCCCGTGCTCCCAGGGAAACATCCTCTACACCCCCCCTCTCTGGTCGTCTTCCCCTGCAGCGATCCCCACATAACAGCTTCAGGAGCCTTTAGGGGAGCGGAGTCTAAAACAACAGGACAGCTACATCCAGGACAGCAGGTGACCTGTTTGAATGTATGGATGGAGTATATAAGAAGACGTCTCATGCAGGTATGAGCCATATACATTGTTGCTGTTATTTCCTGGTTTTTTTTTTCATCTGAGAAGATTGGAGTGAGGATGATAAAAGGACTGCAATACTGAGAAGAAGGTGAAGAGGGGAAGGAAGGAAGGGTTGGGGAAAGGAAGGAAGAGAAGTAAACGCTGAAGAGCCTGGGAGCCCGGGGGAGTGATTACGTGAACCCTGTAGGAGCCCAGCTTGAGGGTCCTTAGCACGGCTTGCAGCGCAAGGCCCAGGAGTACCGGCGACAGGATAGTCACACTAAGGCCCTAGATACTCTACTAGGTGGACTGAAGTAAACGGGACTATAAGCTATTCAGAATATAACTAAATACAAAATCCAGAAGTCACTTGGCCCTTGGGGCGATTTTTTGAAGTTTACAGGAGCGGGAAGTGCTGCGAGTCGCAGGTGGTAATATATTGGGATAAGTATGCGAAGTCGTACCCAAAAATCTGCCGAACCCAAGACCCCAAGGGAGAGCCTAAACTCTAGTTCGATCCAAAAATACCTTAAGGAGACAAGTGTAAAAAACCCCGGTACGAATATGAAACAAGCAGGAACAAAGGATAAAAAGAAAGATCAAACAAAGCAAAAGGGGGGCAAGGAGAGAGGCCTAGAGAAGATCTGGCGGGTGAAGGCGGATCTGGTACCAGCAAGATGGAGGGTCAAAGAAACACGGATGTATTGCCCACCAAGGTAGAAATGATGGAGATGTTTGCAAACCTTGAAACCGCCATAAAATCAGAAATATCAAATGTGAGGATGGACTTGGGCCATCTGTTGCGAAGAGTAGAGGAAGTGGAGGAGACGTCGGGCAATCATGCTAAGGAGATCTTGGCGCTTAAATCGCAGCTGAGTAAAATGAAAAGCGATTGTCGCATGTTGGCATACAAGCTGGAAGAACAGGAGAATCAAAGCCGCCGCCAGAATTAGGTCTCTCCCTGAACAACAAAATGAGGACTTACCTTCTAAGATGAAAATTTTTTTTAACCCTATATTGGGCTTAGAGGAGGAAACGACTCTAAAGATCGATAGGGTACATAGGATCAGAAAACCTCCAAATTTAGGGGCTGATATTCCTCGTGACGTGATTGTAAAATTTCACTCATTTGAAGACAAGGATAAGATTTGGAATAACCTGCGGGGTACCCCTTCAGTTCGTTTCGAAGATAAAGATCTCCAGATCTTCACAGATCTTTCCGCAGGCACCCTGGCCCGGAGAAGGCAACTTAGACCGCTTCTTGAGCAACTTAGAAGAGCTAACATTAAATACAGTTGGGGGTTTCCAACATCCCTACTAGTGACGAGGGAGGGCAGATCATTAAGGTAGAGGTTCCCGGAGGAGATTGAGGACTTTTGTGAAAAATTGGGCATCCCCGCCCCAGACATCTCGTTAAATTAACCACTTCAGCCCCGGAAGGATTTACCCCCTTCCTGACCAGAGCACTTTTTACAATTTGGCACTGCGTCGCTTTAACTGCTAATTGCGCGGTCATGCAATGCTGTACCCAAACGAAATTTGCATCCTTTTCTTCCCACAAATAGAGCTTTCTTTTGATGGTATTTGATCACCTCTGCCGTTTTTATTTTTTGCGCTATACACGGAAAAAGACCGAAAATTTGGAAAAAAAATGATATTTTCTACTTTTTGTTCTAAAAAAAATCCAATAAACTCAATTTTAGTCATACATTTAGGCCAAAATGTATTCGGCCACATGTCTTTGGTAAAAAAAATGTCAATAAGTGTATATTTATTGGTTTGCGCAAAAGTTATAGCGCCTACAAACTAGGGTACATTTTCTGGAATTTACACAGCCTTTAATTTATGTCGTTTCTTGAGGTGCTAAAATGGCAGGGCAGTACAAAACCCCCACAAATGACCCCATTTTGGAAAGTAGACACCCCAAGGAAATTGCTGAGAGGCATGTTGAGCCCATTGAATAAAAGTAGACACCCAAAGGAAATTGCTGAGAGGCATGTTGAGCCCATTAAATATTCATTTTTTTTGTCCCAAGTGATTGAATAATGACAAAAAAAAAATTACAAAAAAAGTTGTCACTAAATGATATATTGCTCACACAGGCCATGGGCATATGTGGAATTGCACCCCAAAATACATTTAGCTGCTTCTCCTGAGTATGGAGATACCACATGTGTGGGACTTTTTGGGAGCCTAGCCGCGTACGGGGCCCCGAAAACCAATCACTGCCTTCAGGATTTCTAAGGGCGTACATTTTTGATTTTACTCCTCACTACCTATCACAGTTTTGAAGGCCATAAAATGCCCAGATGGCATAAAACCCCCCCAAATGACCCCATTTTGGAAAGTAGACACCCCAAGCTATTTGCTTTGAGGCATGTTGAGTCCATGGAATGTTTTATATATATTTTTTTTTTTTAAGAATAGTTTTTATTAATATTTAACATGTGTACAGATTAAGAAGATACATCAAGTTTCCTCAACCGGTAATGAGTAGTGATACAAAACAGTAAAACATACAGAGTGAATATGAGTCCACGTATATTACCACTTGTAATTTCCAGTAAATGCATTGTTGTCAATGAGTTTAACAATAATGTAAGTATAATATGTTGTCATTATAAATCATGGGTTAGTACCTTATCTTTAATGAATATGTGAGACTTAATTGAACTTGTTCCTTGTTTTATATTTAACCCGTTGAGGTAAATACTATGGTGTTAAAACAGAATACCATTAATACAAAAACGGTAGGGTAATAAAAGATTAAGACAAAACAAAACAAAACAAAAAGAGAAAAAGGATATCTTGAGTGGATATCCCACTACAGGTAACAGATTATACGTAGCTTTGGTACATTGTGTTCCATAGATTCCAATTGGACGTGTACTTTGCTCGAGCGCCATCTTTGATTGCCATTATTTTTTCATACTCAGAAATTATATTGATTTTTGTTTTCAATTCTCTTACGCTTGGAATTTCATTGGACTTCCATCTGCTCACTAATAAGGACCTGGCAGCAAATAGAATATGCATCGCTATTGATCTGACTAGTATTGGGTAGTCTACCATGTTTATACTTAAAATTGCTTTCTCAACCGAGGGTGTGGTAAAAACACCCGTGGTTTTCGCTATTAATTTGAATGCTTCTGACCAAAAGCTTCTAATATGCTGGCATGACCAGAGCATGTGGACCAATGTTCCCACCTGTCCGCATCCTCTCCAGCACAGGTTAGAATTTTCACTAGAGAATTTTGCCATCATGTATGGTGTGTAATGCCATCTTGCTAATAGTTTTGCCGCCAGTTCCTCATAGTTAGAGCACCTCGAGAATCTGCGATTACATTGGAATGCTAGTGACCATTGTTTATCAGTGAATTTTTGGCCCAATTCTGACTCCCATCTGTTTAATGTGTTGAATTTCGTGAATGTTCTTTTATCATTGATTAGGGCATACATCTGGGATATGCCTTTTGCTTTAAGGTTGGAGGATTGAAGATATTTCCATGCTTGTGTTGGGATTTGAGATTCAGATACTTTCCATGTCTTAAACCATGAAACTATCTGTAGGTGTGTCAAGAATTCTGAAGGGTGTAGATTGAATCTTTCCTGCAGTACACTAAAAGGTACTACACTGCCTGTACATGTTATGTCTTTCACTAATAGAATGTTTGCTTTGTGCCATTGTGTCAAAGAGATATTCGATATCAGCCAGTAAAGTGCTTCTAGTGGGATGGGAATTTCCGTGTGGTTTACTTTGGGATTGGTGAACTTTTTTAGATGAGACCATGCCTGTAAAGTAGCCTGTATAGTGGGATGGTTGATTTGAGCTACGATTGTATGTATGTTGTGTGCTAGTATGAGTGATTGAAGGGATCTAGGGTGAATCCAATTTTGTTCTAGTTGGCACCAGTGTTTTATTTCTTTTTGGCTAAACCAGTTTCTCAGTTGATCTAGAATTGCTGCAGCGTAATAGTCTTTTAAATTTGGAATTCCTAGTCCTCCCACCTCTTTGTGTTTCCCTTGCATTTGAGCTGGAAATCTTGCTCTTTTGCCTTCCCAGATAAAGTTTGTCATTTGTGTTTGCATAGCCTTGAAGAAGGGGGTTGGGATAGGTATTGGGAGAGCCCTGAAAAGGTACATTCGTTTTGGTAAAAGTAGCATTTTATATGCTGCTAGACGGCCGTGCCATGAGAGGTGAAGTTTCTGATATTTAAGGATATCTTTCTTGAAGTCATTCAATAAAGGTTGGTAGTTGAGTTGGAATAGTTTGGCTATGGGTGTTGTTAGTTGTAATCCTAGGTAGGAAATAGAATCTGTGGACCATGGGTATGGAAAGTCTTTTTTGCATGGTTGATTTAGTGGTTTTGTCAATTGCAATTCCTAAAATACTGGATTTGGAGGCATTAACTTTATAATATGCTACTTTGCTGAATTGTGTTAGTGTCGCGTGTGCTGCTTTTAATGATTTGTATGGGTCAGATAGTGTTAAGATAACATCATCCGCGAATAATGATATTTTGTGTTCTTTATCTTGGGATGGGATGCCTCTGATTATTGTGTTATTTCTAATTGTTTCTGCCAGTGGTTCCATAATCAATGCAAAGATTAAGGGTGACAGCGGACACCCCTGCCTTGTCCCATTTGTTATTTGAAAATTTCTGGAGAACATACCTTCAGTGAAAACATATGCAGATGGGGATGAGTATAGAGCCAAAATTGCCTGTTGGTTTGGGCCTATCAAACCAAATTTCTCTAGTACCTTGGTCAGATATCTCCAGTGAACTCTATCAAAGGCCTTCTCCGCGTCCAAAGTAAGGAGCAGAGAAGGCCTTTGAGATTCCTCCGCAAGATGGATTATGTTTACCATTCTTCTAGTAGCATCATTTGTTTGCCTGCCTGATACAAAACCTACTTGATCTTGGTTGATGAGAACTGGTAATAATAATGACAATCTATTGGCTATAATCTTAGCGTACAGTTTCACATCCACATTCAACAAAGAGATGGGTCTAAAATTTTGTGGAGCAGAGGAGTCTTTACCGGGTTTTGGCAGCGTTATAATAGTAGCAGTTAGCATATCTTTTGGGAACGAGGCATTGGACATTGCGGCATTAAAGACCTGCTTTAAGTAAGGGGACAATTCCGTTTTAAACAGTTGATAATATTCAGATGAGTAACCATCTGGTCCTGGTGACTTACCATGAGGCATGTTGTTAATTGTTTTCTCAATTTCATGGGTAGTAAAGGGTAAGTTTAGTTTAATAAGTGCTGGTTGTGGGACTTTTGGAAGGTTTAGCTTCCAGGAATTCTGAGATCAGATTGTCTGAAGGTTGGGGTGTATTAGGGTCATCCTTGAGGTTGTATAATGCCTCATAATAATCACAGAAGGCGTCTGCTATTTCTTTGGGGTTAAAGACTTTTTTTTTAGATTTAGGGTTCTCTATGTGCGGAATTCTTTGTTTTGTCATTTTTTCTTTTAATTGGTTTGCCAGCAGTTTCCCTGCCTTGTTGCTGCAGCGGTAGTTTTGTGCTTTTAAGGTGCGAAGGCGGTTCTCCTGCTGAGAAACCAGGGTAGTTCTTAGTTCTTGTCTGGCATAGAATAGTAAGTCTCTTGTCTTTTGGGTAGAATTTTGTTTGTTGGATGATTCTAGGGACTTTATTTTATGTAGCAGGTCGTTGATCCTCGCCGCCTTTTGCCTCTTAGCCCTAGCACTTAGTTGTATTAATAGTCCTCTTATGACCACCTTATGAGTGTTTCACAGCGTGAAAGGGTCAGACACCGAAGGAGCATTAATTTCAAAAAATGCTTTTAGTGAACTTCTAAGTAATTTAAGATTTTCTAGTTTGGACATAGTGAAAATGTCGTTCCGCCATCTATTCGCTCCTGTCTCGGTATTCCTCCCTCCCACGCTAATGGAAACTGGTGCATGATCAGACCAGGATATAATATCAATGTCTGATTTTACAATTTTCTGCAATAAAAATTTGTCTACCAAAAATAGATCTATGCGCGAGTAGGTGTTATGCATATTAGAAAAAAAAGTAAAATCTTTCTCTGAGGAATGTTGACACCTCCATACGTCGAATAGTTCCGATGTGTTGATAAATTTTTCCAGTGTTGTTCTTCGGTAATCACTTGTTTAGGGTTTGTACAGTCAATGGTTTTGTCAGGTACTGCATTGAAATCTCCGCACAAGATTATATGACCCTGTTTCAGGGATTCAACTTTTTTCCATATTTTTTTTAAGGAATCGCAATTGGTTGTTGTTTGGCAGGTATATGTTAACCAGAGTGTACTTCACTGCAAAGATCTCGCATACTAGTATGATATACCTGCCTGAAGTGTCCAGATGAGTTGTGATTTCTGAAAATGAGATATTGTCTCCTATAGCAATTGCTACTCCCCCTTTTTTCTTCGGGCCGTTTGCTGTAAAAACTTGGGGGAATCTGCGATTACTGAATGCTGGGGGTTTGTCTGCTATAAAGTGTGTCTCTTGAAAACATATGATGTCACTTTTTAACCTTGATGCTTCCTTCCAGGCCATTTGTCGTTTATGAGGGCTATTCAGACCTTTAACGTTTAACGATGTGATAGTAAAAGACATTCTAATGTTTTTTTGTGCTTCGTACCTTTTAGTGGAGTGAGTGATGTAGGAAGACGGTGGGTTGATTTGATGATGTTGATTCTCCTCGTGGTGGAGATGGTGCGGCAAAGGGCTCTGGTGTCCGGGTGTATTTGTTCTATGTGTCCGTACTTCTGCTCCTGTAGATAAGATAAAAAAAAAAAAAACAAAAAGAGAGAGAAAAAAAAAAAGAAAAAAGTGCAAGAAGGATAGAGTAACCAAACCAAGCAATAAAAAAGAGCGATCCCGTAAGGAATCTGTACGGATATTATTCCGTTTTTAATTCGGGGGGTAAAGCAACAATGGCTAAGTGGCTGTTCCTGGGCCAATTGGGGTTCCTTGTTGTTGATTTTGTTGGATTTCAGACCGTTTCTGTGTCAGAACTGGCTCGGGTGGAGGAGGGTGAATGTGGCTTGTCGTACCCGTTGTTGCTTGGATCAATGAGTTGCCAATCTCCCCGGAGACGGATTCCCTCTTTAATATTTGTAATCACTTGGGATTTGCCTTCTTTTGTGATTAGTAGCTTAGCTGGGTACAACCATCTGTACTGGATGTGATGGTTGTTTAGTGGTTTGGTTATTGTTGCAAGCTGTCTTCGCTGTTGCATGGTGAATGCAGACAAGTCAGCATAGAAGGAAAGATCCTGTAGCTCTTGTGGAAGGTTTTCTCTTCTTCTGACTATCATCATAAATTGGTCTTTTATATGATAAAAGTGGATTCTCACTATTGTGTCTCTGGTGAGATGGTCCGGGATATTTCTGGGTCTTGGAAGGCGGTGAATCCGATCGATGATCAGTTCCTCCAGGGGCGTTTCTGGAAGTGCAGTTTTCATTATGTTTGTGAAGTATTCTTTTAGGTCTGGGGGCTTGATCAATTCGGGTATCCCCCGAATTTTGACATTATTACGTCTTGATCTGTCTTCCAAATCTGCTAATTTTGTTTTAATGGCGTGGATTTCATCATCCCTGTCGTTATGTGCATCTACTAGGTCATTGAAGGTAGATGTAAACTCACCCATCTTTGACTCTATGTGAGTTACTCTGGAATCCACTGCTGCCACTTCTGTTTTGAATTGCTGTGTGAATGCTAGCATGTCAGCATGTAGTGTAGAACGCAGGGACACCAGCATGTCTTTGAGCGTTGTGTCCATAACTGGCTGGTTTTGTGTAGGAAAGTCAATAATGGAGTCCTGTAGTTCTCTAGTGTCATCAAGGGAGGACTCAAAGCCACTGATGTCTGCTGTCTCTGCAGAGACTGAGGACATTTTTAACTTGCTTTTTGCAGGGCTAGATGATGCAGATGGGGGTGGTGGGTACTGACCTTGTCCCTTAGGAGGGTTGGTGGATGTGTGGCTGGATCCCTGTCTCCCATGCTGGCTTCTCTGTGTGCCGGAGCTGAGGCCGCGTGTATCGTCTGCATGTCTGCCGGCGCCATCTTGGACAGGGAGACGGCGCGGCTGTATGAGAAAATCAGTCATCTTCCCTGGTCTTGTCGTGCCTTTTCTTTTGCGGGAAGGCATCCGGGAATGCTGCTGGTTTGCACCCGGTATCTTGTGAAGTTAGATGGGGCTTTTAGTCGCTGTATTCCCCCGTTATAGCCCGGGATAGTGCGGAGCTAGTCTACCATGCGTCCATTGTCTCCGCCGGCTAGCCACGCCCCCTGGAATGTTTTTTATTTTGACACAAGTTGCGGGAAAGTGACAATTTTTATTTATTTTTTTGCACAAAGTTGTCACTAAATGATATATTGCTCACACGGGCCATGGACATATGTGGAATTGCACCCCAAAATACATTTAGCTACTTCTCCTGAGTACGGGGATACCACATGTGTGGGACTTTTTGGGAGCCTAGCCGCGTACGGGGCCCCGAAAACCAATCACCGCCTTCAGGATTTCTAAGGGTGTAAATTTTTGATTTCACTCTTCATTGCCTATCACAGTTTCGGAGGCCACGGAATGCCCAGGTGGCACAACCCCCCCCCCCCCAAATGACCCCATTTTGTAAAGTAGACACCCCAAGCTATTTGCTGAGAGGCATGGTGAGTATTTTGCAGCTCTCATTTGTTTTTGAAAATAAAGAAAGACGAGAAAAAAAAAATTTTTCTTCTTTTTTCAATTTTCAAAACTTTGTGACAAAAAGTGAGGTCTGCAAAATACTCACTATACCTCTCAGCAAATAGCTTGGGGTGTCTACTTTCCAAAATGGGGTCATTTGGGGGGGGGGGGGTTTGCCACCTGGGCATTCCATGGCCTCCGAAACTGTGATAGGCAGTGAAGAGTGAAATCAAAAATTTACGGCCTTAGAAAGCCTGAAGGCGGTGCTTGGTTTTCGGGGTCCCGTACGCGGCTAGGCTCCCAAAAAGTCTCACACATGTGGTATCCCCGTACTCAGGAGAAGAAACAGAATGTATTTTGGGGTGTAATTTCACATATTCCCATGGCATGTTTGAGCAATATATCATTTAGTGACAACTTTGCGCAAAAAATAAAAAATAAAATAAAAAATTGTCTCTTTCCCGCAACTTGTGTCACAATATAAAATATTCCATGGACTCGACGTGCCTCTCAGCAAATAGCTTGGGGTGTCTACTTTCCAAAATGGGGTCATTTGGGGGGGGGTTTGAACTGTCCTGGCATTTTATGCACAACATTTAGAAGCTTATGTCACACATCACCCACTCTTCTAACCACTTGAAGACAAAGCCCTTTCTGACACTTTTTGATTACATAAAAAAATAATTTTTTTTTGCAAGAAAATTACTTTGAACCCCCACACATTATATATTTTTTTAAAAGCAAATGCCCTACAGAATAAAATGGTGGGTGTTTAATTTTTTTTTTCACGCAGTATTTGCGCAGCGATTTTTCAAACGCATTTTTTGGGGAAAAAACACACTTTTTTAAATTTTAATGCACTAAAACACATTATATTGCCCAAATGTTTGATGAAATAAAAAAGATGATCTTAGGCCGAGTACATGGATACCAAACATGACATGCTTTAAAATTGCGCACAAACGTGCAGTGGCGACAAACTAAATACATTTTTAAAAGCCTTTAAAAGCCTTTACAGGTTACCACTTTAGATTTACAGAGGAGGTCTACTGCTAAAATTACTGCCCTCGATCTGACGTTCGCGGTGATACCTCACATGCATGGTGCGCAATTGCTGTTTACATTTGACGCCAGACCGACGCTTGCGTTCGCCTTAGCGCGAGAGCAGGGGGGACAGGGGTGCTTTTTTTTTTTTTTTTTATTATTATTTTTTTTTTATCTTATTTTTAAACTGTTCCTTTCATTTTTTTTTAAAATCATTTTTATTGTTATCTCAGGGAATGTAAATATTCCCTATCATAGCAATAGGTAGTGACAGGTACTCTTTTTTGAAAAAATTGGGGTCTATTAGACCCTAGATTTCTCCTCTACCCTCAAAGCATCTGACCACACCAAGATCGGTGTGATAAAATGCTTTCCCAATTTCCCAATGGCGCTGTTTACATCCGGCGAAATCTAAGTCATAAAATGCTCGTAGCTTCCGGTTTCTTAGGCCATAGAGATGTTTGGAGCCACTCTGGTCTCTGATCAGCTCTATGGTCAGCTGGCTGAATCACTGGCTACATTTTCAGGTTCCCTGTTGAGACAGGAGAGCCAGAGAAAAACACGGAAGACGTTGGGGGGGGGGCATTCCCTCCCACTGCTTGTAAAAGCAGTCTAGAGGCTAATTAGCCGCTAGGATTGCTTTTACATGAAAGCCGATCGCTGGCTGAAAAGAATGATACCAAGATGATACCTAAACCTGCAGGCATCATTCTGGTATAACCATTCAAAGTCGTGAATGGCGTACCTGAAGACCAAAAAAATGGTTAACAATAAAGCACAGTAAACGGTAAAGTATAAAAAATTGCATACCTGAAAAGCAAACATGATAAAACATAATAACAATAAAACATTGCAGAATAGAATACAGTAAAAAAGAGCAGAACAATAGAGAGAATAGAGAGAGAGAGAACAATAAAACACAACTATTTTTTTTTATTTTATATTTTTGTATGGTTTTTTTTTTTTTTTTTTTTTTTACACTTTTTTTTGTAACTGTAACTTTTATAACTGTAACCGGTTCCAGGTTCGGGTCTCTCAAAATGCGATGGCATCTTGGGAGACCCTGTGAAAGTGTGTCCTAGTCTGTGCAATGCTGTACCCTACGCTAATAATCAACTAGTGTATGGTAGCATTCAAAACATTTACCACATGCAAAGACCAGGATTGTCAGGACAGGAGGGACAATAATAGCGGGTGTCACGCCTATATCCGCACTTGCTGCAGACACAACATCTTTTTTGGGGGGGTTCGTTGGGTAGGGGTACTTGGGAGGACATAAAGAAAATGCCTCTCATGCAGCTGACTGCATTTGGTTGGGGATGTGAATGGGGGAAGTACGGGCGCTGCAGAAGCGGTGGGTTCCCAATTAGGATTGGCGAATGCAGCAGGAAGGGCATTATGGGCACAACGGGCCTGTGTTTGTCTTTTTGGTGGCAGCGGGACACTACTTGTGCTTGCCACCTCACCAGCTTGAACTGCACTTATGGGACACACCTCGTCACCAAGTGTTACTGCAGTGCTGGTTTGAATACGACCGGGGTGTACTAGGCCGCTGGTGCTTGCCAGTTCACCAAAACGCTACAAAAAAAACTGTTAGCGATCGCAGGGATCAGGCCTGACTCTGCGAACGCTGCAGTTATGCGTTTAGTGTTTTGTAAGTGACAGTGATCGATCGATACTGCACTTGGGTGGGCTGGGCTGGGCCGGGCGGAGGGGCAAAATGCAGGTGCTAGCAGGTATCTGGGCTGATCCCGCTAACACTGCGTTTGTGGGAACCCTAAACTGCTGGGGACGCTAGTATAGATCTGATCGGATCAGATATTGATCCGTTCAAATACTATACCACTAAGGGAGGTGTACGGTGCGTGCGTGGGTGTTAGCGGTACTGGCGCTAACCTGACGCTGCCTGGGGCAGGTGCTTGCCAGTTCACCAAAACGCTACCAAAAAAACTGTTAGCGATCGCAGGGATCAGGCCTGACTCTGCGAACGCTGCAGTTATGCGTTTAGTGTTTTGTAAGTGACAGTGATCGATTGATACTGCACTTGGGTGGGCTGGGCTGGGCCAGGCGGAGGGGCAAAACGCAGGTGCTAGCAGGTATCTGGGCTGATCCCGCTAACACTGCGTGTTTAGGAACCCTAAACTGCTGGGGACACCAGTATAGATCTGATCGGATCAGATATTGATCCGTTCAGATACTATACCACTAAGGGAGGTGTACGGTGCGTGAGTGGGTGTTAGCGGTACTGGCGCTAACCTGACGCTGCCTGGGGCTGGTGCTTGCCGGTTCACCAAAACGCTACCAAGAAAACTGTTAGCGATCGCCTGACTCTGTGAACGCTGCAGTTATGCGTTTAGTGTTTTGTAAGTGACAGTAATCTATCAATACTGCACTTGGGTGGGCTGGGCCGGGCGGAGGGGAAAAACGCAGGTGCTAGCGGGTATCTGGGCTGATCCCGCTAACACTGCGTTTTTGGGAACCCTAAACTGCTGGGGACGCTAGTATAGATCTGATAGGATCAGATATTGATCCGTACAGATACTATACCACTAAGGGAGGCGTATGCTGCGCGCGTGGGTGTTAGCGGTACTGGCGCTAATCTGACGCTGCCTGGAGCGACGCATATCACCGCCGGGCGATCAGGGGGCTAAACCTTTATTCGGTAATAAATGGCGGGTGCCCTGACACTATAAAAAATAAACGAACTAACCAGCGTCACCCGTAACGGTTATACGGTGATCAGGGGTGAAAGGGTTAACTAGGGGGCAATCAAGGGGTTAAAACCTTTATTAGATAGTATATGGGGGTCCCTGTCACTATAAAACGCTGACGGCGAACCTCAATATTTACCTCCCTAACTAGCGTCACCAGCGACACTTATACAGCGATCAGAAAAATGATCGCTTAGTGACACTGGTGACAGGGTGTGATCAAGGGGTTAAAACTTTATTAGGGGGGGTTAGGGGGGTACCCTAGACCTACAGGGGGCTAACACTCACTGCCCTACCACTTCTAACTGTCACAAACTGACACCAATCAGTAATCAGAAAAAAAAAAAATACTGCTTGGTGTCAGTTTGTGACGGGGGGGGGGGGGTGATTGGGGGGGGATCGGGGGGGGGGGGTCGGGGGTGTTTTATGTGCCTGGCATGTTCTACTGTGTGTGTGTTTTGTGCACTCACATGTCTTCTCTCCTCGGCGCCGGAACGGAAACTGCCAAACCGAGGAGAGATGACATCACATCCTCTGCCTGTGTGTACTACACACAGGCAGGGGAGGATTCCGATTGGCTGTGGGGGGGTTAAACCTGCAGGGGAGGCAACAGTTTGAGTTTGGCAGACGGAGGAATATGGTTGATCGTCTGTAGAATTATAATGGTAGATCTAAAGTTCGTATCTTACAATGTGAAGGGCCTGAACTCGCCGAGTAAAAGGCACAAAATGTTAAATGTTAGGCTTTATTCCCCAAAATTGCCCCTTTGGTTTTACAGCAATACGCCTATTAGGAGAGCCAAGGGAGTGGCAATTGGCTTTTCCAAAACATCTAAATTTTCCTTGATAAGCAGGGAGTCTGATCCAGAAGGGCGTTTTCTCTTCCTAAAGGGCAAATTGGGGAATAAAATGCTTACATTGGCGAATGTGTATTGCCCGAACAGAAATCTGACAGTTTTTCTGGAACAGGTCCTGATGAAACTGATGGATTTTAAAGAAGGGGAGGTGGTCTTGGCGGGAGATTTTAATTTTTGCCTAGATCTATCAGTAGATAGTACGTCCCAGGCACGGGGGACAAGGAAGGTTCAGTTAAGAAGGATTTGGAAAAGGCTGCACCAATGCCATCTGATAGATGTATGGCGGTTACAGCACGCAAAAGTAAAAGATTACACCTTCTTCTCCCCTGTGCACGGGACATACACAAGACTGGATTACATTATGATAGACCATAGTTTATTAGACTATGTAGCGGATACTAAAATTGAGATTATGTCTTTATCAGATCACTCCCCTGTCACGATGGAGGTCAGGTTCCCAGATGTGCAAAGACAACCATTTTCATGGAAATTGAACGAAAGGCTTCTTAGAATCCCCCAAGTTTCTGAGAAGTTGCAGGAGGAAATTGATTTCTTTTTTAAGGTCAATGATACAGGGGATATTTCCCCATCTATTCTATGGGAAACGCATAAAGCATATGTTAGGGGGCTCCTGATCTCCATCGGGGCAGGGGAGAAAAAAAAGAGAAAAGAAAAAAGGGCAAAATTGCTAGATGAAATTGCAGCATTAGAACTGATCTGCAAAGCTTCTAAGGGGCAAGGACAAGATAATTATTGCCTCTTAGTGTCTAAAAGGGAGAAGTTAAAGGACAGTATGGAGCAGGACGCTAGGAGGGTCTTTAATAAAGTAATAAGAGAGAAATACTATAGTGGTAATAAATCAAGTAAACACTTAGCAAGGTTATTGAGAAAGAAAAGAGATCGGAATTTCATCGGGAAAATACAAAATAAAAAAGGAGAAATAGTAGGGGCCACTAGAGAGATAGCAGAAGAGTTTAGGAAGTTTTATGAAGCCCTGTATACCATTGGACAAAAGGGAGGGGGTGACCATCCTAATAGTTTGAGGTCAGAGGAATTTCTGAAGGGGGCAGGGTTAATGGGACTCTCAGAAGAGGAAAAATCAGCTTTAGATAGCCCTATAACTGTAGAGGAAATATATACTGCCTTGAAAAGTTCTCCGTCGGGGAAAAGCCCCGGGCCCGACGGTTTCACCAATAGCTATCTTAAAAAATATAAACACATCTTGGTACCTAAACTCTGCCATTTCTGGAATAAACTGGGCCCTGATAGCCTCATGAGGGATGAGGCCCTTTTGGCAACTATTTCATTGATCGCAAAAGAGGGGAAAAATAACATGCTTTGTTCAAGTTACAGACCTATTGCCTTGTTAAATGCAGACGTCTAACTATACGCCAAAAGTGTTGGCGAACAGACTTAGGGACAAAAATAGTTTCCTGGTGCATCCAGACCAGGTTGGTTTTGTCCCGGGTCGACAGGGTAGGGACAACGGGGTACGAGCATTGCTCCTACTGGACTCCATCAAATCAGGGGGACCCCCAGCTCTATTCCTGTCAATGGACGCGGAAAAAGCGTTCGAGAGGGTAGACTGGGGGTTCATGGTTAAAACCCTGGAAGCGATGGGGATCGGCCCTAGGTTCATCGCCTGGGTGAAAAAATTATACAATCACCCATTAGCTGCCGTAAAGGTAAATGGGGTTTTCTCTAGTCCATTTAGGATGCAGAACGGTACGAGGCAGGGGCGTCCCCTGTCACCAATATTGTTCATCTTGTCTTTGGAGCCTCTCTTGGCGACCATACGAAATAATACAGATTGCAGAGGGGTAATGGTAGGACAAGATGAACATAAATTAGCGGCATTCGCCGATGATGTGATTTTTTTTATAACGAATCCCAGGATTACGATTCCTAATTTGCTCGGGATATTGAAGAGATATGGAGATATCGCCAGCTTTAAAATAAATCCGAGCAAATCAGAGGTTCTTAATATTAACGTGGGGAAAAAGAAGTAGAGAGTTTGTCAAAATCCTTTCCCTTCCCTTGGAGGAAGGTAATCAATTATTTAGGAATTAAACTGGCCGGCTCATTGGAAAAGTTGTACCGGATTAACTACATTCCCATGTTAGACGAAATCAGACAGGAAGTAAGTAGGATGTCGCGGCGGCCCCTTTCATGGTTCGGTCGCATCAATGCAGCTAAAATGTTGTTAATTTCTAAAATAACATATAAATTTCAGATGATGCCTATCCCCCTCCCTGGGTATTTTTTCAGAGCTTTACGAGGGTTGGTGTCGAGGTTTGTCTGGCGTGGCAAAAAGCCAAGAATAGCTCACTCAGTTTTGATTAGGGAAAAAAAAAAGGTGGTCTGGCTCTTCCGGACCTCTATAGATATTACACTGCAGTAGTTCTGTCACGGGTGGTTGAATGGTCAAAGGGGGTCTCAGATAGGAGGTGGGCGAATATAGAACATAGTTTAAGTAGCACTGATTTGGGACACATAATCTGGAATCCGGTAAAATTTAGGACACTTAGCACTAGTACAGCATTACTCACGCGAAACACGCTTAACCACTTCAGCCCCGGAAGGATTTACCCCCTTCCTGACCAGAGCACTTTTTACAATTCGGCACTGCGTCGCTTTAACTGCTAATTGCGCGGTCATGCAATGCTCTACCCAAACGAAATTTGCGTCCTTTTCTTCCCACAAATAGAGCTTTCTTTTGATGGTATTTGATCACCTCTGCCGTTTTTATTTTTTGCGCTATAAACGGAAAAAGACTGAAAATTTTGAAAAAAAATGATATTTTCTACTTTTTGTTATAAAAAAAATCCAATAAACTAAATTTTAGTCATACATTTAGGCCAAAATGTATTCGGCCACATGTCTTTGGTAAAAAAAATGTCAATAAGCGTATATTTATTGGTTTGCGCAAAAGTTATAGCGTCTACAAACTAGGGTACATTTTCTGGAATTTACACAGCTTTTAGTTTATGACTGCCTATGTCACACATCAGCTTATGTCACACATCACCCACACTCACTTGAAGACAAAGCCCTTTCTGACACTTTTTGATTACATGAAAAAATTATTTTTTTTTGCAAGAAAATTACTTTGAACCCCCAAACATTATATATTATTTTAAAGCAAATGCCCTACAGATTAAAATGGTGGGTGTTTCATTTTTTTTTTTCACACAGTATTTGCGCAGCGATTTTCAAACGCATTTTTGGGGGAAAAAACACACTTTTTTAAATTTTAATGCACAAAAAAACACTCTATATTGCCCAAATGTTTGATGAAATAAAAAAGATGATCTTAGGCCGAGTACATGGATACCAAACATGACATGCTTTAAAATTGCGCACAAACGTGCAGTGGCAACAAAATTAATACATTTTTAAAAGCCTTTAAAAGCCTTTACAGGTTACCACTTTAGATTTACAGAGGAGGTCTACTGCTAAAATTACTGCCCTCGATCTGACCTTCGCGGTGATACCTCACATGCATGGTGCAATTGCTGTTTACATTTGACGCCAGACCGCCGCTTGCGTTCGCCTTAGCGCGAGAGCAGGGGGGACAGGGGTGCTTTTTATTTATTTTTTTTTTTCTTTATTATTTTTTTGCTTTTTTATCTTATTTTTAAACTGTTCCTTTCATTTTTTTTTTTTTTAAATCATTTTTATTGTTATCTCAGGGAATGTAAATATCCCCTATGATAGCAATAGGTAGTGACAGGTACTCTTTTTTGAAAAAATTGGGGTCTATTAGACCCTAGATCTCTCCTCTGCCCTCAAAGCATCTGACCACACCAAGATCGGTGTGATAAAATGCTTCCCCAATTTCCCAATGGCGCTGTTTACATCCGGCGAAATCTAAGTCATAAAATGCTCGTAGCTTCCGGTTTCTTAGGCCATAGAGATGTTTGGAGCCACTCTGGTCTCTGATCAGCTCTATGGTCAGCTGGCTGAATCACCGGCTGCATTCTCAGGTTCCCTGTTGAGACAGGAGAGCCAGAGAAAAACACGGAAGACGGTGGGGGGGGGCATTCCCTCCCACTGCTTGTAAAAGCAGTCTAGAGGCTAATTAGCCGCTAGGATTGCTTTTACATGAAAGCCGACCGCTGGCTGAAAAGAATGATACCAAGATGATACCTAAACCTGCAGGCATCATTCTGGTATAACCACTCAAAGTTGTGAATGGCGTACCTGAAGACAAAAAAATGGTTAACAATAAAGCACAGTAAACGGTAAAGTATAAAAAATTGCATACCTGAAAAGCAAACATGATAAAACATAATAACAATAAAACATTGTAGAATAGAATACAGTAAAAAAGAGCAGAACAATAGAGAGAGAATAGAGAGAGAGAGAACAATAAAACGACAACTATTTTTTTTTATTTTTGTTTGTGTTTTTTTTTTTTTTTTACACTTTTTTTTTGTAACTGTAACTTTTATAACTGTAACCGGTTCCAGGTTCGGGTCTCTCAAAATGCGATGGCATCTTGGGAGACCCTGTGAAAGTGCGCCTAGTCTGTGGAATGCTGTACCCTACGCTAATACTCAACTAGTGAATGGTAGCGTTCAAAACATTCACCAATGCAAAGACCAGGATTGTCAGGACAGGAGGGACAATAATAGCGGGTGTCACGCCTATATCCGTGCTTGCTGCAGACACAACATCTTTTTTGGGGGGGGGGGGGTTCGTTGGGTAGGGGTACTCGGGAGGACATAAAGAAAATGCTTCTCATGCAGCCGACTGCATTTGGTTGGGGATGTGAATGGGGGAAGTATGGGCGCTGCAGAAGCGGTGGGTTCCCAATTAGGATTGGCGAATGCAGCAGGAAGGGCACTATGGGCACGACGGGCCTGTGTTTGTCTTTTTGGTGGCAGCGGGACACTACTTGTGCTTGCCACCTCACCAGCTTGAACTGCACTTATGGGACTCGCCACGTCACCAAGTGTTACTGCAGTGCTGGTTTGACTACGACCGGGGTGTACTAGGGCGCTGGTGCTTGCCAGTTCACCAAAACGCTACAAAAAAAAGTGACAGTGATCGATCGATACTGCACTTGGGTGGGCTGGACTGGGCTGGGCCGGGCGGAGGGGCAAAACGCAGGTGCTAGCAGGTATCTGGGCTGATCCCGCTAACACTGCGTTTTTGGGAACCCTAAACTGCTGGGGACGCTAGTATAGATCTGATCGGATCAGATATTGATGCGTTCAGATACTATACCACTAAGGGAGGTGTACGGTGCGTGTACGGTGCGTGCGTGGGTGTTCGCGGTACTGGCGCTAATCTGACGCTGCCTAGGGCGACGCATATCCTCGCCGGGCGATCAGGGGGCTAAACCTTTTTTCGGTAATAAACGGCGGGTGCCCTGACACTATAAAAAATAAACAAACTAACCAGCGTCACCCGTAACGGTTATACGGTGATCAGTGGTGAAAGGGTTAACTAGGGGGCCATCAAGGGGTTAAAACATTTATTAGATAGTATATGGGGGTCCCTGTCGCTATAAAACACTGACGGCGAACCTAAATATTTACATCCCTAACTAGCGTCACCAGCGACACTAATACAGCGATCAGAAAAATGATCGCTTAGCGACACTGGCGACAGGGGGTGATCAAGGGGTTAAAACTTTATTAGGGGGGGTAAGGGGGGTACCCTAGACCTACAGGGGGCTAAACCTTTATTCGGTAATAAACGGCGGGTGCCCTGACACTATAAAAAATAAACGAACTAACCAGCGTCACCCGTAACGGTTATATGGTGATCAGTGGTGAAAGGGTTAACTAGGGGGCAATCAAGGGGTTAAAACATTTATTAGGTAGTATATGGGGGTCCCTGTCGCTATAAAACGCTGACGGCGAACCTAAATATTTACGTCCCTAACTAGCATCACCAGCGACACTAATACAGCGATCAGAAAAATGATCGCTTAGTTACACTGGTGAGGGGGGGTGATCAAGGGGTTAAAACTTTATTAGGGGGGGTAAGGGGGGTACCCTAGACCTACAGGGGGGTAACAGTAACTGTGCTAACACTGCTAACTGTCACAAACTGACACTATGCAGTAATCAGGAGAGAAAAAAAAAAAAAAAACCTGCTTGGTGTCAGTTTGTGACAGGGGGGGGTGATTGGGGGGGGGTCGGGGGGCGATCGGGGGGGGGATCGGGGGTGTAATGTATGCCTGGCATGTTCTACTGTGTGTGTGTGTTTGGTGCACTTACATGTCATCTCTCCTCGGCGCTGGAACGGAAACTGGCCAGCCGAGGAGAGATGACATCACATCCTCTGCCTCTGTGTACTATACAGAGGCAGGGGATGTTTCTCATTGGCTGGGAGCGATCGCGAGGGGGGGGCCACGATCGGATGGCCTCCCCCTCGTCTCTCAATGCTCCCAGCCAAATGCCGACCGCAGCTGGCACCGGGGGGGGTCCGATCGGACCCCCCACCCGCGGGAAGGCAATCACGTTTCAGGTACGTGATTTTGCCTGCCCGTGCCGCTCTGCTCACGTATATAGGCGTGAGGCGGTCGGCAAGTGGTTAAAATATGGGATCAGGTGCATACACGTAATAAATGGAGTTATAGATCACCCTTGATTTATATCAAAGATAATAAATTTTTTGAACCAGGGATGCGGGAGGTGGGAGGGAATTGGATAAAGAATAGTAGTATGCAATTAAAAGATATTATTAAAGAGGGGAAATTACGCCCCTATCTAGAATTAAAAGCAGAGACAGACCTTATGGTGGTCAACGCTTGGAGGTACATGCAGTTGTCGCTCTTCATTGAGAAACTTCCAAAGCCAATCAGAGGAGAGGATGATTACAGGCCACTTGAGCGGTTATGCAGGAGAGACAGACCAGGCAACGTTATTTCTCTCATCTACAAAATTCTTTCTGAGGGGGAAGAACTGGATGCGCCTCCTTATATTAAAAAATGGGAAAGGGAGTTGGGGTCACATTGTAGTTTATTCACAGTAGAGAGGATTTTGAAAATGGTACATATTGCCTCGGCCGATATTATGCGGTCGGAGACCAACTTTAAATGTTTAGCACGATGGTATGTCACGCCAGACAGACTTAGTAAACTATACCCAGACACTTCGGATAGATGCTGGAGGGGGTGTTCTTACCTGGGAACAATGTCACATACAGTGCCTTGCGAAAGTATTCGGCCCCCTTGAACTTTTCAACCTTTTGCCACATTTCAGGCTTCAAACATAAAGATATAAAATTTTTATTTTTTGTGAAGAATCACCAACAAGTGGGACACAATTGTGAAGTGGAACGAAATCTATTGGATTGTTGAAACTTTTTTAACTAATAAAAAAAATGAAAAGTGGAGCGTGCAAAATTATTCGGCCCCCCTTGCGTTAATACTTTGTAGAGCCACCTTTTGCTGCGATTACAGCTGCAAGTCGCTTGGGGTATGTCTCTATCAGTTTTGCACATCGAGAGACTGAAATTCTTGCCCATTCTTCCTTGCAAAACAGCTCGAGCTCAGTGAGGTTGGATGGAGAGCGTTTGTGAACAGCAGTTTGCAGCTCTTTCCACAGATTCTCGATTGGATTCAGGTCTGGACTTTGACTTGGCCATTCTAACACCTGGATACGTTTATTTGTGAACCATTCCTTTGTAGATTTTGCTGTATGTTTGGGATCATTGTCTTGTTGGAAGATAAATCTCCGTCCCAGTTTCAGGTCTTTTGCAGACTCCAACAGGTTTTCATCCAGAATAGTCCTGTATTTGGCTGCATCCATCTTCCCCTCAATTTTAACCATCTTCCCTGTTCCTGCTGAAGAAAAGCAGGCCCAAACCATGATGCTGCCACCACCATGTTTGACAGTGGGGATGGTGTGTTGAGGGTGATGAGCTGTGTTGCTTTTACGCCAAACATATCGTTTTGCATTGTGGCCAAAAAGTTCGATTTTGGTTTCATCGGACCAGAGCACCTTCTTCCACATGTTTGGTGTGTCTCCCAGGTGGCTTGTGGCAAACTTTAGACGAGACTTTTTATGGATATCTTTGAGAAATGGCTTTCTTCTTGCCACTCTTCCATAAAGGCCAGATTTGTGCAGTGTACGACTGATTGTTGTCCTATGGACAGACTCTCCCACCTCAGCTGTAGTTCTCTGCAGTTCATCCAGAGTGATGATGGATGGGCCTCTTGGCTGCATCTCTGATAAGTCTTCTTCTTGTCTGAGCTGAAAGTTTAGAGGGACAGCCAGGTCTTGGTAGATTTGCAGTGGTCTGATACTCCTTCCATTTCAAAATGATCGCTTGCACAGTGCTCCCTGGGATGTTTAAAGCTTGGGAAATCTTTTTGTATCCAAATCCGGCTTTAAACTTCTCCACAACAGTATTACGGACCTGCCTGGTGTGTTCCTTGGTCTTCATGATGCTCTCTGCGTTTTTAACAGAACCCTGAGACTATCACAGAGCAGGTGCATTTATACAGAGACTTGATTACACACAGGTAGATTCTATTTATCACCATCAGTCATTTAGGACAACATTGGATCATTCAGAGATCCTCGCTGAACTTCTGGAGTAAGTTTGCTGCACTGAAAGTAAAAGGGCCGAATAATTTTGCACGCACCACTTTTCAGTTTTTTATTTGCTAAAAAAGTTTAAAATATCCAATAGATTTCGTTCCACTTCACAATTGTGTCCCACTTGTTGGTGATTCTTCACAAAAAATACAAATTTTATATTTTATGTTTGAAGCCTGAAATGTGGCAAAAGGTTGAAAAGTTCAAGGGGGCCGAATACTTTTGCAAGGCACTGTATATGGTGGGAGTGCCCGGTTATTAAAGCTTACTGGAAGAAAATTATATTATTAATTTATAAAATAACTAAGGAATCTTTAGTAGAGGATCCGTGGATCTGTTCATTCCATGGGACTAAGAAACCGTTTAAGCAGTACCAATCTTCACTTGTTCCAATACTATTAGATGTAGCAAAGACACAGATAGCAAGGTCATGGTTGCAGCCGGAATGTCCAAGCTTACGGGACTGGCTCTTTCGAATCAATGAAATATATAATATAGAATATAAGGAATACTCAGGTGAGGAGACAGAGGAAGGTACAGAGGGTAGAGACAAATGGGCAGGGTGGAGGAAATTCAAGAGATCATGGTCTTATCTAACGGAGATCACTAGTTAAACCTTCGGGTTTGGGTACTTGGAAAATAAGGGAACATATACGGAACTGGGTTAGTTCAGCTGTAGCCACCTGCAGGAAGGGGGGGTGGGGAGGGAGGGTAGAGGAGGGGGGAGGGGAATAAATCTGTTGGGGGATTTTGTATATCTTTTTAAGATAATACTTGGTAATTAATGGTATTGAATTTCTTTGATTTATTCTTGTTTTGTACTCAAAAAATTTATAAATAAAGAATTAAAAAAGAAAAAGTAGAGCAGTGGACAGTGTCAGTAGGGTAGAGGACGGTGTCAGTAGAGCAGCGGACGGTGTCAGTAGGGTAGATGTTGGTGTCAGAGCAGTGGATGGTGTCAGTAGAGCAGTGGACGGTGTCAGTAGGTTGGTGTCAGTAGAGGAGTGGACGGTGTCAGAAGTGTAGAGGTTGGTGTCAGTAGAGCAGTGGATGGTGTCAGGATAGAAGAGGTTGGTGGCAGTAGACGGTGTCAGTAGGGTGGAGATTGGTGTTAGTAGAGCAGTGGATGGTGTCAGTAGAGCCGCAGATGGTGTCAGGATAGTAGAGGTTGGTGTCAGTAGAGCAGTGGACGGTGTCAGTAGGGTAGAGGTTGGTGTCAGTATTGAAGTGGACGGTGTCAGTAGAGAAGTGGACAGTGTCAGTAGAGAAGTGGACGATGTCAGTAGAGCAGTGGACGGTGTCAGTAGAGCAGTGGACGGTGTCAGTAGAGCAGTGGACGGTGTCAGTATTGAAGTGGACGGTGTCAGTAGGGTAGAGGTTGGTGTCAGTAGGGTAGAGGTTGGTGTCAGTAGAGCAATGGACAGTGTCAGTAGAGGAGTGGACGGTGTCAGTAGAGGAGTGGACGGTGTCAGTAGAGGAGTGGACGGTGTCAGTAGAGGAGTGGACGGTGTCAGTAGGGTAGAGGACGGTGTCAGTAGGGTAGAGGACGGTGTCAGTAGGGTAGAGGACGGTGTCAGTAGGGTAGAGGACGGTGTCAGGATAGAAGAGGTTGGTGTCAGTAGGGTAGAGGTTGGTGTCAGTAGAGCAGTGGACGGTGTCAGTAGGGTAGCGGACGGTGTCAGTAGAGCAGTGGACGGTGTCAGTAGGGAAGAGGATGGTGTCAGTAGAGCAGCGGACGGTGTCAGGATAGAAGAGGTTGGTGTCAGTAGAGCAGTGGATGCTGTCAGGATAGAAGAGGTTTGTGTCAGTCGAGCAGTGGAAGGTGTCAGTAGGGTAGAGGTTGGTGTCAGTAGAGCAGTGGACGGTGTCCGGATAGTAGAGGTTGGTGTCAGTAGAGCAGTGGACGGTGTCAGTAGGGAAGAGGTTGGTGTCAGTAGAGCAGTGGATGGTGTCAGGATATTAGAGGTTGGTGTCAGTAGAGCAGTGGATGGTGTCAGGATAGAAGAGGTTGGTGTCAGCATAGAAGAGGACAGTGTCAGTAGGGTAGAGGTTGGTGTCAGTAGGGTAGAGGTTGGTGTCAGTAGAGCAGTGGACGTTGTCAGTAGAGCAGTGGACGGTGTCAGTAGAGCAGTGGAAGGTGTCAGTAGAGTAGTGGATGGTGTCAGGATAGAGGAGGTTGGTGTCAGTAGGGTAGAGGCTGGTGTCAGTAGGGTAGAGGCTGGTGTCAGTAGAGCAGTGGACAGTGTCAGCAGGGTAGAGGTTGGTGTCAGTAGAGCAGTGGACGGTGTCAGTAGGGGGGAGGTTTATGTCAGTAGAGCAGTGGATGGTGTCAGGATAGAAGAGGTTGGTGTCAGTAGGGTAGAGGTTGGTGTCAGTAGGGTAGAGGTTGGTGTCAATAGGGTAGAGGTTGGTGTCAATAGGGTAGAGGTTGGTGTCAGAGCAGTGAACGGTGTCAGTAGGGTAGAGGTTGGTGTCAGTAGAGCAGTGAATGGTGTCAGGATAGAAGAGGTTGGTGTCAGTAGAGCAATTGATGGTGTCAGTAGAGTAGAGGTAGGTGTCAGTAAAACAGTGGACGGTGTCAATAGGGTAGAGGTTGGTGTCAGTAGAGCAGTGGATGGTATCAGGATAGAAGAGGTTGGTGTCAGTAAAGCAGTGGATGGTGTCAGTAGGGTAGAGGTTGGTGTCAGTAGAGCAGTGGGCGGTGTCAGTAGAGCAGTGGATGGTGTCAGGATAAAGGAGGTTAGTGTCAGTAGAGCAGTGGACGGTGTCAGTAGGGTAGAGGTTGGTGTCAGTAGAGCAGTGGATGGTGTCAGTAGGGTAGAGGTTGGTGTCAGTAGAGCAGTGGACAGTGTCAGTAGGGTAGTGGTTGTTGTCAGTAGGGTAGAGGTTGGTGTCAGTAGGGTAGAGGTTGGTGTCAGTAGAGCAGTGGACGGTGTCAGTAGGGTAGAGGTTGGTGTCAGAAGAGCAGTGGATGGTGTCAGTAGAGTAGTGGTAGGTGTCAGTAAAGCAGTGGACGGTGTCAATAGGGTAGAGGTTGGTGTGAGTAGAGCAGTGGATGGTATCAGGATAGAAGAGGTTGGTGTCAGTAAAGCAGTGGATGGTGTCAGTAGGGTGTAGGTTGGTGTCAGTAGAGCTCTGGATGGTGTCAGTAGAGCAGTGGATGGTGTCAGGATAGAGGAGGTTGGTGTCAGTAGAGCAGTGGACGCTGTCAGTAGGGTAGAGGTTGGTGTCAGTAGAGCAGTGGATGGTGTCAGTAAGGTAGAGGTTGGTGTAAGTAGAGCAGTGGACAGTGTCAGTAGGGTAGTGGTTGTTGTCAGTATGGTAGAGGTTGTTGTCAGTAGAGATGTGGACGGTGTCAGTAGGGTAGAGGTTGGTGTCAGTAGAGCAGTGGATGGTGTCAGGATAGAGGAGGTTGGTGTCAGTAGAGCAGTGGACGGTGTCAGTAGGGTAGAGGTTGGTGTCAGTAGAGCAGTGGATGGTGTCAGTAAGGTAGAGGTTGGTGTAAGTAGAGCAGTGGACAGTGTCAGTAGGGTAGTGGTTGTTGTCAGTAGGGTAGAGGTTGTTGTCAGTAGAGCAGTGGACGGTGTCAGTAGGGTAGAGGTTGGTGTCAGTAGAGCAGTGGATGGTGTCAGTAGAGTAGAGGTTGGTGTCAGTAAAGCAGTGGACAGTGTCAATAGGGTAGAGGTTGGTGTCAGTAGAGCAGTGGATGGTATCAGGATAGAAGAGGTTGGTGTCAGTAAAGCAGTGGACGGTGTCAGTAGGGTAGAGGTTGGTGTCAGTAGAGCAGTGGACGGTGTCAGTAGAGCAGAGGATGGTGTCAGGATAGAGGAGGTTGGTGTCAGTAGAGAAGTGGACAGTGTCATTACGGTAGAAGATGGTGTCATTAGAGCAGTGGACGGTGTCAGGATAGAAGAGGTTGGTGTCAGTAGAGCAGTGGACAGTGTCAGTAGGGTAGAGGTTGTTGCCAGTGCAGTGGACGGTGTCAGTAGAGCAGTGGAGGGTGTCAGTAGAGCAGTGGAGGGGGTCAGTAGACGGTGTCAGTAGGGTAGAGGTTGGGGTTAGTAGAGCAGTGGATGGTGTCAGGATAGTAGAGGTTGGTGTCAGTAGGGCAGTGGATCGTGTCAGTAGAGCAGTGGATCGTGTCAGTAGGGTAGAGGTTGGTGTCAGTAGAGCAGTGGACGGTGTCAGTAGGGTAGAGGTTGGTGTCAGTAGGGTAGAGGACGGTGTCAGTAGAGCAGTGGACGGTTTCAGTAGGGTAGAGGTTGGTGTCAGTAGAGCAGTGGATGGTGTCAAGATAGTAGAGCTTGGTGTCAGTAGAGCAGTGGACGGTGTCAATAGGGTAGAGGTTGGTGTCAGTAGAGCAGTGGACGGTGTCAGTAGGGAAGAGGTTGGTGTCAGTAGAGGAGTGGACGGTGTCAGTAGAGCAGTGGATGGTATCAATAGGGTAAAGGTTGGTGTCTGGATAGAAGAGGTTGGTGTCAGTAGAGAAGTGGACAGTGTCAGTAGGGTAGAGGTTGGTGTTAGTTGAG
Organism: Lithobates septentrionalis; assembly: GCA_037952835.1. NCBI lineage: Eukaryota > Metazoa > Chordata > Amphibia > Anura > Ranidae > Lithobates > Lithobates septentrionalis. The sequence continues at coordinate 1,572,703 of JBBDGP010001464.1, read as the reverse complement.
CAGTGGATGGTGTCAGGATAGTAAACGATGGTGTCAGGATAGTAGACGTTGGTGTCAGGATAGAAGAGGTTGGTGTCAGTAGAGTAGTGGACAGTGTCATTACGGTAGAGGACGGTGTCATTAGAGCAGTGGACGGTGTCAGTGGAGCAGTGGACAGTGTCAGGATAGAAGAGGTTGGTGTCAGTAGAGCAGTGGACAGTGTCAGTAGGGTAGAGGTTGGTGTTAGTAAAGCAGTGGATGGTGTCAGTAGGGTAGAGGTTGGTGTCAGTAAAGCAGTGGATTGTGTCAGTAGGGTAGAGGTTGGTGTCAGTAGAGCAGTGGACGGTGTCAGTAGTGTAGAGGACGGTGTCAGTAGATCAGTGGGCGGTGTCAGTAGAGCAGAGGACGGTGTCAGTAAAGCAGTGGACGGTGTCAGTAAAGCAATGGACGGTGTCAGTAGAGCAGTGGACGGTGTCAGTAGAGCAGAGGACGGTGTCAGTAGGGCAGAGGTTGGTGTCAGTAGATCAGTGGACGGTGTCAGTAGAGCAGTGGACGGTGTCAGTAGAGCAGAGGACGGTGTCAGTAGAGCAGAGGTTGGTGACAGTAGAGCAGAGGTTGGTGTCAGTAGAACAGTAGGCGGTGTCAGTAGAGCAGTGGACGGTGTCAGTAGATCAGTGGACGGTGTCAGTAGATCAGTGGACGGTGTCAGTAGAGCAGAGGACGGTGTCAGTAGAGCAGAGGACGGTGTCAGTAGAGCAGAGGATGGTGTCAGTACAGCAGAGGTTGGTGTCAGTAGAGCAGTGGATGGTGTCAGTAGGGTAGAGGTTGGTGTCAGTAGAGCAATGGATGGTGTCAGTAGAGCAGTGGTTGTTGTCAGTAGGGTAGAGGTTGTTGTCAGTAGAGCAGTGGACAGTGTCAGTAGGGTAGAGGTTGGTGTCAGTAGAGCAGTGGATGGTGTCAGTAGAGTAGAGGTTGGTGTCAGTAAAGCAGTGGACAGTGTCAATAGGGTAGAGGTTGGTGTCAGTAGAGCAGTGGATGGTGTCAGTAGAGCAGTGGATGGTATCAATAGGGTAAAGGTTGGTGTCTGGATAGAAGAGGTTGGTGTCAGTAGAGAAGTGGACGGTGTCAGTAGGGTAGAGGTTGGTGTTAGTTGAGCAGTGGATGGTGTCAGGATAGTAGACGATGGTGTCAGGATAGTAGACGTTGGTGTCAGGATAGAAGAGGTTGGTGTCAGTAGAGTACTGGACAGTGTCATTACGGTAGAGGACGGTGTCATTAGAGCAGTGGACGGTGTCAGTGGAGCAGTGGACAGTGTAAGGATAGAAGAGGTTGGTGTCAGTAGAGCAGTGGACAGTGTCAGTAGGGTAGAGGTTGGTGTTAGTAAAGCAGTGGATGGTGTCAGTAGGGTAGAGGTTGGTGTCAGTAAAGCAGTGGATTGTGTCAGTAGGGTAGAGGTTGGTGTCAGTAGAGCAGTGGTCGGTGTCAGTAGTGTAGAGGACGGTGTCAGTAGATCAGTGGGCGGTGTCAGTAGAGCAGAGGACGGTGTCAGTAAAGCAGTGGACGGTGTCAGTAAAGCAGTGGACGGTGTCAGTAGAGCAGTGGACGGTGTCAGTAGAGCAGAGGACGGTGTCAGTAGAGCAGAGGTTGGTGACAGTAGAGCAGAGGTTGGTGTCAGTAGAACAGTAGGCGGTGTCAGTAGAGCAGTGGACGGTGTCAGTAGATCAGTGGACGGTGTCAGTAGATCAGTGGACAGTGTCAGTAGAGCAGAGGACGGTGTCAGTAGAGCAGAGGACGGTGTCAGTAGAGCAGAGGATGGTGTCAGTAGAGCAGAGGATGGTGTCAGTAGAGCAGAGGATGGTGTCAGTACAGCAGAGGTTGGTGTCAGTAGAGCAGTGGATGGTGTCAGTAGGGTAGAGGTTGGTGTCAGTAGAGCAATGGATGGTGTCAGTAGAGCAATGGATGGCGTAAGTAGAGCAGTGGTTGTTGTCAGTAGGGTAGAGGTTGTTGTCAGTAGAGCAGTGGACAGTGTCAGTAGGGTAGAGGTTGGTGTCAGTAGAGCAGTGGATGGTGTCAGTAGAGTAGAGGTTGGTGTCAGTAAAGCAGTGGACAGTGTCAATAGGGTAGAGGTTGGTGTCAGTAGAGCAGTGGATGGTGTCAGTAGAGCAGTGGATGGTGTCAGTAGATGTTATATCCTCTGAGTTGTGAGAGACACAAGACTCTGGTCTGGAACAATGGATGTTTATTTCAGTACACACTGTAAACTGCAACATGCATCTCAGGACAGGTACATCTTATATGCTTCCTTACATGTGCTCTAAGATGGCTACTATACCCCTTGACCCTTGTCATCACTCCTGGGTGGAGCCAGCCTTAAAGTGACAGTACATGTGGAACCTTTCAGGTTTAACAGTAGATTAGTGGACGGTGTCAGTAGAGCAGTGGATGGTGTCAGTAAGGTAAAGGTTGGTGTAAGTAGAGCAGTGGACAGTGTCAGTAGGGTAGTGGTTGTTGTCAGTAGTGTAGAGGTTGTTGTCAGTAGAGCAGTGGACGGTGTCAGTAGGGTAGAGGTTGGTGTCAGTAGAGCAGTGGATGGTGTCAGTAGAGTAGAGGTTGGTGTCAGTAAAGCAGTGGACAGTGTCAATAGGGTAGAGGTTGGTGTCAGTAGAGCAGTGGATGGTATCAGGATAGAAGAGGTTGGTGTCAGTAAAGCAGTGGACGGTGTCAGTAGGGTAGAGGTTGGTGTCAGTAGAGCAGTGGAAGGTGTTAGTTGAGCAGTGGATGGTGTCAGGATAGTAGACGTTGGTGTCAGGATAGAAGAGGTTGGTGTCAGTAGAGTAGTGGACAGTGTCATTACGGTAGAGGATGGTGTCATTAGAGCAGTGGACGGTGTCAGTAGAGCAGAGGTTGGTGTCAGTAGATCAGTGGACGGTGTCAGTAGAGCAGTGGACGGTGTCAGTAGAGCAGAGGTTGGTGTCAGTAGAGCAGAGGTTGGTGTCAGTAGATCAGTAGGCGGTGTCAGTAGAGCAGTGGACGGTGTCAGTAGATCAGTGGACGGTGTCAGTAGAGCAGAGGATGGTGTCAGTAGAGCAGAGGTTGGTGTCAGTAGAGCAGTGGATGGTGTTAGTAGGGTAGAGGTTGGTGTCAGTAGAGCAGTGGATGGTGTCAGTAGAGCAGTGGACGGTGTCAGTAGATCATTGGCCGGTGTCACAGACAGATGCAGATTTAACCCTTCAGCTGCTGGAGAGAGAGCGAAGTGGGAGGATCACAATAAACCCCTCAATGGCCAGGCACCAGGTGTGTTAGAAAAGCGAACTGTCACTGACAATCATCCTACTTTCTTTCTTGTCCTTTGTAAGTCAATCAGTGGATGTTTTAAGGCTTTTTTAAGTACATGGAAGAGGTATCTGGCAATTGAGGGGTTAATTGTAGCCACGTGCTGGTCACACAGAATGGCTGTGTATTCCTGTCCGTCCCCGGGGATCGCCACTCTTAATAGTGATGATTGATGTCTGTCCTGCAATGCTGTCACACTGCCGCGCTCTCCATGAAATCCTCTACTCCCTGCCTCTGCTACCTGGCTCCTATGAATGTTGAATTCTTCGGCTCATGCTTGGCTATTTGATTGCATGTCATCTGGAGCCGCTGCGTGGGGGTGTAAAGAGATCACACAGGGGACCCTTGCAAGAAGAGAAACAGAATGTCAGGGACGGCATTTACTACATCTGATCAGCTGCATTCTCACACAGTAGCTGAATGCCGGTGTCTTGTCGAATACAGTCCCCTATCCAAAAGTGTCCGCCCTGTACTGCGCAGGCGCAGTACGGAGGACAAACGAGACGCCGAAAGTCTCTGAAGTTCAACAGCTGATCGTCAGCTGTACACGGCGCCTGCGCATTTATTCTTACCCTATGGCCAGGATCATTCCCTACTATCCAAGTGGACATAGAGTTATAATAAATAGTTGCCGAGCGCAGCGGGGCCGTGCCCGAAGCGTGGCGAGCGAAACGAGCCCGCGAGGGGCCCTCTTGCAAAGCCATCACGAACAAGTGCCCGAGCGCCGTGTACAGCTGATGGTCAGCTGATCAACTTCGGACATTTTCGGCATCTCCTTCTCCTCTGTACTGCGCAGGCGCTGCGCCTGCGCAGTACGGGGCGGACACTATCTGATAGGAGGACAGTATATGTCAGAACACCGGCGGGGAAGAGGAGAAGCGGACTTTGAACTGCTGCAGAAATGATAGCTCCTCTTACTGCCCGGGCCCCCTGAAGCATGAGCGGGATCGCCATGGCAACCCCTGTGACTCCTAAAAAAAAAAAAGTCTGGAGCGAAACTATATATATCTATATTTATATAGAGAGAGATAGATAGAGATTCGCTCCGGACTTTTTTTTTAGTGTGCTTTTTGCAGCTTCCTTCCCATATGATCATGGATAGCGGTGGAGGAGACAGGAGCTACAAGAAAGAGCTGTTGCTCAGCCGGGAGCCAGGGAAAGACTGAGCTCGCCGTCCTCTGCTGCCTGTATTTATAACCCTGCGGACCTTGTGATGTCACGTCTAACGGTCCATTTGTAGTTGGTCACGTGACTGTAGCTAATATTTCACGTGATTGTAGCTCATCAGTCACGTGCCTTGATTCATGGCCCTTGTGACTCCTCCTACTGTGACGTGTCGTTTAACGGTCCACTTTGAAGTAGCTGCTCTTGTGACTGTACCTAATCCGTCACGTGATTGTAGCTCATCAGTCACTTGCTCTAATTCACTTATTTACTTACCGATATTATTCCTATTATTTATTTATTCTACATATTGTTTTTTTTCTTTATTCCTATTCATAATTAAAAAAACTATTAATATTTAATATGTATTTCTATTTCCTAATGATTTTGTTGTCTCCGTCTACAATAAAATGTCTCCTCTACAGCGGACACGAAGGATCAACCAGAGAAGTCCCGTGAATGCGGGCCGTCACGTGATTGCGCCGTTCCTCCCTCCCCCCTGGAGTCACCATGTTCTCTCATCGATCTGTATTTATGTATGTATATACATACACACATATATACCTATATACCTTGTAAATCACCATTATATATAACAGGGGGGCGGACCCCATGGTGTTCTATTAGGTGTGTATATATATATATATATACATATATATATCAGGGTGGGGGGACCTCATTGGACACCTCTTCCGGATAGAAGAGGTTGGTGTCAGTAGAGCAGTGGATGCTGTCAGGATAGAAGAGGTTGGTTTCAGTCGAGCAGTGGAAGGTGTCAGTAGGGTAGAGGTTGGTGTCAGTAGAGCAGTGGACACTGTCAGTAGGGTAGAGGTTGGTGTCAGTAGAGCAGTGGACGGTGTCAGGATAGTAGAGGTTGGTGTCACTAGAGCAGTGGACGGTGTCAGGATAGTAGAGATTGGTGTCAGTAGAGCAGTGGACGGTGTCAGTAGGGTAGAGGTTGGTGTCAGTAGAGCAGTGGACGGTATCAGTAGGGAAGAGGTTGGTGTCAGTAGAGCAGTGGACGGTGTCAGGATAGTAGAGGTTGGTGTCAGTAGAGCAGTGGACGGTGTCAGTAGGGTAGAGGTTGGTGTCAGTAGAGCAGTGGATGGTGTCAGTATGGTAGAGGTTGGTGTCAGTAGAGCAGTGGACAGTGTCAGTAGAGGAGTGGACGGTGTCAGTAGAGGAGTGGACGGTGTCAGTAGAGGAGTGGACGGTACAGGGTGGGGGGACCTCATTGGACACCATTTTATTTATATATATATATATATATATATATATATATATATATATATATACAGTGGCTTGCGAAAGTATTCGGCCCCCCTTGAACTTTTCAACCTTTTGCCACATTTCAGGCTTCAAACATAAAGATATAAAATTTTATTTTTTTGTGAAGAATCACCAACAAGTGGGACACAATTGTGAAATGGAACGAAATCTATTGGATATTTTAAACTTTTTTAGCAATTAAAAAACTGAAAAGTGGTGCGTGCAAAATTATTCGGCCCCTTTACTTTTAGTGCAGAAAACTCACTCCAGAAGTTCAGCGAGGATCTCTGAATGATCCAATGTTGTCCTAAATGACTGATGGTGATAAATAGAATCCACCTGTGTGTAATCAAGTCTCTGTATAAATGCACCTGCTCTGTGATAGTCTCAGGGTTCTGTTGAAAGCGCAGAGAGCATCATGAAGACCAAGGAACACACCAGGCAGGTCCGTAATACTGTTGTGGAGAAGTTTAAAGCCGGATTTGGATACAAAAAGATTTCCCAAGCTTTAAACATCCCAAGGAGCACTGTGCAAGCGATCATTTTGAAATGGAAGGAGTATCAGACCACTGCAAATCTACCAAGACCTGGCTGTCCCTCTAAACTTTCAGCTCAGACAAGGAGAAGACTGATCAGAGATGCAGCCAAGAGGCCCATGATCACTCTGGATGAACTGCAGAGAAGTACAGCTGAGGTGGGAGAGTCTGTCCATAGGACAACAATCAGTCGTACACTGCACAAATCTGGCCTTTATGGAAGAGTGGCAAGAAGAAAGCCATTTCTCAAAGATATCCATAAAAAGTCTCGTCTAAAGTTTGCCACAAGCCACCTGGGAGACACACCAAACATGTGGAAGAAGGTGCTCTGGTCCGATGAAACCAAAATCAAACTTTTTGACCACAATGCAAAACAATATGTTTGGCGTAAAAGCAACACAGCTCATCACACTCAACACACCATCCCCACTGACAAACATGGTGGTGGCAGCATCATGGTTTGGGCCTGCTTTTCTTCAGCAGGGACAGGGAAGATGGTTAAAATTGAGGGGAAGATGGATGCAGTCTGCAAAAGACCTGAAACTGGGACGGAGATTTATCTTCGAACAAGACAATGATCCCAAACATACAGCAAAATCTACAAAGGAATGGTTCACAAATAAACGTATCCAGGTGTTAGAATGGCCAAGTCAAAGTCCAGACCTGAATCCATACCCCAAGCGACTTGCAGCTGTAATCGCAGCAAAAGGTGGCTCTACAAAGTATTAACACAAGGGGGCCGAATAATTTTGCACGCCCCGCTTTTCATTTTTTTATTAGTTAAAAAAGTTTCAAAAATCCAAAAGATTTTGTTCCACTTCACAATTGTGTCCCACTTGTTGGTGATTCTTCACAAAAAATTAAAATTTTATATCTTTATGTTTGAAGCCTGAAATGTGGCAAAAGGTTGAAAAGTTCAAGGGGGCCGAATACTTTTGCAAGCCACTGTATATATATATATATATATATATATATATAGTGAGAGAACTCAAAGAGCATCAGATATAAGAACACAGAGTCTGTCCATGTTTCCAGGCAGACAGATCAAAGCGCTCCACAAAGAGAAAGAATGGCTCTTGGAGTGCACACAGTGCTGGGACCCCTTGTGGTATACACAGTATACAGGAGATGTGTAATGAAATGCTCCAGCAGATTGTGGGGTAAAGGGCTTGAGCAGAGATTAATTTCGGGGGCAGAGGGGAAGCAGGACGCCCTTCTCCTCCCTCAGTCCGATCACAGGCTGAAAAGAATATATACAGCACAAGGTGCTGCTGTGGATGGTGTCAGTAGAGCAGTGGACGGTGTCAGTAGGGTAGAGGTTGGTGTCAGTAGAGCAGTGGACGGTGTCAGTAGAGCAGTGGACGGTGTCAGTAGGGTAGAGGACGGTGTCAGTAGGGTAGAGGATGGTGTCAGGATAGAAGAGGTTGGTGTCAGGATAGAAGAGGTTGGTGTCAGTAGGGTAGAGGTTGGTGTCAGTAGAGCAGTGGACGGTGTCAGTAGGGTAGAGGTTGGTGTCAGTAGAGCAGTGGACGGTGTCAGTAGGGTAGAGGATGGTGTCAGTAGGGTAGAGGACGGTGTCAGTAGGGTAGAGGACGGTGTCAGTAGGGTAGAGGATGGTGTCAGGATAGAAGAGATTGGTGTCAGTAGGGTAGAGGTTGGTGTCAGTAGGGTAGAGGTTGGTGTCAGTAGAGCAGTGGACGGTGTCAGTAGGGTAGCGGACGGTGTCAGTAGAGCAGTGGACGGTGTCAGTAGGGTAGAAGATGGTGTCAGTAGAGCAGCGGACGGTGTCAGGATAGAAGAGGTTGGTGTCAGTAGAGCAGTGGATGCTGTCAAGATAGAAGAGGTTGGTGTCAGTAGAGCAGTGGAAGGTGTCAGTAGGGTAGAGGTTGGTGTCAGTAGAGCAGTGGACACTGTCAGTAGGGTAGAGGTTGGTGTCAGTAGAGCAGTGGACGGTGTCAGGATAGTAGAGGTTGGTGTCAGTAGAGCAGTGGACGGTGTCAGTAGGGTAGAGGTTGGTGTCAGTAGAGCAGTGGACGGTGTCAGTAGGGAAGAGGTTGGTGTCAGTAGAGCAGTGGACGGTGTCAGGATAGTAGAGGTTGGCGTCAGTAGAGGAGTGGACGGTGTCAGTAGGGTAGAGGACGGTGTCAGGATAGAAGAGGTTGGTGTCAGTAGGGTACAGGTTGGTGTCAGTAGAGCAGTGGACGGTGTCAGTAGGGTAGCGGACGGTGTCAGTAGAGCAGTGGACGGTGTCAGTAGGGTAGAGGTTGGTGTTAGTTGAGCAGTGGATGGTGTCAGGATAGTAGACGATGGTGTCAGGATAGTAGACGTTGGTGTCAGGATAGAAAAGGTTGGTGTCAGTAGAGTAGTGGACAGTGTCATTACGGTAGAGGACGGTGTCATTAGAGCAGTGGACGGTGTCAGTGGAGCAGTGTCAGGATAGAAGAGGTTGGTGTCAGTAGAGCAGTGGACAGTGTCAGTAGGGTAGAGGTTGGTGTCAGTAAAGCAGCGGATGGTGTCAGTAGGGTAGAGGTTGGTGTCAGTAAAGCAGTGGATTGTGTCAGTTGGGTAGAGGTTGGTGTCAGTAGAGCAGTGGACGGTGTCAGTAGTGTAGAGGACGGTGTCAGTAGATCAGTGGGCGGTGTCAGTAGAGCAGAGGACGGTGTCAGTAAAGCAGTGGACGGTGTCAGTAGAGCAGTGGACGGTGTCAGTAGAGCAGAGGACGGTGTCAGTAGAGCAGAGGTTGGTGTCAGTAGATCAGTGGACGGTGTCAGTAGAGCAGTGGACGGTGTCAGTAGAGCAGAGGACGGTGTCAGTAGAGCAGAGGTTGGTGTCAGTAGAACAGTAGGCGGTGTCAGTAGAGCAGTGGACGGTGTCAGTAGAGCAGAGGACGGTGTCAGTAGAGCAGAGGATGGTGTCAGTAGAGCAGAGGATGGTGTCAGTAGAGCAGAGGATGGTGTCAGTACAGCAGAGGTTGGTGTCAGTAGAGCAGTGGATGGTGTCAGTAGGGTAGAGGTTGGTGTCAGTAGAGCAGTGGATGGTGTCAGTAGAGCAGTGGTTGTTGTCAGTAGGGTAGAGGTTGTTGTCAGTAGAGCAGTGGACGGTGTCAGTAGGGTAGAGGTTGGTGTCAGTAGAGCAGTGGATGGTGTCAGTAGAGTAGAGGTTGGTGTCAGTAAAGCAGTGGACAGTGTCAATAGGGTTGAGGTTGGTGTCAGTAGAGCAGTGGATGGTGTCAGTAGAGCAGTGGATGGTGTCAGTAGATTAGTGGACGGTGTCAGTAGAGCAGTGGATGGTGTCGTAAGGTAAAGATTGGTGTAAGTAGAGCAGTGGACAGTGTCAGTAGGGTAGTGGTTGTTGTCAGTAGGGTAGAGGTTGTTGTCAGTAGAGCAGTGGACGGTGTCAGTAGGGTAGAGGTTGGTGTCAGTAGAGCAGTGGATGGTGTCAGTAGAGTAGAGGTTGGTGTCAGTAAAGCAGTGGACAGTGTCAATAGGATAGAGGTTGGTGTCAGTAGAGCAGTGGATGGTATCAGGATAGAAGAGGTTGGTGTCAGTAAAGCAGTTGACGGTGTCACTAGGGTAGAGGTTGGTGTCAGTAGAGCAGTGGACGGTGTTAGTTGAGCAGTGGATGGTGTCAGGATAGTAGACGTTGGTGTCAGGATAGAAGATGTTGGTGTCAGTAGAGTAGTGGACAGTGTCATTACGGTAGAGGATGGTGTCATTAGAGCAGTGGACGGTGTCAGTAGAGGAGTGGACGGTGTCAGTAGGGTAGCGGACGGTGTCAGTAGAACAGTGGACGGTGTCAGTAGGGTAGAGGATGGTGTAAGTAGAGCAGCGGACGGTGTCAGGATGGAAGAGGTTGGTGTCAGTAGAGCAGTGGATGCTGTCAGGATAGAAGAGGTTGGTGTCAGTCTAGCAGTGGAAGGTGTCAGTAGGGTAGAGGTTGGTGTCAGTAGAGCAGTGGACACTGTCAGTAGGGTAGAGGTTGGTGTCAGTAGAGCAGTGGACGGTGTCAGGATAGTAGAGGTTGGTGTCAGTAGAGCAGTGGACGGTGTCAGTAGGGTAGAGGTTGGTGTCAGTAGAGCAGTGGACGGTGTCAGTAGGGAAGAGGTTGGTGTCAGTAGAGCAGTGGACGGTGGGATAGTAGAGGTTGGCGTCAGTAGAGCAGTGGATGGTGTCAGTATGGTAGAGGTTGGTGTCAGTATGGTAGAGGTTGGTGTCAGTAGAGCAGTGGACAGTGTCAGTAGAGGAGTGGACGGTGTCAGTAGAGCAGTGGACGGTGTCAGTAGGGTAGAGGATGGTGTCAGTAGAGCAGCGGACGGTGTCAGGATAGAAGAGGTTGGTGTCAGTAGAGCAGTGGATGCTGTCAGGATAGAAGAGGTTGGTGTCAGTCGAGCAGTGGAAGGTGTCAGTAGGGTAGAGATTGGTGTCAGTAGAGCAGTGGACACTGTCAGTAGGGTAGAGGTTGGTGTCAGTAGAGCAGTGGGTGGTGTCAGGATAGTAGAGGTTGGTGTCAGTAGAGCAGTGGACGGTGTCAGTAGGGAAGAGGTTGGTGTCAGTAGAGCAGTGGATGGTATCAGGATATTAGAGGTTGGTGTCAGTAGAGCAGTGGATGGTGTCAGGATAGAAGAGGTTGGTGTCAGCATAGAAGAGGACAGTGTCAGTAGGGTAGTGGTTGGTGTCAGTAGGGTAGAGGTTGGCGTCAATAGAGCAGTGGACGGTGTAAGTAGAGCAGTGGACGGTGTCAGTAGAGTAGTGGATGGTGTCAGGATAGAGGAGGTTGGTGTCAGTAGAGCAGTGGACAATGTCAGTAGGGTAGAGGTTGGTGTCAGTAGAGCAGTGGACGGTGTCAGTAGGGTGGAGGTTTATGTCAGTAGAGCAGTGGATGGTGTCAGGATAGAAGGGGTTGGTGTCAGTAGAGCAGTTGATGGTGTCAGTAGAGTAGAGGTTGGTGTCCGTAAAACAGTGGATGGTGTCAATAGGGTAGAGGTTGGTGTCAGTAGAGCAGTGGATGGTTTCAGGATAGAAGAGGTTGGTTGTCAGTAAAGCAGTGGATGGTGTCAGTAGGGTAGAGGTTGGTGTCAGTAGAGCAGTGGACGGTGTCAGTAGAGCAGTGGATGGTGTCAGGATAGAGGAGGTTGGTGTCAGTAGAGCAGTGGACGGTGTCAGTAGGGTAGAGGTTGGTGTCAGTAGAGCAGTGGATGGTGTCAGTAGGGTAGTGGTTGTTGTCAGTAGGGTAGAGGTTGGTGTCAGTAGGGTAGAGGTTGGTGTCAGTAGAGCAGTGGACGGTGTCAGTAGGATAGAGGTTGGTGTCAGAAGAGCAGTGGATGGTGTCAGTAGAGTAGTGGTAGGTGTCAGTAAAGCAGTGGACGGTGTCAATAGGGTAGAGGTTGGTGTGAGTAGAGCAGTGGATGGTATCAGGATAGAAGAGGTTGGTGTCAGTAAAGCAGTGGATGGTGTCAGTAGGGTAGAGGTTGGTGTCGGTAGAGCAGTGGACGGTGTCAGTAGAGCAGTGGATGGTGTCAGGATAGAGGAGGTTGGTGTCAATAGAGCAGTGGACGGTGTCAGTAGGGTAGTGGTTGTTGTCAGTAGGGTAGAGGTTGTTGTCAGTAGAGCAGTGGACGGTGTCAGTAGGGTAGAGGATGGTGTCAGTAGGGTAAAGGATGGTGTCAGTAGGGTAAAGGATGGTGTCAGGATAGAAGAGGTTGGTGTCCGTAGGGTAGAGGTTGGTGTCAGTAGGGTAGCGGACGGTGTCAGTAGGGTAGCGGACGGTGTCAGGATAGAAGAGGTTGGTGTCAGTAGAGCAGTGAATGCTGTCAGGATAGAAGAGGTTGGTGTCAGTCGAGCAGTGGAAGGTGTCAGTAGGGTAGGGGTTGGTGTCAGTAGAGCAGTGGACACTGTCAGTAGGGTAGAGGTTGGTGTCAGTAGAGCAGTGGACGGTGTCAGGATAGTAGAGGTTGGTGTCAGTAGAGCAGTGGACGGTGTCAGTAGGGTAGAGGTTGGTGTCAGTAGAGCAGTGGACGGTGTCAGGATAGTAGAGGTTGGCGTCAGTAGAGCAGTGGATGGTGTCAGTATGGTAGAGGTTGGTGTCAGTAGAGGAGTGGAGGGTGTCAGTAGAGGAGTGGACGGTGTCAGTAGAGGAGTGGACGGTGTCAGTAGAGGAGTGGACGGTGTCAGTAGGGTAGAGGACGGTGTCAGGATAGAAGAGGTTGGTGTCAGTAGGGTAGAGGTTGGTGTCAGTAGAGCAGTGGGCGGTGTAAGTAGGGTAGCGGACGGTGTCAGTAGAGCAGTGGACGGTGTCAGTAGAGCAGTGGACAGTGTCAGTAGGGTAGAGGATGGTGTCAGTAGAGCAGCGGACGGTGTCAGGATAGAAGAGGTTGGTGTCAGTAGAGCAGTGGATGCTGTCAGGATAGAAGAGGTTGGTGTCAGTCGAGCAGTGGAAGGTGTCAGTAGGGTAGAGGTTGGTGTCAGTAGAGCAGTGGACACTGTCAATAGGGTAGAGGTTGGTGTCAGTAGAGCAGTGGAAGGTGTCAGGATAGTAGAGGTTGGTGTCAGTAGAGCAGTGGACGGTGTCAGTAGGGAAGAGGTTGGTGTCAGTAGAGCAGTGGATGGTGTCAGGATATTAGAGGTTGGTGTCAGTAGAGCAGTGGATGGTGTCAGGATAGAAGAGGTTGGTGTCAGCATAGAAGAGGACAGTGTCAGTAGGATAGAGGTTGGTGTCAGTAGGGTAGAGGTTGGTGTCAGTAGAGCAGTGGACGGTGTCAGTAGAGCAGTGGACGGTGTCAATAGAGTAGTGGATGGTGTCAGGATAGAGGAGGTTGGTGTCAGTAGGGTAGAGGTTGGTGTCAGTAGAGCAGTGGACAGTGTCAGTAGGGTAGAGGTTGGTGTCAGTAGAGCAGTGGACGGTGTCAGTAGGGTGGAGGTTTATGTCAGTAGAGCAGTGGATGGTGTCAGGATAGAAGAGGTTGGTGTCAGTAGGGTAGAGGTTGGTGTCAGTAGGGTAGAGGTTGGTGTCAGTAGAGCAGTGGATGGTGTCAGGATAGAAGAGGTTGGTGTCAGTAGAGCAGTTGATGGTGTCAGTAGAGTAGAGATTGGTGTCAGTAAAACAGTGGACGCTGTCAATAGGGTAGAGGTTGGTGTCAGTAGAGCAGTGGATGGTATCAGGATAAAAGAGGTTGGTGTCAGTAAAGCAGTGGATGGTGTCAGTAGGGTAGAGGTTGGTTTCGGTAGAGCAGTGGACGGTGTCAGTAGAGCAGTGGATGGTGTCAGGATAGAGGAGGTTGGTGTCAGTAGAGCAGTGGACGGTGTCAGTAGGGTAGAGGTTGGTGTCAGTAGAGCAGTGGATGGTGTCAGTAGGGTAGTGGTTGTTGTCAGTAGGGTAGAGGTTGGTGTCAGTAGGGTAGAGGTTGGTGTCAGTAGAGCAGTGGACGGTGTCAGTAGGATAGAGGTTGGTGTCAGAAGAGCAGTGGATGGTGTCAGTAGAGTAGTGGTAGGTGTCAGTAAAGCAGTGGACGGTGTCAATAGGGTAGAGGTTGGTGTGAGTAGAGCAGTGGATGGTATCAGGATAGAAGAGGTTGGTGTCAGTAAAGCAGTGGATGGTGTCAGTAGGGTAGAGGTTGGTGTCGGTAGAGCAGTGGACGGTGTCAGTAGAGCAGTGGATGGTGTCAGGATAGAGGAGGTTGGTGTCAATAGAGCAGTGGACGGTGTCAGTAGGGTAGTGGTTGTTGTCAGTAGGGTAGAGGTTGTTGTCAGTAGAGCAGTGGACGGTGTCAGTAGGGTAGAGGATGGTGTCAGTAGGGTAAAGGATGGTGTCAGTAGGGTAAAGGATGGTGTCAGGATAGAAGAGGTTGGTGTCCGTAGGGTAGAGGTTGGTGTCAGTAGGGTAGCGGACGGTGTCAGTAGGGTAGCGGACGGTGTCAGGATAGAAGAGGTTGGTGTCAGTAGAGCAGTGAATGCTGTCAGGATAGAAGAGGTTGGTGTCAGTCGAGCAGTGGAAGGTGTCAGTAGGGTAGGGGTTGGTGTCAGTAGAGCAGTGGACACTGTCAGTAGGGTAGAGGTTGGTGTCAGTAGAGCAGTGGACGGTGTCAGGATAGTAGAGGTTGGTGTCAGTAGAGCAGTGGACGGTGTCAGTAGGGTAGAGGTTGGTGTCAGTAGAGCAGTGGACGGTGTCAGGATAGTAGAGGTTGGCGTCAGTAGAGCAGTGGATGGTGTCAGTATGGTAGAGGTTGGTGTCAGTAGAGGAGTGGAGGGTGTCAGTAGAGGAGTGGACGGTGTCAGTAGAGGAGTGGACGGTGTCAGTAGAGGAGTGGACGGTGTCAGTAGGGTAGAGGACGGTGTCAGGATAGAAGAGGTTGGTGTCAGTAGGGTAGAGGTTGGTGTCAGTAGAGCAGTGGGCGGTGTAAGTAGGGTAGCGGACGGTGTCAGTAGAGCAGTGGACGGTGTCAGTAGAGCAGTGGACAGTGTCAGTAGGGTAGAGGATGGTGTCAGTAGAGCAGCGGACGGTGTCAGGATAGAAGAGGTTGGTGTCAGTAGAGCAGTGGATGCTGTCAGGATAGAAGAGGTTGGTGTCAGTCGAGCAGTGGAAGGTGTCAGTAGGGTAGAGGTTGGTGTCAGTAGAGCAGTGGACACTGTCAATAGGGTAGAGGTTGGTGTCAGTAGAGCAGTGGAAGGTGTCAGGATAGTAGAGGTTGGTGTCAGTAGAGCAGTGGACGGTGTCAGTAGGGAAGAGGTTGGTGTCAGTAGAGCAGTGGATGGTGTCAGGATATTAGAGGTTGGTGTCAGTAGAGCAGTGGATGGTGTCAGGATAGAAGAGGTTGGTGTCAGCATAGAAGAGGACAGTGTCAGTAGGATAGAGGTTGGTGTCAGTAGGGTAGAGGTTGGTGTCAGTAGAGCAGTGGACGGTGTCAGTAGAGCAGTGGACGGTGTCAATAGAGTAGTGGATGGTGTCAGGATAGAGGAGGTTGGTGTCAGTAGGGTAGAGGTTGGTGTCAGTAGAGCAGTGGACAGTGTCAGTAGGGTAGAGGTTGGTGTCAGTAGAGCAGTGGACGGTGTCAGTAGGGTGGAGGTTTATGTCAGTAGAGCAGTGGATGGTGTCAGGATAGAAGAGGTTGGTGTCAGTAGGGTAGAGGTTGGTGTCAGTAGGGTAGAGGTTGGTGTCAGTAGAGCAGTGGATGGTGTCAGGATAGAAGAGGTTGGTGTCAGTAGAGCAGTTGATGGTGTCAGTAGAGTAGAGATTGGTGTCAGTAAAACAGTGGACGCTGTCAATAGGGTAGAGGTTGGTGTCAGTAGAGCAGTGGATGGTATCAGGATAAAAGAGGTTGGTGTCAGTAAAGCAGTGGATGGTGTCAGTAGGGTAGAGGTTGGTTTCGGTAGAGCAGTGGACGGTGTCAGTAGAGCAGTGGATGGTGTCAGGATAGAGGAGGTTGGTGTCAGTAGAGCAGTGGACGGTGTCAGTAGGGTAGAGGTTGGTGTCAGTAGAGCAGTGGATGGTGTCAGTAGGGTAGAGGTTGGTGTCAGTAGAGCAGTGGACAGTGTCAGTAGGGTAGTGGTTGTTGTCAGTAGGGTAGAGGTTGGTGTCAGTAGGGTAGAGGTTGGTGTCAGTAGAGCAGTGGACGGTTTCAGTAGGGTAGAGGTTGGTGTCAGAAGAGCAGTGGATGGTGTCAGTAGAGTAGTGGTAGGTGTCAGTAAAGCAGTGGACGGTGTCAATAGGGTAGAGGTTGGTGTGAGTAGAGCAGCAGATGGTATCAGGATAGAATAGTTTGGTGTCAGTAAAGCAGTGGATGGTGTCAGTAGGATAGAGGTTGGAGTCAGAGCAGTGAACGGTGTCAGTAGAGCAGTGGATGGTGTCAGGATAGAGGAGGTTGGTGTCAGTAGAGCAGTGGACGGTGTCAGTAGGGTAGAGGTTGGTGTCACTAGAGCAGTGGATGGTGTCAGTAAGGTAGAGGTTGGTGTCAGTAGAGCAGTGGACAGTGTCAGTAGGGTAGTGGTTGTTGTCAGTAGGGTAGAGGTTGTTGTCAGTAGAGCAGTGGACGGTGTCAGTAGGGTAGAGGTTGGTGTCAGTAGAGCAGTGGACACTGTCAGTAGGGTAGAGGTTGGTGTCAGTAGAGCAGTGGACGGTGTCAGGATAGTAGAGGTTGGTGTCAGTAGAGCAGTGGACGGTGTCAGTAGGGAAGAGGTTGGTGTCAGTAGAGCAGTGGATGGTGTCAGGATATTAGAGGTTGGTGTCAGTAGAGCAGTGGATGGTGTCAGGATAGAAGAGGTTGGTGTCAGCAAAGAAGAGGACAGTGTCAGTAGGATAGAGGTTGGTGTCAGTAGGGTAGAGGTTGGTGTCAGTAGAGCAGTGGACGGTGTCAGTAGAGCAGTGGACGGTGTCAGTAGAGTAGTGGATGGTGTCAGGATAGAGGAGGTTGGTGTCAGTAGGGTAGAGGTTGGTGTCAGTAGAGCAGTGGACAGTGTCAGTAGGGTAGAGGTTGGTGTCAGTAGAACAGTGGACGGTGTAAGTAGGGTGGAGGTTTATGTCAGGATAGAAGAGGTTGATGTCAGTAGGGTAGAGGTTGGTGTCAGTAGGGTAGAGGTTGGTGTCAGTAGGGTAGAGGTTGGTGTCAGTAGAGCAGTGGATGGTGTCAGGATAGAAGAGGTTGGTGACAGTAGAGCAGTTGATGGTGTCAATAGAGTAGAGGTTGGTGTCAGTAGAGTAGAGGTTGGTGTCAGTAAAACAGTGGACGGTGTCAATAGGGTAGAGGTTTGGTGTCAGTAGAGCAGTGGATGGTATCAGGATAGAAGAGGTTGGTGTCAGTAAAGCAGTGGATGGTGTCAGTAGGGTAGAGGTTGGTGTCGGTAGAGCAGTGGATGGTGTCAGGATAGAGGAGGTTGGTGTCAGTAGAGCAGTGGACGGTGTCAGTAGGGTAGAGGTTGGTGTCAGTAGAGCAGTGGATGGTGTCAGTAGGGTAGAGGTTGGTGTCAGTAGAGCAGTGGACAGTGTCAGTAGGGTAGTGGTTGTTGTCAGTAGGGTAGAGGTTGGTGTCAGTAGGGTAGAGGTTGGTGTCAGTAGAGCAGTGGACGGTGTTAGTAGGGTAGAGGTTGGTGTCAGAAGAGCAGTGGATGGTGTCAGTAGAGTAGTGGTAGGTGTCAATAGGGTAGAGGTTGGTGTGAGTAGAGCAGCAGATGGTATCAGGATAGAAGAGTTTGGTGTCAGTAAAGCAGTGGATGGTGTCAGTAGGATAGAGGTTGGTGTCAGAGCAGTGAACGGTGTCAGTAGAGCAGTGGATGGTGTCAGGATAGAGGAGGTTGGTGTCAGTAGAGCAGTGGACGGTGTCAGTAGGGTAGAGATTGGTGTCAGTAGAGCAGTGGATGGTGTCAGTAAGGTAGAGGTTGGTGTAAGTAGAGCAGTGGACAGTGTCAGTAGGGTAGTGGTTGTTGTCAGTAGGGTAGAGGTTGTTGTCAGTAGAGCAGTGGACAGTGTCAGTAGGGTAGTGGTTGTTGTCAGTAGGGTAGAGGTTGTTGTCAGTAGAGCAGTGGACGGTGTCAGTAGGGTAGAGGTTGGTGTCAGTAGAGCAGTGGATGGTGTCAGTAGAGTAGAGGTTGCTGTCAGTAAAGCAGTGGACAGTGTCAATAGGGTAGAGTTTGGTGTCAGTAGAGCAGTGGATGGTATCAGGATAGAAGGGGTTGGTGTCAGTAAAGCAGTGGACGGTGTCAGTAGGGTAGAGGTTGGTGTCAGTAGAGCAGTGGATGGTGTCAGGATGGAGGAGGTTGGTGTCAGGATAGAGGAGGTTGGTGTCAGTAGAGAAGTGGACGGTGCCAGTAGGGTAGAGGTTGGTGTTAGTTGAGCAGTGGATGGTGTCAGGATAGTAGACGTTGGTGTCAGGATAGAAGAGGTTGGTGTCAGGATAGAAGAGGTTGGTGTCAGTAGAGTAGTGGACAGTGTCATTACGGTAGAGGATGATGTCATTAGAGCAGTGGACGGTGTCAGGATAGAAGAGGTTGGTGTCAGTAGAGCAGTGGACAGTGTCAGTAGGGTAGAGGTTGTTGCCAGTGCAGTGGACCGTGTCAGTAGAGCAGTGGATGGCGTCAGTAGAGCAGTGGAGGGTGTCAGTAGACGGTGTCAGTAGGGTAGAGGTTGGGGTTAGTAGAGCAGTGGATGGTGTCAGGATAGTAGAGGTTGGTGTCAGTAGGGCAGTGGATCGTGTCAGTAGAGCAGTGGATCGTGTCAGTAGGGTAGAGGTTGGTGTCAGTAGAGCAGTGGACGGTGTTAGTAGTGTAGAGGTTGGTGTCAGTAGGGTAGAGGACGGTGTCAGTAGAGCAGTGGACGGTTTCAGTAGGGTAGAGGTTGGTGTCAGTAGAGCAGTGGATGGTGTCAAGATAGTAGAGGTTGGTGTCAGTAGAGCAGTGGACGGTCACAATAGGGTAGAGGTTGGTGTCAGTAGAGCAGTGGACGGTGTCAGTAGGGTAGAGGTTGGTGTCAGTAGAGGAGTGGACGGTGTCAGTAGAGCAGTGGATGGTATCAGTAGGGTAAAGGTTGGTGTCCGGATAGAAGAGGTTGGTGTCAGTAGAGAAGTGGACGGTGTCAGTAGGGTAGAGGTTGGTGTTAGTTGAGCAGTGGATGGTGTCAGGATAGTAGATGTTGGTGTCAGAATAGAAGAGCTTGGTGTCAGTAGAGTAGTGGACAGTGTCATTGCGGTAGAGGACGGTGTCATTAGAGCAGTGGACGGTGTCAGTGGAGCAGTGGACAGTGTCAGGATAGAAGAGGTTGGTGTCAGTAGAGCAGTGGACAGTGTCAGTAGGGTAGAGGTTGGAGTCAGTAAAGCAGTGGATGGTGTCAGTAGGGTAGAGGTTGGTGTTAGTTGAGCAGTGGATGGTGTCAGGATAGTAGACGTTGGTGTCAGGATAGAAGAGGTTGGTGTCAGTAGAGTAGTGGACAATGTCATTACGGTAGAGGACGGTGTCATTAGAGCAGTGGACGGTGTCAGTGGAGCAGTGGACAGTGTCAGGATAGAAGAGGTTGGTGTCAGTAGAGCAGTGGACAGTGTCAGTAGGGTAGAGGTTGGTGTCAGTAAAGCAGTGGATGGTGTCAGTAGGGTAGAGGTTGGTGTCAGTAGAGCAGTGGACGGTGTCAGTAGTGTAGAGGTTGGTGTCAGTAGAGCAGTGGACGGTGTCAGTAGAGCAGAGGACGGTGTCAGTAAAGCAGTGGACGGTGTCAGTAGAGCAGTCGACGGTGTCAGTAGAGTAGTGGACAGTGTCATTACGGTAGAGGACGGTGTCATTAGAGCAGTGGACGGTGTCAGTGGAGCAGTGTCAGTAGGGTAGAGGATGGTGTCAGTAAAGCAGTGGATGGTGTCAGTAGGGTAGAGGTTGGTGTCAGTAAAGCAGTGGATGGTGTCAGTAGGGTAGAGGTTGGTGTCAGTAAAGCAGTGGATTGTGTCAGTAGGGTAGAGGTTGGTGTCAGTAGATTAGTGGACGGTGTCAGTAGAGCAGTGGGCAGTGTCAATAGAGCAGAGGTTGGTGTCAGTAGATCAGTGGACGGTGTCAGTAGATCAGTGGACGGTGTCAGTAGATCAGTGGGCGGTGTCAGTAGATCAGTGGGCGGTGTCAGTAGATCAGTGGGCGGTGTCAGTAGATCAGTGGGCGGTGTCAGTAGATCAGTGGGCGGTGTCAGTAGAGCAGTGGACGGTGTCAGTAGAGCAGTGGACGGTGTCAGTAGATCATTGGACGGTGTCACAGACAGATGCAGATTTAACCCTTCAGCTGCTGGAGAGAGAGCGAAGTGGGAGGATCACAATAAACCCCTCAATGGCCAGGCACCAGGTGTGTTAGAAAAGCGATCTGTCACTGACAATCATTCTACTTTCTTTCTTGTCCTTTGTAAGTCAATCAGTGGATGTTTTAAGGCTTTTTTTAAGTACATGGAAGAGGTATCTGGCAATTGAGGGGTTAATTGTAGCCACGTGCTGGTCACACAGAATGGCTGTGTATTCCTGTCCGTCCCCGGGGATCGCCACTCTTAATAGTGATGATTGATGTCTGTCCTGCAATGCTGTCACACTGCCGCGCTCTCCATGAAATCCTCTACTCCCTGCCTCTGTTACCTGGCTCCTATGAATGTTGAATTCTTCGGCTCATGCTTGGCTATTTGATTGCATGTCATCTGGAGCCGCTGCGTGGGGGTGTAAAGAGATCACACAGGGGACCCTTGCAAGAAGAGAAACAGAATGTCAGGGACGGCATTTACTACATCTGATCAGCTGTATTCTCACACAGTAGCTGAATGCCGGCGGGGAAGAGGAGAAGCGGACTTTGAACTGCTGTAGAAATGATCGCTCCTCTTACTGCCCGGGCCCCCTGAAGCATGAGCGGGATCGCCATGGCAACCCCTGTGACTCCTAAAAAAAAAAAAAGTCTGGAGCGAAACTATATATATCTATATTTATATAGAGAGAGATAGATAGAGATTCGCTCCGGACTTTTTTTTTAGTGTGCTTTTTGCAGCTTCCTTCCCATATGATCATGGATATCGGTGAAGGACACAGGAGCTACAAGAAAGAGCTGTTGCTCAGCCGGGAGCCAGGGAAAGACTGAGCTCGCCGTCCTCTGCTGCCTGTATTTATAACCCTGCGGACCTTGTGACGTCACGTCTAACGGTCCATTTGTAGTTGGTCACGTGACTGTAGCTGATCCTTCACGTGATTGTAGCTCATCAGTCACGTGCCTTGATTCATGGCCCTTGTGACTCCTCCTACTGTGACGTCTCGTTTAACGGTCCACTTTGGAGTAGCTGCTCTTGTGACTGTACCTAATCCGTCACGTGATTGTAGCTCATCAGTCACTTGCTGTGATTCACTTATTTACTTACCGATATTATTCCTATTATTTATTTATTTATTCTACATATTGTTTTTTTTCCTTTATTCCTATTCATAATTAAAAAAAACTATTAATATTTAATATGTATTTCTATTTCCTAATGATTTTGTTGTCTCCATCTACGATAAAATGTCTCCTCTACAGCGGACACGAAGGATCAACCAGAGAAGTCCCGTGAATGCGGGCCGTCACGTGATTGAGCCGTTCCTCCCTCCCCCCTGGAGTCACCATGTTCTCTCATTGATCTGTATGTATGTATGTATATACATACACACATACACACATATATACCTTGTAAATCACCATTATATATATCAGGGTGGGGGGACCTCATTGGACACCATTTTATATATATATATATATATATATATATATATAGTGAGAGAACTCATAGAACATCAGATATAAGAACACAGAGTCTGTCCATGTTTCCAGGCAGACAGATCAAAGCGCTCCACAAAGAGAAAGAATGGCTCTTGGAGTGCACACAGTGCTGGGACCCCTTGTGGTATACACAGTATACAGGAGATGTGTAATGAAATGCTCCAGCAGATTGTGGGGTAAAGGGCTTGAGCAGAGATTAATTCCGGGGGCAGAGGGGAAGCAGGACGCCCTTCCCCTCCCTCAGTCCGATCACAGGCTGAAAAGAATATATACAGCACAAGGTGCTGCTGTGGATGGTGTCAGTAGAGCAGTGGACGGTGTCAGTAGGGTAGAGGATGCTGTCAGTAGGGTAGAGGATGGTGTCAGTAGGGTAGAGGATGGTGTCAGGATAGAAGAGGTTGGTGTCAGTAGGGTAGAGGTTGGTGTCAGTAGAGCACTGGACGGTGTCAGTAGGGTAGAGGATGGTGTCAGTAGGGTAGAGGTTGGTGTCAGTAGGGTAGAGGTTGGTGTCAGTAGGGTAGAGGACGGTGTCAGTAGGGTAGAGGACGGTGTCAGGATAGAAGAGGTTGGTGTCAGTAGGGTAGAGGTTGGTGTCAGTAGAGCAGTGGACGGTGTCAGTAGGGTAGCGGACGGTGTCAGTAGAGCAGTGGACGGTGTCAGTAGAGCAGTGGACGGTGTCAGTAGAGTAGTGGATGGTGTCAGGATAGAGGAGGTTGGTGTCAGTAGAGCAGTGGACGGTGTCAGGATAGAAGAGGTTGGTGTCAGTAGAGCAGTGGACGGTGTCAGTAGGGTAGAGGTTGGTGTCAGTAGAGCAGTGGATGGTGTCAGTAAGGTAGAGGTTGGTGTAAGTAGAGCAGTGGACAGTGTCAGTAGGGTAGTGGTTGGTGTCAGTAGAGCAGTGGATGGTGTCAGTAGAGTAGAGGTTGGTGTCAGTAAAGCAGTGGATGGTGTCAGTGGGGTAGAGGTTGGTGTCAGTAGAGAAGTGGATGGTGTCAGGATAGAGGAGGTTGGTGTCAGTAGAGCAGTGGACGGTGTCAGTAGGGTAGAGGTTGGTGTCAGTAGAACAGTGGATGGTGTCAGTAAGGTAGAGGTTGGTGTAAGTAGAGCAGTGGACAGTGTCAGTAGGGTAGCGGTTGGTGTCAGTAGTGTAGAGGTTGATGTCAGTAGAGCAGTGGTCGGTGTCAGTAGGGTAGAGGTTGGTGTCAGTAGGGTAGAGGTTGGTGTCAGTAGAGCAGTGGATGGTGTCAGGATAGAGGAGGTTGGTGTCAGTAGAGCAGTGGACGGTGTCAGTAGGGTAGAGGTTGGTGTCAGTAGAGCAGTGGATGGTGTCAGTAAGGTAGAGGTTGGTGTAAGTAGAGCAGTGGACAGTGTCAGTAGGGTAGTGGTTGGTGTCAGTAGAGCAGTGGATGGTGTCAGTAGAGTAGAGGTTGGTGTCAGTAGAGTAGAGGTTGGTGTCAGTAAAGCAGTGGATGGTGTCAGTAGGGTAGAGGTTGGTGTCAGTAGAGCAGTGGATGGTGTCAGGATAGAGGAGGTTGGTGTCAGTAGAGCAGTGGACGGTGTCAGTAGGGTAGAGGTTGGTGTCAGTAGAGCAGTGGATGGTGTGAGTAAGGTAGATGTTGGTGTAAGTAGAGCAGTGGACAGTGTCAGTAGGGTAGTGGTTGTTGTCAGTAGAGCAGTGGACGGTGTCAGTAGGGTAGAGGTTGGTGTCAGTAGAGCAGTGGATGATGTCAGTAGAGTAGAGGTTGGTGTCAGTAAAGCAGTGGACAGTGTCAATAGGGTAGAGGTTGGTGTCAGTAGAGCAGTGGATGGTATAAGGATAGAAGAGGTTGGTGTCAGTAAAGCAGTGGACGGTCACAATAGGGTAGAGGTTGGTGTCAGTAGAGCAGTGGACGGTGTCAGTAGAGCAGTGGATGGTGTCAGGATGGAGGAGGTTGGTGTCAGGATAGAGGAGGTTGGTGTCAGTAGAGAAGTAGACGGTGTCAGTAGGGTAGAGGTTGGTGTTAGTTGAGCAGTGGATGGTGTCAGGATAGTAGACGTTGGTGTCAGGATAGAAGAGGTTGGTGTCAGTAGAGTAGTGGACAGTGTCATTACGGTAGAGGATGGTGTCATTAGAGCAGTGGACGGTGTCAGGATAGAAGAGGTTGGTGTCAGTAGAGCAGTGGACAGTGTCAGTAGGGTAGAGGTTGTTGCCAGTGCAGTGGACGGTGTCAGTAGAGCAGTG
Organism: Lithobates septentrionalis; assembly: GCA_037952835.1. Lineage (NCBI taxonomy): Eukaryota > Metazoa > Chordata > Amphibia > Anura > Ranidae > Lithobates > Lithobates septentrionalis. The sequence continues at coordinate 1,548,968 of JBBDGP010001464.1, read as the reverse complement.
GATGGCGTCAGTAGAGCAGTGGAGGGTGTCAGTAGAGCAGTGGAGGGTGTCAGTAGAGCAGTGGAGGGTGTCAGTAGAGCAGTGGAGGGTGTCAGTAGACGGTGTCAGTAGGGTAGAGGTTGGGGTTAGTAGAGCAGTGGATGGTGTCAGGATAGTAGAGGTTGGTGTCAGTAGGGCAGTGGATCGTGTCAGTAGAGCAGTGGATCGTGTCAGTAGGGTAGAGGTTGGTGTCAGTAGAGCAGTGGACGGTGTCAGTAGGGTAGAGGTTTGTGTCAGTAGGGTAGAGGACGGTGTCAGTAGAGCAGTGGACGGTTTCAGTAGTGTAGAGTTTGGTGTCAGTAGAGCAGTGGATGGTGTCAGGATAGAGGAGGTTGGTGTCAGTAGAGCAGTGGACGGTCACAATAGGGTAGAGGTTGGTGTCAGTAGAGGAGTGGACGGTGTCAGTAGAGCAGTGGATGGTATCAGTAGGGTAAAGGTTGGTGTCCGGATAGAAGAGGTTGGTGTCAGTAGAGAAGTGGACGGTGTCAGTAGGGTAGAGGTTGGTGTTAGTTGAGCAGTGGCTGGTGTCAGGATAGTAGACGTTGGTGTCAGGATAGAAGAGGTTGGTGTCAGTAGAGCAGTGGACAGTGTCAGTAGGGTAGAGGTTGGTGTCAGTAAAGCAGTGGATGGTGTCAGTAGGGTAGAGGTTGGTGTCAGTAAAGCAGTGGATTGTGTCAGTAGGGTAGAGGTTGGTGTCAGTAGAGCAGAGGACGGTGTCAGTAGTGTAGAGGACGGTGTCAGTAGATCAGTGGGCGGTGTCAGTAGAGCAGAGGACGGTGTCAGCAAAGCAGTGGACGGTGTCAGTAGAGCAGTTGACGGTGTCAGTAGAGTAGTGGACAGTGTCATTATGGTAGAGGACGGTGTCATTAGAGCAGTGCACGGTGTCAGTGGAGCAGTGGACAGTGTCAGTAGGGTAGAGGTTGGTGTCAGTAAAGCAGTGGATGGTGTCAGTAGGGTAGAGGTTGGTGTCAGTAAAGCAGTGGATTGTGTCAGTAGGGTAGAGGTTGGTGTCAGTAGATTAGTGGACGGTGTCAGTAGAGCAGTGGGCAGTGTCAATAGAGCAGAGGTTGGTGTCAGTAGATCAGTGGACGGTGTCAGTAGATCAGTGGACGGTGTCAGTAGATCAGTGGGCGGTGTCAGTAGATCAGTGGGCGGTGTCAGTAGATCAGTGGGCGGTGTCAGTAGATCAGTGGGCGGTGTCAGTAGATCAGTGGGCGGTGTCAGTAGAGCAGTGGACGGTGTCAGTAGAGCAGTGGACGGTGTCAGTAGATCATTGGACGGTGTCACAGACAGATGCAGATTTAACCCTTCAGCTGCTGGAGAGAGAGCGAAGTGGGAGGATCACAATAAACCCCTCAATGGCCAGGCACCAGGTGTGTTAGAAAAGCGATCTGTCACTGACAATCATTCTACTTTCTTTCTTGTCCTTTGTAAGTCAATCAGTGGATGTTTTAAGGCTTTTTTTAAGTACATGGAAGAGGTATCTGGCAATTGAGGGGTTAATTGTAGCCACGTGCTGGTCACACAGAATGGCTGTGTATTCCTGTCCGTCCCCGGGGATCGCCACTCTTAATAGTGATGATTGATGTCTGTCCTGCAATGCTGTCACACTGCCGCGCTCTCCATGAAATCCTCTACTCCCTGCCTCTGTTACCTGGCTCCTATGAATGTTGAATTCTTCGGCTCATGCTTGGCTATTTGATTGCATGTCATCTGGAGCCGCTGCGTGGGGGTGTAAAGAGATCACACAGGGGACCCTTGCAAGAAGAGAAACAGAATGTCAGGGACGGCATTTACTACATCTGATCAGCTGTATTCTCACACAGTAGCTGAATGCCGGCGGGGAAGAGGAGAAGCGGACTTTGAACTGCTGTAGAAATGATCGCTCCTCTTACTGCCCGGGCCCCCTGAAGCATGAGCGGGATCGCCATGGCAACCCCTGTGACTCCTAAAAAAAAAAAAAGTCTGGAGCGAAACTATATATATCTATATTTATATAGAGAGAGATAGATAGAGATTCGCTCCGGACTTTTTTTTTAGTGTGCTTTTTGCAGCTTCCTTCCCATATGATCATGGATATCGGTGGAGGACACAGGAGCTACAAGAAAGAGCTGTTGCTCAGCCGGGAGCCAGGGAAAGACTGAGCTCGCCGTCCTCTGCTGCCTGTATTTATAACCCTGCGGACCTTGTGACGTCACGTCTAACGGTCCATTTGTAGTTGGTCACGTGACTGTAGCTGATCCTTCACGTGATTGTAGCTCATCAGTCACGTGCCTTGATTCATGGCCCTTGTGACTCCTCCTACTGTGACGTCTCGTTTAACGGTCCACTTTGGAGTAGCTGCTCTTGTGACTGTACCTAATCCGTCACGTGATTGTAGCTCATCAGTCACTTGCTGTGATTCACTTATTTACTTACCGATATTATTCCTATTATTTATTTATTTATTCTACATATTGTTTTTTTTCCTTTATTCCTATTCATAATTAAAAAAAACTATTAATATTTAATATGTATTTCTATTTCCTAATGATTTTGTTGTCTCCATCTACGATAAAATGTCTCCTCTACAGCGGACACGAAGGATCAACCAGAGAAGTCCCGTGAATGCGGGCCGTCACGTGATTGAGCCGTTCCTCCCTCCCCCCTGGAGTCACCATGTTCTCTCATTGATCTGTATGTATGTATGTATATACATACACACATACACACATATATACCTTGTAAATCACCATTATATATATCAGGGTGGGGGGACCTCATTGGACACCATTTTATATATATATATATATATATATATATATATATATATATATATATATATATATATATAGTGAGAGAACTCATAGAACATCAGATATAAGAACACAGAGTCTGTCCATGTTTCCAGGCAGACAGATCAAAGCGCTCCACAAAGAGAAAGAATGGCTCTTGGAGTGCACACAGTGCTGGGACCCCTTGTGGTATACACAGTATACAGGAGATGTGTAATGAAATGCTCCAGCAGATTGTGGGGTAAAGGGCTTGAGCAGAGATTAATTCCGGGGGCAGAGGGGAAGCAGGACGCCCTTCCCCTCCCTCAGTCCGATCACAGGCTGAAAAGAATATATACAGCACAAGGTGCTGCTGTGGATGGTGTCAGTAGAGCAGTGGACGGTGTCAGTAGGGTAGAGGATGCTGTCAGTAGGGTAGAGGATGGTGTCAGTAGGGTAGAGGATGGTGTCAGGATAGAAGAGGTTGGTGTCAGTAGGGTAGAGGTTGGTGTCAGTAGAGCACTGGACGGTGTCAGTAGGGTAGAGGATGGTGTCAGTAGGGTAGAGGTTGGTGTCAGTAGGGTAGAGGTTGGTGTCAGTAGGGTAGAGGACGGTGTCAGTAGGGTAGAGGACGGTGTCAGTAGGGTAGAGGACGGTGTCAGGATAGAAGAGGTTGGTGACAGTAGGGTAGAGGTTGGTGTCAGTAGAGCAGTGGACGGTGTCAGTAGGGTAGCGGACGGTGTCAGTAGAGCAGTGGACGGTGTCAGTAGAGCAGTGGACGGTGTCAGTAGAGTAGTGGATGGTGTCAGGATAGAGGAGGTTGGTGTCAGTAGGGTAGAGGTTGGTGTCAGTAGAGCAGTGGACGGTGTCAGCAGGGTGGAGGTTTATGTCAGTAGAGCAGTGGATGGTGTCAGGATAGAAGAGGTTGGTGTCAGTAGGGTAGAGGTTGGTGTCAGTAGGGTAGAGGTTGGTGTCAGTAGAGCAGTGAACGGTGTTAGTAGGGTAGAGGTTGGTGTCAGTAGAGCAGTGGATGGTGTCAGGATAGAAGAGGTTGGTGTCAGTAGAGCAGTTGATGGTGTCAGTAGAGTAGAGGTTGGTGTTAGTAGAGTAGAGGTTGGTGTCAGTAGAGTAGAGGTTGGTGTCAGTAAAACAGTGGACGGTGTCAATAGGGTAGAGCTTGGTGTCAGTAGAGCAGTGGATGGTATCAGGATAGAAGAGGTTGGTGTCAGTAAAGCAGTGGATGGTGTCAGTAGGGTAGAGGTTGGTGTCAGTAGAGCAGTGGACGGTGTCAGTAGAGCAGTGGATGGTGTCAGGATAGAGGAGGTTGGTGTCAGTAGAGCAGTGGACGGTGTCAGTAGGGTAGAGGTTGGTGTCAGTAGAGCAGTGGATGGTGTCAGTAGGGTAGAGGTTGGTGTCAGTAGAGCAGTGGACAGTGTCAGTAGGGTAGTGGTTGTTGTCAGTAGGGTAGAGGTTGGTGTCAGTAGGGTAGAGGTTGGTGTCAGTAGGGTAGAGCTTGGTGTCAGTAGGGTAGAGCTTGGTGTCAGTAGAGCACTGGACGGTGTCAGTAGGGTAGAGGTTGGTGTCAGAAGAGCAGTGGATGGTGTCAGTAGAGTAGTGGTAGGTGTCAGTAAAGCAGTGGACGGTGTCAATAGGGTAGAGGTTGGTGTGAGTAGAGCAGTAGATGGTATCAGGATAGAAGAGGTTGGTGTCAGTAAAGCAGTGGATGGTGTCAGTAGGGTAGAGGTTGGTGTCAGTAGAGCAGTGGACGGTGTCAGTAGAGCAGTGGATGGTGTCAGGATAGAAGAGGTTGGTGTCAGTAGAGCAGTGGACGGTGTCAGTAGGGTAGAGGTTGGTGTCAGTAGAGCAGTGGATGGTGTCAGTAAGGTAGAGGTTGGTGTAAGTAGAGCAGTGGACAGTGTCAGTAGGGTAGTGGTTGGTGTCAGTAGAGCAGTGGATGGTGTCAGTAGAGTAGAGGTTGGTGTCAGTAAAGCAGTGGATGGTGTCAGTGGGGTAGAGGTTGGTGTCAGTAGAGCAGTGGATGGTGTCAGGATAGAGGAGGTTGGTGTCAGTAGAGCAGTGGACGGTGTCAGTAGGGTAGAGGTTGGTGTCAGTAGAACAGTGGATGGTGTCAGTAAGGTAGAGGTTGGTGTAAGTAGAGCAGTGGACAGTGTCAGTAGGGTAGCGGTTGGTGTCAGTAGTGTAGAGGTTGTTGTCAGTAGAGCAGTGGTCGGTGTCAGTAGGGTAGAGGTTGGTGTCAGTAGGGTAGAGGTTGGTGTCAGTAGAGCAGTGGATGGTGTCAGGATAGAGGAGGTTGGTGTCAGTAGAGCAGTGGACGGTGTCAGTAGGGTAGAGGTTGGTGTCAGTAGAGCAGTGGATGGTGTCAGTAAGGTAGAGGTTGGTGTAAGTAGAGCAGTGGACAGTGTCAGTAGGGTAGTGGTTGGTGTCAGTAGAGCAGTGGATGGTGTCAGTAGAGTAGAGGTTGGTGTCAGTAAAGCAGTGGATGGTGTCAGTAGGGTAGAGGTTGGTGTCAGTAGAGCAGTGGATGGTGTCAGGATAGAGGAGGTTGGTGTCAGTAGAGCAGTGGACGGTGTCAGTAGGGTAGAGGTTGGTGTCAGTAGAACAGTGGATGGTGTCAGTAAGGTAGAGGTTGGTGTAAGTAAAGCAGTGGACAGTGTCAGTAGGGTAGCGGTTGGTGTCAGTAGTGTAGAGGTTGTTGTCAGTAGAGCAGTGGTCGTGGTCAGTAGGGTAGAGGTTGGTGTCAGTAGGGTAGAGGTTGGTGTCAGTAGAGCAGTGGATGGTGTCAGGATAGAGGAGGTTGGTGTCAGTAGAGCAGTGGACGGTGTCAGTAGGGTAGAGGTTGGTGTCAGTAGAGCAGTGGATGGTGTGAGTAAGGTAGATGTTGGTGTAAGTAGAGCAGTGGACAGTGTCAGTAGGGTAGTGGTTGTTGTCAGTAGAGCAGTGGACGGTGTCAGTAGGGTAGAGGTTGGTGTCAGTAGAGCAGTGGATGATGTCAGTAGAGTAGAGGTTGGTGTCAGTAAAGCAGTGGACAGTGTCAATAGGGTAGAGGTTGGTGTCAGTAGAGCAGTGGATGGTATAAGGATAGAAGAGGTTGGTGTCAGTAAAGCAGTGGACGGTCACAATAGGGTAGAGGTTGGTGTCAGTAGAGCAGTGGACGGTGTCAGTAGAGCAGTGGATGGTGTCAGGATGGAGGAGGTTGGTGTCAGGATAGAGGAGGTTGGTGTCAGTAGAGAAGTAGACGGTGTCAGTAGGGTAGAGGTTGGTGTTAGTTGAGCAGTGGATGGTGTCAGGATAGTAGACGTGGGTGTCAGGATAGAAGAGGTTGGTGTCAGTAGAGTAGTGGACAGTGTCATTACGGTAGAGGATGGTGTCATTAGAGCAGTGGACGGTGTCAGGATAGAAGAGGTTGGTGTCAGTAGAGCAGTGGACAGTGTCAGTAGGGTAGAGGTTGTTGCCAGTGCAGTGGACGGTGTCAGTAGAGCAGTGGATGGCGTCAGTAGAGCAGTGGAGGGTGTCAGTAGAGCAGTGGAGGGTGTCAGTAGAGCAGTGGAGGGTGTCAGTAGACGGTGTCAGTAGGGTAGAGGTTGGGGTTAGTAGAGCAGTGGATGGTGTCAGGATAGTAGAGGTTGGTGTCAGTAGGGCAGTGGATCGTGTCAGTAGAGCAGTGGATCGTGTCAGTAGGGTAGAGGTTGGTGTCAGTAGAGCAGTGGACGGTGTCAGTAGGGTAGAGGTTTGTGTCAGTAGGGTAGAGGACGGTGTCAGTAGAGCAGTGGACGGTTTCAGTAGTGTAGAGTTTGGTGTCAGTAGAGCAGTGGATGGTGTCAAGATAGTAGAGGTTGGTGTCAGTAGAGCAGTGGACGGTCACAATAGGGTAGAGGTTGGTGTCAGTAGAGGAGTGGACGGTGTCAGTAGAGCAGTGGATGGTATCAGTAGGGTAAAGGTTGGTGTCCGGATAGAAGAGGTTGGTGTCAGTAGAGAAGTGGACGGTGTCAGTAGGGTAGAGGTTGGTGTTAGTTGAGCAGTGGCTGGTGTCAGGATAGTAGACGTTGGTGTCAGGATAGAAGAGGTTGGTGACAGTAGAGTAGTAGACAGTGTCATTACGGTAGAGGACGGTGTCATTAGAGCAGTGGACGGTGTCAGTGGAGCAATGGACAGTGTCAGGATAGAAGAGGTTGGTGTCAGTAGAGCAGTGGACAGTGTCAGTAGGGTAGAGGTTGGTGTCAGTAAAGCAGTGGATGGTGTCAGTAGGGTAGAGGTTGGTGTCAGTAAAGCAGTGGATTGTGTCAGTAGGGTAGAGGTTGGTGTCAGTAGAGCAGAGGACGGTGTCAGTAGTGTAGAGGACGGTGTCAGTAGATCAGTGGGCAGTGTCAGTAGAGCAGAGGACGGTGTCAGCAAAGCAGTGGACGGTGTCAGTAGAGCAGTTGACGGTGTCAGTAGAGTAGTGGACAGTGTCATTATGGTAGAGGACGGTGTCATTAGAGCAGTGGACGGTGTCAGTGGAGCAGTGGACAGTGTCAGTAGGGTAGAGGTTGGTGTCAGTAAAGCAGTGGATGGTGTCAGTAGGGTAGAGGTTGGTGTCAGTAAAGCAGTGGATTGTGTCAGTAGGGTAGAGGTTGGTGTCAGTAGATTAGTGGACGGTGTCAGTAGAGCAGTGGGCAGTGTCAATAGAGCAGAGGTTGGTGTCAGTAGATCAGTGGACGGTGTCAGTAGATCAGTGGGCGGTGTCAGTAGATCAGTGGGCGGTGTCAGTAGATCAGTGGGCGGTGTCAGTAGATCAGTGGGCGGTGTCAGTAGATCAGTGGGCGGTGTCAGTAGATCAGTGGGCGGTGTCAGTAGAGCAGTGGACGGTGTCAGTAGAGCAGTGGACGGTGTCAGTAGATCATTGGACGGTGTCACAGACAGATGCAGATTTAACCCTTCAGCTGCTGGAGAGAGAGCGAAGTGGGAGGATCACAATAAACCCCTCAATGGCCAGGCACCAGGTGTGTTAGAAAAGCGATCTGTCACTGACAATCATTCTACTTTCTTTCTTGTCCTTTGTAAGTCAATCAGTGGATGTTTTAAGGCTTTTTTTAAGTACATGGAAGAGGTATCTGGCAATTGAGGGGTTAATTGTAGCCACGTGCTGGTCACACAGAATGGCTGTGTATTCCTGTCCGTCCCCGGGGATCGCCACTCTTAATAGTGATGATTGATGTCTGTCCTGCAATGCTGTCACACTGCCGCGCTCTCCATGAAATCCTCTACTCCCTGCCTCTGTTACCTGGCTCCTATGAATGTTGAATTCTTCGGCTCATGCTTGGCTATTTGATTGCATGTCATCTGGAGCCGCTGCGTGGGGGTGTAAAGAGATCACACAGGGGACCCTTGCAAGAAGAGAAACAGAATGTCAGGGACGGCATTTACTACATCTGATCAGCTGTATTCTCACACAGTAGCTGAATGCCGGCGGGGAAGAGGAGAAGCGGACTTTGAACTGCTGTAGAAATGATCGCTCCTCTTACTGCCCGGGCCCCCTGAAGCATGAGCGGGATCGCCATGGCAACCCCTGTGACTCCTAAAAAAAAAAAAAGTCTGGAGCGAAACTATATATATCTATATTTATATAGAGAGAGATAGATAGAGATTCGCTCCGGACTTTTTTTTTAGTGTGCTTTTTGCAGCTTCCTTCCCATATGATCATGGATATCGGTGGAGGACACAGGAGCTACAAGAAAGAGCTGTTGCTCAGCCGGGAGCCAGGGAAAGACTGAGCTCGCCGTCCTCTGCTGCCTGTATTTATAACCCTGCGGACCTTGTGACGTCACGTCTAACGGTCCATTTGTAGTTGGTCACGTGACTGTAGCTAATCCTTCACGTGATTGTAGCTCATCAGTCACGTGCCTTGATTCATGGCCCTTGTGACTCCTCCTACTGTGACGTCTCGTTTAACGGTCCACTTTGGAGTAGCTGCTCTTGTGACTGTACCTAATCCGTCACGTGATTGTAGCTCATCAGTCACTTGCTGTGATTCACTTATTTACTTACCGATATTATTCCTATTATTTATTTATTTATTCTACATATTGTTTTTTTTCCTTTATTCCTATTCATAATTAAAAAAAACTATTAATATTTAATATGTATTTCTATTTCCTAATGATTTTGTTATCTCCATCTACGATAAAATGTCTCCTCTACAGCGGACACGAAGGATCAACCAGAGAAGTCCCGTGAATGCGGGCCGTCACGTGATTGCGCCGTTCCTCCCTCCCCCCTGGAGTCACCATGTTCTCTCATCGATCTGTATGTATGTATGTATATTCATACACACATACACACATATATACCTATATACCTTGTAAATCACCATTATATATAACAGAGGGGCGGACCCCATGGTGTTCTATTAGGTGTGTATATATATATATATATATATATATATATATATATATATATATATATATATATATCAGGGTGGGGGGACCTCATTGGACACCATTTTATATATATATATATATATATATATATATATATATATATATATATATACATATATATATAGTGAGAGAACTCATAGAACATCAGATATAAGAACACAGAGTCTGTCCATGTTTCCAGGCAGACAGATCAAAGCGCTCCACAAAGAGAAAGAATGGCTCTTGGAGTGCACACAGTGCTGGGACCCCTTGTGGTATACACAGTATACAGGAGATGTGTAATGAAATGCTCCAGCAGATTGTGGGGTAAAGGGCTAGAGCGGAGATTGATTCCCGGGGCAGAGGGGAAGCAGGACGCCCTTCCCCTCCCTCAGTCCGATCACAGGCTGAAAAGAATATATACAGCACAAGGTGCTGCTGTGGATGGTGTCAGTAGAGCAGTGGACGGTGTCAGTGGGGTAGAGGTTGGTGTTAGTAGAGCAGTGGACGCATAGCTGCCAACTGTCCCGAATTTCCCGGGACATTCCCGGGACTTGGACTTCATTCCCGGATTTGTGGTGTCCCGGGAAATGTCCCGAAAAATCCTGTTCCCACGTTCGAAACCGCCGCCGCCGCCGCCGAGGTCGGCGGCCGGCGGAGACAATGTCTCCGCCGGCCGCCATTTTGTGGAAGTTCAGGAAGACGGCTGGGGGGGCTAGACGAAGCTTCTGCGTCGCCGCCCACCCCCTGCCCCGCTCCACCTCGGCCCGCCCCGCTCCGCCTCGCCCCGCTCTGCCTCGGCCCGCCTACCTCCCGCCCCGCTGCCAGTCTGATATGGAAAGGGGCGGGGGTTCTAGCCATGCTGCGGACACACCTCTGAGGTGGGGGGGGGGAGCGCTGGGGACATCTGATGTGAGTGGGGGGGGGGCACTGGGGACACCTGATGTGAGTGGGGGGGGCACTGGGGACACCTGATGTGAGTGGGGGGGGCACTGGGGACACCTGATGTGAGTGGGGGGGGGCACTGGGGACACCTGATGTGAGTGGGGGGGGCACTGGGGACACCTGATGTGAGTGGGGGGGCACTGGGGACACCTGATGTGAGTGGGGGGGGGGCACTGGGGACACCTGATGTGAGTGGGGGGGCACTGGGGACACCTGATGTGAGTGGGGGGGGCACTGGGGACACCTGATGTGAGTGGGGGGGGCACTGGGGACACCTGATGTGAGTGGGGGGGGGGGGCACTGGGGACACCTGATGTGAGTGGGGGGGCACTGGGGACACCTGATGTGAGTGGGGGGGGGCACTGGGGACACCTGATGTGAGTGGGGGGGGGGCACTGGGGACACCTGATGTGAGTGGGGGGGCACTGGGGACACCTGATGTGAGTGGGGGGGGCACTGGGGACACCTGATGTGAGTGGGGGGGGGCACTGGGGACACCTGATGTGAGTGGGGGGGGGCACTGGGGACACCTGATGTGAGTGGGCAGGGCACTGGGGACACCTGATGTGAGTGGGGGGGGGGCACTGGGGACCCCTGATGTGAGTGGGGGGGCACTGGGGACACCTGATGTGAGTGGGGGGGGGGGCACTGGGGACACCTTATGTGAGTGGGGGGGCACTAGGGACACCTGATGTGAGTGGGGGGGCACTGGGGACACCTGATGTGAGTGGGGGGGGGCACTGGGGACACCTGATGTGAGGGGGGGCACTGGGGACACCTGATGTGAGGGGGGGGGCACTGGGGACTCCTAATGTGAGGGGGAGCTCCGCCGGGGACTCTTGATGTGAGGGGGGGCTCCGCCGGGGACTCCTGGTGTGAGGGGGGCTCCGCTGGGGACATCTGATGCAAGGGGGGGCTCCGCTGGGACATCTGAAGCAAGGACGGACGGCTGGTGGCAGGCGACGTGGCAGGTGACACTTAGGGTTGCCACCTGTACGGGATTCACCCGGACAGTCCGGGTTCTGAATCATCTGCCCGGTTTTCAGACTGCCTGAAACCCGGACAGACCATTCTGGCAGAGGGGGAGCTTCATTAACATACTTGTCACTGTGGAGTCAGTCACAGCAGCAGTGTCATTGCTTCTCTCTAAAAACACACACTGTGCTGGTGTGTGTGTTGGGAATCTGAAGCTGCCTTCTGTCTCCCCCCTCCAGGCTCCTGCAGTCTCTGTTATCTCGGATCCCCCCTCTCCAATCACTAGTGCCGTGTTCTGAGAGAAGAGGGGGGAGGAGCTGAGGAGATCACTGGAGCTGCTGTCGGGCTGGCCGCTGCTCACTAGGAGGTGAGCTGATTTATTTATTTTTCTAAGTTTCCTAGGGTGCAAAGTTCCAGGAGGATTTCTTTTGCATAGCATTGAAGGGTTAGGATAAGGAGAATCAGAAGAGACAGCAAGTGAGTGTGTGTGGGGGAAGAGTCTGCAGCCCGATCACAGCCGACTCACAGTATCTCCTAAGCAGCACACGTATCTATAGATACAAACATCCCCCATCCTCTGTCCAGATTATGTTATGTAATTTATGACCATTCACTTAACCCTGTGTGTATGTGGTGAGTCTACACCTCTGATTGCCCAGACTCAGAGCCTGGATAACACAGGGTTATATGAATGGTCATCAATTACCTTCACATATTGTGGACATACAGAGTTCTGGGGGCTGGCATCTTATAACAGATTATTTTCATTGAGTATTATTGTTGTATATTTTAGTAGATGACCACAATAGCTTTTTTTTATTATAGGCATTACTATCTGACCACTTCTCAGCCCCCAACTCCCCCCAGCTTACATTAGACCACTTCATACAGATCACTCAGAGCTGCTTCCTACCCCACTGCTGAGGGACATCATTCCATGGTCACCCCACAGACACTGAAAGAAATCCCTCCCCATTCTGCCCCCATCACACCCTCCGCACTCCTCTCCTTTACATACTGCCCCCATCACACCCTCCGCACTCCTCTCCTTTACATACTGCCCCCATCATACCCTCCGCACTCCTCTCCTGTACATACTGCCCCATCACACCCTCCGCACTCCTCTCCTGTATATACTGCCCCGTCACACCCTCTACACTCCTCTCCTGTACATACTCCCCCCATCACACCCTCCGCACTCCTCTCCTGTACATACTGCCCCATCACACCCTCCGCACTCCTCTCCTGTATATACTGCCCCGTCACACCCTCTACACTCCTCTCCTGTACATACTCCCCCCATCACACCGTCCGCACTCCTCTCCTGTACATACTGCCCCGTCACACCCTCTACACTCCTCTCCTGTACATACTCCCCCCATCACACCCTCCGCACTCCTCTCCTGTACATACTGCCCCCATCACACCCTCCGCACTCCTCTCCTGTACATACTGCCCCCATCACACCCTCCGCACTCCTCTCCTGTACATACTGCCCCATCACACCCTCCGCACTCCTCTCCTGTACATACTGCCCCCATCACACCCTCCGCACTCCTCTCCTGTACATACTGCCCCCATCACACCCTCCGCACTCCTCTCCTGTACATACTGCCCCCATCACACCCTCCGCACTCCTCTCCTGTACATACTGCCCCCATCACACCCTCCGCACTCCTCTCCTGTACATACTGCCCCCATCACACCCTCCGCACTCCTCTCCTGTACATACTGCCCCGTCACACCTTCCGCACTCCTCTCCTGTACATACTGCCCCCGTCACACCCTCCACACTCCTCTCCTGTACATACTGCCCCTGTCACACCCTCCGCACTCCTCTCCTGTACATACTGCCCTGTCACACCCTCCACACTCCTCTCTTGTACATACTGCCCCTGTCATACCCTCCAGAAATGTTATTTAATCACAAAACTATATATATAGTGTATACTACATAAAAAAAATTGTCGTTCATTGCATTGTACAGAGGTAATGAATTTAATGTGCTACAAAAAAAAAAAAAATGTCGTGCCCTGCTAAAGTGTTCGGGTTTGGCTTGATGAAAAGGTGGCAACCCTAGTGACACTCTTAGGGCTCCCACTGATTTGGCATTATGGTGAGTTGAATGATTTCATTTTATATTACAATATAATAATAGAAATAATGCGCTTTAATCATCCTGACACCATAACAACCATGGTGCCGGGATGATTGAAGTGCTAACACCAGGTGTTTGGAGTATCTTTATTTGCTGATTGTTAAACTTTCTAGAATACACATATTTCTATTGTGTAGGATCTGGGGCTGCTGTTCCGTCATTTCCCCCTCTCTCCCCCTCTCCATCCCTCATTCATTTCAGACTCTAACCACACCCTCTAGAGCCACGCCCATTTAAGCCACGCCCACAATTTCGCGTAAACCACGCACATTTTTCGCCGCTTCGCGCGCCGCACTTGTCTGTTTTTGCTAGGCCACGCCTGCTGATGAATGCTCCGCCCCCTAATTATTGGACAGCTCCGCCTACAGCCACAAAACTGTCCCACATTTTTTTTTTACAATGTTGGCAACTATGGTGGACGGTGTCAGTAGGGTAGGGGGCGGTGTCAGTAGGGTAGAGGACGGTGTCAGTAGGGTAGAGGATGGTGTCAGTAGGGTAGAGGACGGTGTCAGTAGGGTAGAGGACGGTGTCAGGATAGAAGAGGTTGGTGTCAGTAGGGTAGAGATTGGTGTCAGTAGAGCAGTGGACGGTGTCAGTAGGGTAGCGGACGGTGTCAGTAGAGCAGTGGACGGTGTCAGTAGGGTAGAGGTTGGTGTCAGTAGGGTAGAGGTTGATGTCAGTAGAGCAGTGGACAGTGTCAGTAGAGCAGTGGACGGTGTCAGTAGAGTAGTGGATGGTGTCAGGATAGAGGAGGTTGGTGTCAGTAGGGTAGAGGTTGGTGTCAGTAGAGCAGTGGACGGTGTCAGTAGGGTAGAGGTTGGTGTCAGTAGAGCAGTGGACGGTGTCAGTAGGGTAGAGGTTTATCGGGCGGGGGGCTTATCGGAATCTGGAAGCCCCCTTTAACAAGGAGACTCCCAGATCCCGGCCCTCCCCCTGTGTGAAATGGTAAGGGGGTACTTACCCCTACCATTTCACTAAAAAACTGTCAAAAATGTTAAAAATAACAAGAGACAGTTTTTGACAATTCCTTTATTTAAATGCTTCTTCTTTCTTCTATCTTCCTTCATCTTCTTCTGGTTCTTCTGGTTCTTCCTCCGGCGTTCTCGTCCAGCATCTCCTCCGCGGCATCTTCTATTTTCTTCTCCTCGGGCCGCTCCGCACCCATGGCATAGGGGGAGGCTCCCGCTCTTCTCTTCATCTTCTTCATCTTCTTCTCTTCTTCTCTTCTTCATTTTCTTCTCCGGGCCACTCCGCATCCATGCTGGCATGGATTGAGGCTCCCGCTGTGTGACGGCGTCTCCTTGTCTGACGGTTCTTAAATAACGGGGGGCGGGGCCACCCGGTGACCCCGCCCCCCTCTGATGCACGGGACATGACGGGACTTCCCTGTGGCATTCCCCGTGACATCACAGGGAAGTCCCGTCAAGTCACCGTATTGGACCAATACGTTTACAATGCAGATGTGTCATACATACCCCTCTCTATGATATCTTACAATACGGTTAAATTTTACTGTGGAAATTTAAAGATACAGAGCCCCAAATATCAACCCATTGGCTACATGGTGACATAAGTGCAATATTTCAAATTGGGTTAAAAAAAATTTTCCTATTTGACCAATACGTTTACAATGCAGATGTGTCATACACACCCCCCTCTATGATATCTTACAATACGGTAAGATTTTACTGTGGAAATTTAAAGATACAGAGCCCCAAATACCAACCCATTGGCTACATAGTGACATAATTAAAATGTAAAATCAGTAAAATCTTACCGTATTGTAAGATATCATAGAGGGGGGTGCATTGTAAACGTATTGGTCCAATGGGAGAATTTTTTTTTTACCCATTTAGAAGTATTGGAAAAATTAGAAAAATGTCAGTTTGTAGCCAATGGATTGGTATTTGGGGCTCTGTATCTTTAAATTTCCACAGTAAAATCATACCGTATTGTAAGATATCATAGAGGGGGGTGTGTATGACACATCTGCATTGTAAACGTATTGGTCCAATGGGAGAATTTTTTTTTTACCCATTTAGAAGTATTGGAAAAATGTCAGTTTTTTAGCCAATGGGTTGGTATTTGGGGCTCTGTATCTTTAAATTTCCACAGTAAAATCTTACCGTATTGTAAGATATCATAGAGAGGGGTGTGTATGACACATCTGCATTGTAAACGTATTGGTCCAATGGGAGAATTTTTTTTTAACCCATTTAGAAGTATTGGAAAAATGTCACTATGTAGCCAATGGGTTGGTATTTGGGGCTCTGTATCTTTAAATTTCCACAGTAAAATTTTACCGTATTGTAAGATATCATAGAGGGGGGTGTGTATGACACATCTGCATTGTAAACGTATTGGTCCAATGGGAGAATTGGTTTTGAACCCATTTAGAAGTATTGGAAAAATGTCAGTTTGTAGCCAATGGATTGGTATTTGGGGCTCTGTATCTTTAAATTTTCACAGTAAAATTTTACCGTATTGTAAGATATCATAGAGGGGGGTGTGTATGACACATCTGCATTGTAAACGTATTGGTCCCATGGGAGAATTTTTTTTGAACACATTTAGAAGTATTGGAAAAATGTCACTATGTAACCAATAGGTTGATATTTGGGGCTCTGTATCTTTAAATTTCCACAGTAAAATCATACCGTATTGTAGGATATCATAGAGAGGGGTGTGTATGACACATCTGCATTGTAAACGTATTGGTCCAATGGAAACATTTTTTTTTACCCATTTAGAAGTATTGGAAAAATGTCAGTTTGTAGCCAATAGATTGTATCTTTAAATTTCCACAGTAAAATTTTACCGTATTGTAAGATGTCATAGAGAGGGGTGTGCATGACACATCTGCATTGTAAACGTATTGGTCCAATGGTAATTTTTTTTTTTTTACCCATTTAGAAGTATTGGAAAAATGTCAGTTTGTAGCCAATGGATTGGTATTTGGGGCTCTGTATCTTTAAATTTCCACAGTAAAATCTTACCGTATTATAAGATATCATAGAGAGGGGTGTGTATGACACATCTGCATTGTAAACGTATTGGTCCAATGGGAGAATTGGTTTTGAATCCAATTTGAAATATTGCAAAAATGTCACTATGTAACCAATGGGTTGATATTTGGGGCTCTGTATCTTTAAATTTCCACAGTAAAATCTTACCGTATTGTAAGATATCATAGAGGGGGGTGTGTATGACACATCTGCATTGTAAACGTATTGGTCCAATGGGAGAATTTTTTTTGAACCCATTTAGAAGTATTGGAAAAATGTCACTATGTAACCAATAGGTTGATATTTGGGGCTCTGTATCTTTAAATTTCCACAGTAAAATCTTACCATATTGTAGGATATCATAGAGAGGGGTGTGTATGACACATCTGCATTGTAAACGTATTGGTCCAATGGAAACATTTTTTTTTACCCATTTAGAAGTATTGGAAAAATGTCAGTTTGTAGCCAATGGATTGGTATTTGGGGCTCTGTATCTTTAAATTTCCACAGTAAAATTTAACCGTATTATAAGATATCATAGAGGGGGGGGGGTGTATGACACATCTGCATTGTAAACGTATTGGTCCAATGGGAGAATTTTTTTTGAACACATTTAGAAGTATTGGAAAAATGTCACTATGTAACCAATAGGTTGATATTTGGGGCTCTGTATCTTTAAATTTCCACAGTAAAATCTCACCGTATTGTAAGATGTCATAGAGAGGGGTGTGTATGACACATCTGCATTGTAAACGTATTGGTCCAATGGGAGAATTGGTTTTGAACCCATTTAGAAGTATTGGAAAAATGTCACTATGTAGCCAATGGATTGGTATTTGGGGCTCTGTATCTTTAAATTTCCACAGTAAAATTTAACCGTATTATAAGATATCATAGAGGGGGGGGGTGTATGACACATCTGCATTGTAAACGTATTGGTCCAATGGGAGAATTTTTTTTGAACACATTTAGAAGTATTGGAAAAATGTCACTATGTAACCAATAGGTTGATATTTGGGGCTCTGTATCTTTAAATTTCCACAGTAAAATCATACCGTATTGAAGGATATCATAGAGAGGGGTGTGTATGACACATCTGCATTGTAAACGTATTGGTCCAATGGGAATTTTTTTTTTTTACCCATTTAGAAGTATTGGAAAAATTTCACTATGTAGCCAATGGATTGGTATTTGGGGCTCTGTATCTTTTAATTTCCATAGTAAAATCTTACCGTATTGTAAATGTTAGAGAAGATGATGTAACATATAATATAATGATTATACAGAGCTTTCACACATCCATTATGTTATATTTAGTTTTTGTGTGTTTAAAATCCAAACAAAAAATACTCGTCTGATAGCAAGACCACTGATTTGCAACTGTCTGATGGCTTGACTTCAGTTGTACGGACAGACCAGCAATTACTCTCTTCTACACATAGCTGGGGGAGGTGCCTGCAAATCCGGACACGTCAGGGTTAAACCCAAACCGTCTAATAGCAGAGAGCTGCTAGAGCATGGTGACTTCCGTGTGGAAAAAGCGTCTAAGTGGTGGGCAGTGCAGCCTGTGTTCCCCTCGGGTCACCGGATACAAACAACTATAGAGAATTTACGTTCCTGCCGCTCGTGTATGTCCCCCGAGGCGTGCGTGCGCGCGCACTTCCGGCGCCCAGTGTTTGCGTTCCATGGTGGAACGCAGCAAGCCGTGCGTGATGACGCAGAAGCAGGAGGGGTCTTTCCTATGGGGCGCACGCCGGATGAGGGGGTGGCGGCCTCTGGGGACATAGGGGATTTAAACAAACGGTGGGAAGGTGTGTTTTTCTACGGCGGTGTGAGTCCGGTGATCTCTACGGAGGGAAGTTCCGGGCGGGCAGTGTCTCTTTGTTGTCCTTCTCTTCAGTGATTCTTCTCTTCGTTCCCGCACGTTGTTAGGTATGGTGACTCCTGTGTAGTGTGCTCCCTGTTTGCTTCCTCTCTAACCGTTCTTCCTACCTTCTCCTGGGGGGTCACGTGGGATCCTATAAGGCCAGCCTGGTCATACATGGGTCACCTATGGGGCCTTGTTCACACAGTTTATACTACAGCATATGCGTGTGTGGAGGACTGGGTTCTCCCTCACCCACATGTACAGGTGTACTATGCCAGCAGTCTATTCATGTCTATTGGGGTGCAGCAGCTGCACTGACCCCCCCCCCCCCCAATGGTGTGTCCCAGGAATGCAGGCGGTGTGACTTCAGGGACGTTGCCCACAATGGAGTTATATTGGGAGACAGCGGCTGTGTCCGTGCAGCAGATGTAGGACTGCCTGTACATCCCTGTGTTACTAAACCCCAGCCTGCCACAGGCCTATGATTTAATAGGCCCTGTATGAATGAGGCCTAACACACCATTGTCTATTAAAGTGATTGTAAACAATCACCTTGCAAAGGGAAAAAAAAAACATTCCATTTTAAAATGAAAATGAAAGGAGAAGTGTGCGTGTGCACTGTTGCCGAACGTATTGGGAGGCCTGCCTTTAAATGCACATGAACTTTAATGGCATCCCCGTCTTAGTCCGAAGGGTTCAATATTGAATTGGTCCACGCTTTGCAGCTATAATAGACTGGGATGCCATGCCATTAACTTTTTTGTGTATGTGAAGGCAGGCATCCCAATACTTTTGAAAATATAAGTGTGTGTGTGTGTATATAAGCTTGTCGGGGGGACAGTGAAGTTGCACTCTGTAGAGCTCAGTGAGGAGACATCTGATTGGAGGGAAGAGACCCCCCCCCTTTACACAGCACACAGGAAAAGAGCTGAGGTTGTCAATCAGCTGGAGGTCCCTCCCATGTCACCTTTTTCACTCTTGGAACCATGAAACCTCGCGGTGAGGGGGGTGGAGCAATGATCATCCATTCATGTGTCTGAAAAAGTAATGGGATTTGTAGTTTTCTTTTGAGCAGTGGACATGGCTTTAAGAGTGACCGCTCCCTGAATGGGAGAATAACTCCCACACCCTGTCGGAGGGGTTGGTCAGCTTGCAACAGTGTTATACCATGCAGTATAAACATGGGTGGTATATGGTGTAAAAGGTAGGTTTTGGTCCTTAAAAATAAAAAAATATTGCATGAAGGTCCTGGTGAAGAAAAAAAACTTTTTTGGTGATTTGATAAGGGCCATAAAACATCTCCTGTAATTGGGTATTTTACTCCCGACTCCTGGTATTGAGGGCATAAAGCTGAATTGTTCTATGTACAGTACATAACCTCTAGAATGTTTGACTAGGGTGTTTTATTTATTTTTATTTATTTTTGTCAGAATGCCCAGACACACAAGTTTAACTCTTGGCGTTGCCTCCATTGTGGGTACTACAGTAGCATGTCTCGTTCTGTGGAAACTTATCAATCGCCGGAGACGACAGTGTTGTGTTGGTGGAGATGTCAAAGACTCTTCAGCTGTGCTGAGCCATGAGACCTCAATCTCGGATCACCTTCAGAATCCTTCAGAAGTAGAGGTCTCCAGCTCTTCTGCAGTAGAGAAGATCCTACAGGCAGAAATCAAGATAGTATCCAAAGCTGAAGAATGGAAAGCTGTTTGGCCACTGCTAAGGAAAGATCTTGATGTGTTCCCGGTACTTGGCATGGACTGTGAGTGGGTATGTAACTCTGTAATGGGTTGATTACTGATCTGCCGGTGAACCTATTGGAAAGTTAGTAGACCTCATTAACGTTGAATATCGGGCACACTCTGCTGCCTGCAGAGTGCCCAGACACCCTGGAATCCAAAATGCTCTAATGTAGTATTAAAAAATAAATCTGTTATAAAATGTGTTAATCACCGGACACACAAACTTGACTCCTTATGACTGTTATGCTGCCACCTACAGGTGAGTGGACACTAGCAAAAAAAATCCCCCCCCCCCCCCCCTGGGCAGGGCTTTAGTTTTTCTGCCAGAGGTTATTCGTTAGGGTTGTCTTTAGAGCTGCAACTAACGATTATTTTCATAATCGATTAGTTGGTCGATTATTGTTTCGATTAATCGGTTAATAACCTTAAAGTGTGGTGTATAATTTAGTTAATATGTCAAGTTTTTAAAAAAAAGCAATTTATTCTTAAATACCTCTATGCAGTGGTAAATATAAACAACCAACTATATGGTTAGGGAGCAAAATATTGAATCCACTCTGAGAATAACAGACAGAAGAGATATACTGTATATACACTATTAGAGAAATATACTGTGTACACTATTAGAAGAGAAATGGTGTTTTGGCCAATTTGTTGTTGGGCAGATTAAAAAATACAAACTGCTGCAAAAACGCATTACACAGCTTCTCCATTGAAGTGTATTGCACCAAAAAAAGCACAGTTTTGCGTTAAAAAAAGTCCTTGACCCTTTCCAAATACGCAGCGGCTGAAAAAAAGCATAGATGTGAACGTGTCCCATAGAAAACCATGTTGAATGAACTGTAGTGTGTTTCTGCAAAAAGCACCAAAAAACACAAAGCTGTGAACCAGGTTTAAGACGTTCAGTAACATAATGGGGTTAAAAAAAAAAAAAATTTGGCCCTTTATATTACAAAAAAAAGCAAATATTGTGAAAGTAATATTTACAGTAGCGATTATTTGCTCTTTTTTGTACTATAAAGGGCTAATTTTATTATTTTTAACCCCATTATGTTACTGGCCGATTAATCGATTATGAAAATAGTAATCGATTAATTTCATAATCGATTAGTTGTCGATTAATCGATTAGTTGTTTCAGCCCTAGTTGTCTTGGCTGTTGAAGCTAGGTTTTGCAGACAGGTCAGTCCATTTGGTTAATTGTGCTCTTTTGAGGGTCAGTAAGGCTACTCGAGTGAGATTTTGTGACCTGGAAATCTTATTGCCGGTATTGGGAGTTTTTGTCCTCACAGGTATGTTGTCAGCCATAACTTGGGTTTCCTCCAGACGGGGTTAATCGGTCTGGCCTTGCGGCACGATCAAGGGTCATATTGTGACCTTTGGGGTCTTCTTTTTGAGGCAGATTGTTTCTCGTTCCTTGACGCATGCCTTTTTATAGTGTAACATGTTTTTTCCCTCTGGTCAGACTGCAATTGGCTCCATGGATTTTGGCTTGGTTCCATCTGTTTTCCAGAAACCTCAGTTTGAGCCTTTTGGGACTTTAAGATAATTGGTGATTGTGTTTTTCTGGTTAATTACTTTGGCTTGGAACTGACTGCCCTTTTTCTGTAAGGAGCCATTCTTGGTGATAATGTGGTTCATCAGCCTCGACTGTCTTCCTAAGGTGTGTGTGTGTGTGTGTGTGTGTGTGTGTGTGTGTGTCCCCCCCCAACCAGGAAATTTTGTATTGCCCTTTTGACCTAAGATTTAGGGGGACGCTCAACACTTTAGCTAACCATGCTATCAGGCTTTACCTAAAGCCAACTGCCATATTTTGCCATTTTGAAGCCTTTCTCTGATTCCCAAGGGCCCAAAGTCATGTGGCTTCCGAGTCTCGTGTTGCATTTGGCTGCTTTTCACAAGCTTAGTTTGAAAGGGAAATTCTGTCATTTTTGGTGATCACTCCTCCACCAACAGTGTAGGTGCCTCATGGGCTATTGGTAATCCAGCCTCAGTAGCTCAGGTTTCTAAAGCTGCAGCCTAGTCTTTTGGTTTACACTTTTTAAAGTGTGTGTGTGTGTTTAACCAGGTGGCTGTTGGAGCCTCCTTAAGATGCTTCCTTTTGGTTGCAGTGTTCTTTGCAGGCTGCTCTATTACCCTCTAATGCAGTGGTTCTCAACTCCAGTCCTCAGGACCCACCAACAGGCCAGGTTTGCAAGATAACTGAAATACATCACAGGTGATATCACTTGCTGCTCAGTGATTGCAGTATTCTAGTCTGCAACTCCCCAAGGTAATACTTAAAATCTGGCCTGTTGGTGGGTCCCGAGGACTGGAGTTGAGAACCACTGCTCTAATGTTTAGTGCTTTGGGACATTCCCATTGTAAGGATTCAGGAAGACTGTCCTGTGATGTATGATGAAGTATGTGCAATTTTTGGCTTGCCTCTAAAAATCAATTTCTTGGAGCACATCAGAAGACCAATTTCGCCCTTGTGACTTATTGCTTGCTTTAAAGTGTGTATGTTCCAGTGTCCAGTAGCCTGTAGGTGATAGCATAACTCTGCCAATAAGGTTTTAAGAACACTGTCCCAGAAGGTGTTTTACAGGTAAGACCAATTTTTTGTGGCTGTAAAAACTACAGTAAGTGCAATGTGTAGAAGATTCCTTATTTTATAAAAGGGTGGACTCATCCTTTAGGAAAACACTTGTGCTATGTATAAATGCTTTAAGCAGTGCATGTCTTTAGCCGGATATTTTGGGACTGTGGTGGATTAATCAATCTAGTAGTTTCCCCTGTCTCCCTTATTCGCTCTTGCAATGGAACCCCTAGCAATTCTGACTAGATCAAGGCCGAACATACAGGGGTTCTGGCGCCTGCTAGAAGACAGGATAGCATTGTTCGCAGATGACGTCCTGTTTTTTCTTTTGGGATGTCATAGCCTCACTAAACCCAGTGATACAAATGGTGGGTGAATTCGGGCACCCCTCTGGTCATCAACTGGGATAAGTCGGCTTTGCTGCCGATTGACGCACTTGGTGACCAGATACTATCAATCTCCCACTTGAAAGTAGTGACCAACTTGAAATACCTGGGTGTTTGGATTACGAGAGACCTAAACCAGAATGCTAATAATAACTTTGCCCCATTGTTACTGAAACAAAAGGGAGACATCTGGTGCCGTCTTTCCCCCATCAAATTATATGGCTGCCGCAGATATTTTATACGCTCCACAACTCTCCGATCTGAATAGGTCAAAAGTGGTTTGAGAAAATGGAATCCCTTTTTAGGGAATTTAATTTGGAAAAGGGGCCAATCTAGGATTAGCTTGCAAACGCTGCAATTACCGATTAAAGATGGGGGTATGGCGATTCCACATCCAAGATTATATTTGTCATCCCAGCTGCAACATCTAGTGGGTTGTGGAATCATAGGTGGTGGGAAGCCTAATCGAATGATAAGGGGGGGGGTCCCCACACAATACATTATTGGAGACACTTGAGGCAGATTCCTTTACTGATAGATTCCCAATGATAAAATTGGTTAGCAAAGTGTGGCAGGTAACAAAGGCATTAATGCGGTATAATGGGCTGACAGAATATACCCCTTATGGCACAACAAAAACCTGGCTGAATTAAGGGTATAGAGAGACCCTGGGAAATGGGAAAGGCAAGGTATTAGCCGCCTGTTCCAGTTATTCGAGGGCAACCTCGTGAAGTCTTTTCTAGATCTATGGCAGGAATTTAACATGTCAAATAAGATGTCCTATATCTACCTGCAGATTAGACATGCCATTTCAAGCACAGTTCAGGTCTCCAATCATAGAGCGGACTCAGATCCCCGTACTCCTGAAAATCATCAATTCACCCTCTACTAAAGGTCTAATTTCCAAGATTTACACTAGCCTGGGGGAGAGGATTATAAGTGGAGTGGGTTCTCTTAAGAGCAAAGAGGGGTGGGAAAAAGACAGACATAAGGACCGCTCCTCGGCACGGAGCTCCGGCCGGACTTCCCTCCTCACTATGGAATCACTGCCTGTTCTCAGGCTACATGCACGAAGACGCCTTCAGGAACTGATGAGCCATCCCCTCTGTACCCCACAGCCAGTGGGGAGTATGTGAGTCTCCAGAGGCTGCAAGCTTTGGGCTTTTTCCTCCCCTTCATCCCCTTTTCACTCACAGCCTGGGGTTAGATCAGTTGGATGGATCTCTGGTTCAGGCTATCTGCTACTGATTGGACTTTTCTGTCTGTTTTATATATTTATACATTTCTCATTCAAGTACAATGCTTTGTTATCATGGTATTAATTTTGACAATTGTCTTTTCACTAATTTTTTACATTCTGTATCTATTAAAACTTTTTAATTAATTTTCACCTTGGACTGCTGCTATTGTCATTGTGACACCCAGAGCGCTGGACAATTTTTGTTTTTTGCTACTAATCTGTATCCATCAGTTACGATTAGTCTAGCTGCACTGGTTCCCTTCCTGCTCCCCCCCCCCCTCTCTGAGTTCAAGTGATGTAATGTGATTTTACATAATACATGTTATGTACCACAGAGCATGCTGATCATATTATGTTATCTCTCCCCCCCCCCCCCCCCCCCCCGGGTGTACACATTGGCGCTGGGTTATTATCGTTGCTGTGAGATTGACTATGGCCAGTGTTTGTTGAAATGGTTCCATAGAGCTGTACACTTTTATTTTTATTTTTTTTTCATTGCAGGCAACTTTAATTTTTATTTTTATTTTTGTGCAGGTGTCTGTAGATGGGAGAACAAATCCCATCTCCCTTCTACAGATGGCTTCCCACAGTGGCTTTTGTGTCCTGGTTCGCTTGCCCCGATTGGTCAGTGCTGGCAGCACCATTCCAAAGACTCTCCTCACACTTCTGGCAGACAGCGATGTGCTGAAGGTTGGCGTAGGTTGTAGGGAAGATGCATCCAAACTAATGAATGATTATGGCCTGTCAGTGAAAGGAGTAGTTGATATCCGCTACTTGGCAATGAGACAGAGGTAAGAGTTTCATGTAAGTTTTGAAGGTGCTTTTATATTCAAGTCACATGCTTAAAATAGCTGATTTCAGGTTTATTCAGTAAATGTACGCTAACAAATGGCAATAAATCTGCTTCATGAATAAGGTGCAAGGCTGCAAGTAGTTGGGAAAGGCTTGACTCCCTCTTATGCAGGAGATAGTTTGGAGCTTTTTTTTTTTTTTTTTTTTCTGGCCTTTGGGAATTTGCCTGGTGCTTGTCAGCTGAAGCTGTGAAGCGAATGTAGGCTTTCCTTCCTGTTGCATCCTTCTGTCCTGTGCCAGGTCCAATTGCTGCAGGTGAGGTTAGCGGGGGGGGGGGGGGGGGATTCAGCAAGGCTTTGCACAGACACCAAATAGTGTAGGTTTCTTTGAAGAAACCACTGCAAGAGTGGATTCCATCAGGAAAGCGGCAGCTCTGTTGGGCACTAATTACATCACTGTCCAGGAGGTAGTTAGAGGTTCCTCATGTTAGTCCTTACTTTGCATTCTCTCGGCTCTGTTCTGGATCCTGTCTGTGCAGCATGCGGTCTCTGGGTTTGTTTGGGCTCCAGTGTCGTGGCTTAGGTCGACTCTTTTGTCGCATCTGCACAGTATTATGTTGTGGTTTAGAGGCAGTTCTTTCACCTGCGGACCTTAATTTGGTTTTCATGGGTCAGAACCACCAAATCTCAATCCTTTCACTTGTCAGAGCTGGAAAAAGGTGCTTTGAAATATTGTAGGGCTCTAAGATATGCCAAATTTCACCTGGGTGTGAGGTGGTTGTAAAGGTAAAAAATTTTTCACCTTAATGCATTATATGCATTAAGGTGAAAACTTTTGACAATACCGCCGCCCCCAGCCCCCCCGTTTTACTTACCTGACACCTCGAATCTCCGCTGCCCGCTCCCGTCATCTCTATTTCAGCTCAGCCTGGTCGCCGATTGGCTACAGTGGATGGATTGAAAGCAGCGCAGCCATTGGCTCGCGCTGCTGTCAATCACATCCAATGACGCGGCGGGGGGTTGCGGGGCCGAGTGATACAGTGAGTGGCTATAGCCACCGGCTTTATCACGGGAGCGCGCCCGCAATAACTAACCACAATGCGAGGGAGCTCGCATTAAGGTTAGTTCTTGCGGGGAGGATCTGAAACAGCCGCCGAGGGACCCCAGAAGAGCAGGTTTGGGGCCACTCTGTGCAGAACGAGCTGTACAGTGAAGGTAAGTATGACATGTTTGTTTTTTAAAAAAAAATAAAAAAAAAAAAAAATTTACCTTTACAACCCCTGTAAGCAGCTACAAATACTGCCACTGCTGACTTTTGTCCGACTGGACTCCTACCAGTCCATAGAAATCCACAAGTTTTCGCTGCCGCTGATTCCTGTTGAAAATTGTCAGCTGAACAGTGCCTACAGCCTTTCAGATGCCGTCACTGTTCATTTATTGTAAAATGCTGCTGCATGAATACAACAGCTGGCAGTGCACATTCGTCAATCTATGCTGTTTTTAGCCTGTGCAGCTTAACAAGAGATTCTACACCTGTGTGGCTAGCCTAAGGACTGGTAACTTGCAGTAAGTAAATATTCTTGGAATTAGTTACATTTTGCAGCCATAATGAATGGGTTGTCATGCTGGCAAGGTTGTAGAATGCTTGGAACTGGCTTGACAAAACTAAAATTTCTACATAAAACTGCTACTTTTATGCAGATACTTTCATTTGGCTTCATTTTTCCCCCTGTGCAGGAGAGACATTTTCCAGAACAGCCTAAGCCTTAAATCTCTGTCTGAGACTATTTTATGCTACCCTTTGGACAAGTCTTTTCAGCTTCGATGTAGTAACTGGGATGCAGATGAATTCACACAGGATCAGGTGCGTCATATGAAGGGTTCAAGAACTTATTTTGAATTGTGCAAATTGCCTGAAGTCTCTGCTTATTAAAGAATGTTCAGTCTACACAATACTGTACTTGAATACTTAAAGTAGAACTATAGGCAAATTATCTGGATAGAGCAAAGGAGGGTTATAATGCTTTAAGTGTGTGGTTTCGTTTTTGGTTTTTTTTTTTTTGGTTTTTTTTACTTTCGATGATGGTAAACAGGAGTAATTGAGAGGGGGGGAATCTCCTTAACGGGGGCACAAAGGGCAATAAACTGATGGGTGTTCTAATCCCTTTCCACTGTAGCCAGAGTAAAGTTTTACTTTAAACAAGGCTACAATTCTAGAATACAATGCATTACGTTTACCTTGATCACTTTCTCACAGCAGGTGTTAAAGTAGATCAATAAAAATTTGCATACAGAGATGTCCCCCCAAATACTTAAGCCAATCTTGGTTTCGGGCTTTGCACAAGAGCAGCAGCGTTGCTCCCTCTCCTCACTGGACTCTGACAAGGGAGACTGAGCTGCACTGTCAATAGACTCACACAGTGCAACCTGATTGAGCCTGCACACTTGCATTCCCCCCCCCCCCCTTTCAGCAAGTTACTTCCTTGGGTGGCCAGGAGAGCTGGTGGGGGACCTGAGATGAGGATCGGGACTGCTGTATGCAAAACCATTACACAGAACTGGCAGGTATCAAATATTATAGGTAAAAGTTAACCTTTTCATATCGCTTTAAACTTTGTTTATTTCCCACCAAAGGTCACTTTCTGCAAGTTTAAATGTCCTGTTTTTGTTTGTTCTAGGTTTTTTATGCTGCCAGAGATGCCCAGGTGTCAGTTGCGCTTTTCCTGCAGCTGCTTGGCTTTTTTTCTCTCGGCTCTTCCCCTGCCTGGGCTTCCTTGCTGAGTAAATGTCAAGGTCTCATTGATGTTCCATTTAAAGGGAAAGGTGTTGCAAATGGAGATGTTAATGGAGGAACCAGGCAGAAGAAAGAAGTCTTGTTTGAACAATCTAGTCAGAATTTCCCAGGCCGAGATCGAGATCCTCGAAGAAATAAGAAAAAGCCTTTGGGAGTGGGTTACTCAGTGAGGTACTTAATGCTGTATAATTGGGATTCTTTTTAAAGTAGGTACAGGATGGTGTAGTGTGGGGGGGGGAATTTTTTTTTTTTTTTTTTTTTTTTTTCTCCAAGGAAGACATTGCAGGTGGATAGTGGATTGGTTTTGGATTCTGGTAGACGCCTTGTCCCAGTTTTTGTACTCATTTTGTGTTGCATGAAACCTGCAGCAAGAGATGTGCAGGCTGCAACTGCTGACCTCTCCTAAAATGTATTGTCTTGCTGCCTGCCATGACAGTCTGGCTGTTACCAGATACATGTTGGTCAGCTACTAAAGTAATAAAGCCAAAGATGGCCAGGCCCCTAGAGTTCATAATACAGTTTCTTAAATCAAAGTGAACATGAGGGCACTTCCTCAGTAAGTTGCTGGTTATGCTGAATTGCAGGTAAACTGCTATCCTCCCAAACATTTGTATTTTGATCTACATTTCTGTGATGTAGTTGGTATAGTTTGGCGCAAACCTTGTCTCCATGGCAGATGAATATGGCTTCCAGTATAAGTCCAAATCTGGGCCGATTAGCAATTTGTTACCAAGCAATCGCATGGCAGCAACTCTATGCATTAGAATGGGGGAAGAAACGATTTGTGACTTTGACTGTGGCATGGTGGTTTCCAGGTGGGCTGGTCTGAGTATTTCGAAACTGCGGCTCTACTGGGATTTTTATGCACAACCATCTTGAGGCTTTAGGGTGGTCCAAAAATTAGAAAATATCCAGCGAGTGGCAGTAGTTTGGACAAATATGCCTTGTTGAGTTTGAAGAATTGGCAGACTGATTCAAGATAGAAAGGCAACCATAACTGAACCACTCGTTACAACCAAGGTATGCAGAATACCATCTCTGATCACACTGGGTGCTAGCCCTGTCAGCTAAGAATGGGAAACTGAGGCTACAGTTTGCACAGGTTTACCAAAATTGGACAAGAGTGGAAACCTTGCCTGGTCGAGTCTCGCTTTCAGCTGCGACACTCAGATGGTAGGGTCAGAATTTGGTGTAAATGTGAAAGCATTGATCCATCCTGCCTTCTATCAATGGTTCAGGCTGGTGGTATAATGTTGTGGGGGATATTTTCTTGGCTCTTTGGGCCCCTTAGTACCAACTGAGCATTGTTTAAGTGCAACAGCCTACCTGAGTTTTGTTGCTGACCATCACCATCCCTTTATGACTACAGTGTACCCATCTTCTGATGGCTCCTTCCAGCAGGATAATGCACCATGTCACAAAGCTTAAATTCCCTCAAATTTTCTTGAACATGAAAATTGGGTCCCTGTACTTCATTGGCCTCCAGTCGCTAGATCTCAATCCAATAGAGCACCTTTGGGATGTGGTGGAACAGGAGATTTGCATCATGGATGTGCAGCAAACATAGCTGCAGCTATCATGTATCATGTATGTGTGATGCTATCATGTCAATGTGGACCAAAATATCTGTCATGTTTGACCGGAGTAGAAAAAGTGTAAAGGGCCACAGGACCCTAATTCGGACTTTACAGGCAAGATGGACAATGATATAGTACAAAAATATATTTTATTAACAAGTCATATCAAACAGGTCAAGTAAAAGATTAAAAGCATATGATGGTAATGAGTATCTAGTGTAAACAAGAGTTGACACCAAATAAACGCCAGTGAGCCTCTGTGCGTCACCACGTTTCACTGTTTTGCCTCTTCAGGTCTCGCTATCAAACATAAGATAAATCCATCAGACATTTTACAATAACATATAATAAACTTTCAAACATTGCTATATCCAGAGGACATGCACACATCAGATACAAATAGCTACCCTGTCAGCATAGAAATCTCCATGGAGAGCTCTCAGATAATCACCTTGTTGAGTCTATGCCATGAAGAATGAAAGGCAAAAGGGGTCCAACCTGGTACTAGCAAGGTGTACCTAATATGGCCGGTGATTGTAGCTGAAGGTGCATAACTGGATTATGTTCATCTGTCTGACCTTCAGCTTTAAAGCAGAACTGGGATCTTTTCTTGCCTCTCGTACAACTGTCTGGTTATGGTGGACTTTCTCGGTACTGAAAATCAAACCATAATTGATATATAAAAATAACATACAGAATACATTTAAAAGCAAAATTGAAAACCAGTGTATATGTGCTTTAAGTATTTCTTATAGATTATTTCTCCTGAAGAAGCTGTGAATACACCACAAAATTAGTAGAGAAAACGTGAATTCTTGAGATACACTTCATCTCTTGGGGGAACCCTGAGTATTTGACTTGTTTTCAATATGGGTTTTTATATGTAATGTTTTATATCAATTATGTTTTTTGTTTCAGTACTGAGGTAATTCACCATAACCATTGAGGTTGGGAATAAGTGTATGGTTAGCTTCAGCAACTGCCTCACTTTCCCACCCTCATCTCCTTTCTCTATATCAATTTGGATGATGGTACCCTGTTATGTCTAAAGTATATTATAAGGCTATACTCCTAAATCAAATTTTGCCTACTCAGTAAGTAACAATGGAACTTTAATTCTGTTTTAAGAGATCATCCAAGGCAAATCAAACAAGCTTTCAATAGGCATTTGAATTTGCTTATTTTATTCAGTCTTGTCCAGGAGACAGTAGCTGTGATTTAAAGCAGACATCAACCTGTTTTTTAGTTCATTAAAAGTCAGCCACAAAGTGTAGCTGCTGACTTTTATTAAACCAGATTTGCCTGTCCAGCGATGCGGGTGCCCGGAGTCTTGCTCCTCTCCATGGCAACTGGGCACCTGGCCATGATAGTTTGCGGCTTAATGGCTGTGCATGCATGAGTTGCTCTGCGCTAGGAGGGGCTGCCTAGGGCAAGAGGATGAGTTGCCTAGGTGGCCGACAAGAGAAAGCAGGAAGTCCTACTCAAAACTAGGTACCCAGTTTAAGGGCTAACTGCCACTATGGCTTTTATTTTTTTTTTTTTTTTTTTTTTTTTTTTTTTCCAAACCCCCACCCCCTTGAACACACAAATGTTATGGCTATCGGATAATCTGTCCAAAGCTATTCAAGATCTCTTATTCATAGTGACTTATTGCTTACAGGAAATCTCCATTGTATGACAACTGTTTTCTGCATGCTCCAGATGGACAGCCTCTCTGTACCTGTGACAGGAAAAAAGCCCAGTGGTATCTGGATAAAGGCATTGGTGGTAAGTGCTGGCTTTTTGAACCCTTTCTAAAGTAAACGTGCTGAGTGATTTTATGTAGACTGCCATTACGGACTTCTGTTAAAAGTTAATTTATCCAAAAACTGACACATTAGTTAGACAGCCAGGTAACTGGCTTTTAGGAGGTTGGCAGTGGAGGCCTACTGTCCTGGTATCATTTCATTTGGATCTCATTAACTCCACATGTTTCCTTCTAGATTTGATAAGCAGTGACCCATTTGTAGTGAGACTGCGTTTTGAGCCTTCTGGTCGTCCAGAATCGAATGTGGACTATTATCTGACAGTGAAGGAGAATCTTTGTGTTGTATGTGGCAAAAGGGAGTCTTATATCAGGTGAGTGTGAAGCCTTTGTTGGTATGTGATTGTACAGTATATTCTCTAGGCATTAGTCATTCTAAACTTGTGTATTGGCAATGGTGTTATGTTACTAGTCTGAGTGGGCACTTTGGAGGTAGTGAAGTTCTTGCTAATACCTCAAATTAAGACCACATGTAAGCTATATGAAAATTTGCTAGGTGGGAGTTTCTGTTCTGCAAGTGTAAGGACTCATTCTAATTTACTGTAGCTATATAGATTTACCCAGGCATGAACCTTTGTATCAATTTTATTTTTTTACATAGGACACTGGCAGTCACATAGCTTTGAACACCCTCCTATAACCCCTTCCACCACACCAGGTAACCCCTTTTTTGCTAGTGTCCTCAGGTGATAGATGCATCTCTGTAGGAGAGAGAGGCTAGGCTTAGGATTCTCTTGTATCAAGACTATTGCAAATTGCACCAATCCACTGCGGCAGACGGTGTCTGTTCTCTGGATCAATGTCTGCTGGTTTCAAACTACAGATGTTATGTGGACACCAGGTCCATATAGGTACAGGGCTGGCCTGTAAGCTGTGACTGAACGTGATCTGGAGCACAGGGTGACTCCTAGGTACTAGGACTATAGGCCTGATCAAAGTGTATGGGGTGATATCAGGGTTCAGTGGGACAAATTCCTAGGGTGTGGTAAACAGAAGCCAGGCCTTTTTAAACAGACCCAATTGGCACAAATAGAGGGGAACTCCAACTACCCACCGTCTCTCAGATAGGAAGCTGCCATGGTTCCTAACTGTGCAGGCACTGGCATTTTGCATCTCCTTTTGTACACGGGGTGCTGGTGCCATCTGGGTTCCACTGCGCACCCGTGAATGCCATTTAGAGGTGACAGTGCATGTGTGGCTGCCATTTTTACTTCTGGAGCACAGAGTGGTAGCATTCACAGATGTTCCCAGACAGGATTATGGAGATGGTGGCAAGGTGCAGTGCTTGCAGACATGGTTTTCCTGTGTACTGGATACTAGCCTACTAGAAGGCATGAATATCCCACAAGGACAACATGGGAGGACAAGATTATGGGGAAAAAAAGTGTATGGCTGAAAGACACCACCACATCCCTAAATAAACAAATATACTAAACAGGGTAGGACTATGAAGGTGCTGAAGACCCCCTCTCAATAAAGGTACATTGTTGAAAATGGTAATCTTTATTACAAAAAATGGACATACTGGGGTCTAGCCCTTTAAAAGCACAAATGGTGGTTCCTACACATGTCTACAGGTGAAATGTGACAAGATGCATTCTCTTTCCCATCTAGAACCCTTATTGGAGTTCAAATTGATTATCATTACTTGCCATATGACATTGCATGCAGGAAGGTAACTCCACCTTCAGGGGTGTTTTTATGTCTTTGACTATGTGTAGGAACAACTCTTTGTACTTTTAAGGGGCTAGACCCCGTGTGGTTTTTTTTTTTTTTTTTTTTTTTTTTCCCCCAACCATGTATGGACTTTTTTTATTGTGAGGGGGTTTCAGCACTTTCAAAGTTCCATCCTGTTTGGTATATTTGTTTCACAACATGGAGGACCCTGAGCACAGGAGTTGAGCCTTACAAATGTCTGCTTGTTTACTGCAATCCTGATCATAGTGCTGTTTGCGCAGGGGAATGGGGGCTTCTCCTATAGGATCGTCGGTGCTTTCCTATCTTCTGACTTGGCTATTGACTGGATATGGACTAGGATGATGTAGACATGGCAAATATTTCCTGACTCTGATGATTTATCTGAGGAAGAAAGCCTTTCTGCCAGTGTTGCCAAAACAAATATACGACTTCCTTACTTATAGAGGTCTGTACATGTCTTGGGTTACTCTGCTGTGCCTGAGGGCTTGACATAGGTCCTAGGAAACCTAAAGCCTGTGCATTTCATGTCCATGCCTTGGACAAGGATGAAGATTGGGAAGGCCTGGAAATCTCCCATGTCCCATGGATTATGTATGTATATTTGGGGTGTGACGCTGGTGTCTGGCTAGGAACCCAAGAGCTTGCTCTTCCTTTACTTGTCGGTCAGATTTGTTTCTGATAGGCTTGTGCTACTATGGGGACAGAATGATATGCTTTGTTGGTGGTTGTAAATCTGTTGTACAAATGCAGAGAATCCTCTGGCTAAAATGGGGGACTGCTGAGCCAGTCTGCAAGACTGCATTGGAAAAGATGCAATTTTGAGGAAGAATGCTTTGAAGTCTTTGGCTGCTTCCCCTGTCACCTTTTGGATTTCAAGTAGTTATGCCCAGTAAGATGAGGGTCTCTACCAGTGAACCAGGCTCTTTTCCTCAGAAGTCCTTTCATTACCCTCAGGCATCTATGTCTTGGGTCTCCAGGCTCTCTGAGCCAGGTCCTAAGTCCCCTTCACAATTAAGGTGTCATTTCATTCTCAAACTTGAAACTTCAGAGCCACCCTTCACCTTGTCAAATGTGCCTCTTGTCTCTTCAGCACAGAGCAGACTTATTGGAATCAGTATTTCAACTCCAGGTGCAGGAAGTTGATACATGTCCCATGGAAGATGCTGGAGGTTCTACTTGAGCCTGTTCATGGTTCCCAAACCAAAGAGGTCAGACCTATTCTGGACCTTAAATCTTTAAAATGGTTATGGCTGACGGTTTATTTAATTATTTATTTTAACTTTGATGCATTCGGGTAAACCTTTTGTCAGCTGTACGATTGCACAGAGCAGTACATGTATGTTTTGGGACCAAAAATGTAAATTGCTTTTAAATTTTTTTTTTTTATTTTTTTTTTTTTTTTCCTCAATGTTTAATTTTACTATCTGAGATGGTCTTAACGAACCTTAGGCTGGGGGAATTCTTGGCGTTGCTAGGTATCAAGGATATGTACTCGCAAATCCCAACTTTTCTTCTGCACCATTGCTTTGCAGTAGGACAGCCACTTCAGTTTGTGGCTCTCCATTTTTGGTTTGGCCACAGCTACCCAAGTTTTCATGAAGGTCTTGGCACTGGTACTGGCTGTTACGATCCAGGTGACTTGTGTCCTAGGAAAGCTAGACTATTGTGTGAAAGGTCTGTCCTTGGCCTAAGGGAGAACCTTCAGGTCTTGCAGCGCTGTGGTAGGATACTTAACTGACAAATCTGTCCTAGGACTGTGTTCATGGAATTGCCTGGTATTGGTACTGGATCCCCACACAGGAAAGCTTGTTTCCTTACAGAACAAGCTTAGGACCGTCCGTCCACTGAATCCCTCAGTGAGGGCTTTCAGGAGTGTCCTGGGGCGAGGCAGTCACATGCTCTGACATTTCACACCCCCTGCACTACAACATTTGTCAGCCTGGAACTGATCTTCCTGTCCCCTGGAAAAGCCTATGCGCTTGTCATACAGACAGAAATTTTTCCCAAGGCATCTTTGAGGACAGCACCAGAGATGGTGACTCCTCCTACCGAACCATAGGAAACGCTCTCTTCCTCCAGATCTTTAAAGGGAGGCACCTCCCTACCACACCTCAGTTTTTGTTTCCTCTGGCCCGAAGGGGAGTCAGTATCGCTTGGGTGTTCCAGAGAGAGAGATATATATTGTATAAAATTTTATTTATCCTAGAGACCCGCTGTCCTCCTGTCCTACCCAGGCAGTGGTAGCTTCTCCAGCTCCTCTTCACTCCTTGGTGCTTGAGGAGAGCTGGAGGTGGTGGCAAGCGTGCACCGCCATGTTTTTCCGGAAAGTAATGACAGAGCTGGTCGGCGAAAACGTTGTTTCCAGTGTTGACGCAGGGGGAAGGAGGCATGACAGCAGCTGGCGCCTATTTCCGCGTCCGGTGAAGTGGCACTGTGGGGGTCTGGAAGCGGCATGTAAAGCCACGAGTGGAGTGCTGTGCTCCCACCATGGAGGAGTCTGCAGCGGTGGGGACAGACACCAGCAAAGGCAACGGTTTAAGTCTGCCTTTTTTCCTTTTACCTGTGGTGTGTCGTCCCCCCCCCCCCCCCCCCCCCCCTAGTGGCAAGGGCCCTGTCTGGGCACTGGAGGCTGACTGGTTTCTTCCTAGTGGTCTTTTTAATGCAGAGACAGGGTCTCACTAAGGGTCCCCTGTTTTTTTGTTTGTTTTTTTTTTTTGTTTTCTTCCTTTTTTGTCTTCTCACAGGCCAAAAGCTCTGACCCAGGCAAAAAAGTCCTTCTTGCAGGGCCAAAATGGGAGAAAATTGGAAGAAAGCCCTATGCAGTACTTGCATCACTTTTAGTACAGAGGAATCTGCTTCTGTTTGATGACTTGGTTGCCTCTGTATAGAAGGAACTATATGCCATGATTCAGACCTTTCGTGATTCCTTAGTTAATCTGGCTGCTAGTCAGCCATCCACTTCAGAGTCTTCCCAGAGTTCTCTTTCTATCCTAGTGTTGGAAACTCTAACTGAAGGCCCTTTAAACAGGGAAGAGCAGTCCCCCACACCCTCCGATAAAGACTCGGAAGAGGAAGTTGAGGAAGCTGAAGTGGCCTCCTCCAAATTTAAGTTATCCCTGGAAGAGGTGGATGGGCTTCTTAAAGCCATTCATGTTACACTTGGCTTAAATGAAACGGTCATGAAGAGATAATTCCTGCTTATGTATGCAGGGCTAAACTGACCTAAGGGTCGGACATTCCTGGTTCATTTGGGAATTTCTGATGCCATTAAAGAATGGCAGGATCTGGAGAGAACATCTCTTCTCCAAAGCCCACAAAAGATGTTTTCCTTTTGAGGGGTACCCAGGTTGGATGCTGCTTTTTTCCCAGGTCTCGAGATCCACAGATCTGGCTTTTGAGGACATGGGGGTCAAAAAGAAAAAGCAGGCCTCAAAGCGTCCTTTTCTACCTCAAAGCTCAGGAGCAGGACAGCAAGTTTCTGGGGAGAAGGAAAAATTGGTCCACACAAGGCAAAGGGTAAGGGCCGAATCCATTTCCGTCCTACACAAGCCGAAAAACCCCAATGACTCGACCCGGCGGGTGGGCGGAAGGCTACAAAAGTTCCTTCCGCAGTGGTCGGGGATAAACGTCAAATCAGTTTTACTCCATTGCTTCATATAAAGTCCCAACTTCCTTTCTTATAATGCCATAAGGGATGGAGGCACCTTAGGGTGCCTCATCGAAAGTCCCGCGGGATGGAGGTCCCAAACTCTCCCCCTATTTCTATACACAACATATCGGGATGGAAGCAGTTGAGTAATTGGAGTGGCAGTGTTCCCCTGCCATCCCAGTGTGAGGTTCACCCTCAATCACAGGGTATCCTTTCTTAAGGTTGTAATTTTGCCATAAATGTTTATTCATATCGTTCATCAATATCCATGTTTGTGTGTTCTATATATAATATTCTTCATAGGCAGCAATATTTCCACCAGTTCCATGCATCCGCACGGACTGTCTCCATTCATATGCTCCATGAGCACTCCCCTTGCCCGGTCATGACCTGACAGGTGTGGATGGGTTGTTTGGGGATGGCTGGGCTCCACCTCTATCGCGGGAGCTGCGATGCGCTTATTGGATTCTCCCCCTGCACACCTGGTGTTTGGGAGGGCGGGCGCCTACCACTTTGTCACGCTACATGTGTGACGGCTTCACTCTGTGCGTGTGACGTCAGCAATGACGTCATGGCGCCGGCGTTCAGCCATAACATCTTCTGTCCCGGCATGGGGAGGTCTCCGCGACTGTTGAGTGCCACACTCACCTCCGGTGCGGCTCCCTCCCCTCCATTGGCGTGGCGTTGGCGGCATAATTACATCCCCCCCTTTCCAAGTGAGCTGTTTCAATCTGACCAGTCTCACCTTGAGGTCTCCACATACCAGCTATATGATCCACTGGGGGTCTTTTGTTGCAGCATCAGGGTAGGCACTTTTTTCTCCTTTTTTTTGGCTTCTCCCACCCCCATCTTCTCCCCTTCTCCTCTTTGGGTGGATTAATCTTCTGTCCACACTATTTGCCCTTGACTGCACGTGGTATTCCCTCCAGCATCTATATTTAATTCTGCTGTAGGTCACTCATTATTCTCATACAGACACTTTTCACATTCTTGGGCATCATTCGTACCTTTCTTCTTCTTCCCGTCATCTACACACTTATTTTACGGAGCTACACTGGGTTCATTCATTGGTGTTACTATTCCTTACCATATATCATTATTATGATTAACACCATTCATTACTTTATTATTTTATCATTCACACACATACTTAATATGTTGTTCCTAGACATTTTTGCTCCACGAAGTTATACACTACCTTCTGGCCACAGGGAGTTTCCATCCACTCCTCAAGCCCTTTTCGATGCTGCATCCTTGTTTTATGCCGCCTCAGCTCCCGCGTTGAGGCAATGTTTCTCGGCCGACCCTGCACCGATCATCCCACTCCGCGGTCCATGCCTGGGTTGGTGAGTGCTAATGGTTAACTATCTATTTCTAGAAACAACATTTTTTGAATTCCTTTGATAAGTATATTTTTTATAATCTTTTTATCGTATAGAAATGTCTGACGCATCCGCTCCTGACGAGTGGGCAAACCCACAACGCGTAGAGCTCTATTTTGATGCTGCAGCCACATACCTCATACGGATTGTGATTTATTTATTAATTACTTTTTGACCATCAATATATTCTATTTTTTATACCATCTGGTGGATACAGTTGTACCACGCGGGTGCATGTGTCGGTGTCAAGCCTGCTGCTATTGGCATAGATATGTCATTTTTATGTGTATATATAGATGTTCATTTCTGACTACATGATGTTATGCAGGTATTTTCCACTCTATACACTCAGCCCTTGTGTACGCTTCTTGTGTATATAGGATATGAAATATTTTTATGTATGCAGACCTATGCTACCAAATAAATGTGTTTATATTAACTCACCTCCACTACTCCATTGCTTCATATAAAGTCCCAACTTCCTTTCTTATAATGCCATAAGGGATGGAGGCACCTTAGGGTGCCTCATCGAAAGTCCCGCAGGATGCAGGCACCTCAGGGTGTTTCATATAAAGTCCCAAACTCTCCCCCTATTTCTATACACAATCAGTTTTATTCTGACCACTCTCTCGCAGGGCTACACAGTGGTATTTGCCAAAAGCCCCAAAAGTTTTTTTGGTTGCCCCAAAGGATCCAGTAGAAGTCCTCTTTAGAGGAACTGATGCAGCAGGGGGTGGTGATCCAAGTGCCATCAAAAGAACAGCAGGAGGGATTCTATTCTCATGTCTTCCTGGTGAGAAAATTCCTATTCTCAATCAAATACAGAAGGTTCAAGATTAACTTTTTTTTTTATTATTTTTTTTTTTTTTTTTTTTCTGTCAAAGTTGTTGACTCCATGTTTCTTCATGGTGTCAATGGATTTAAAGGATGCATATTGCGATCTCACCCCAGTCCCAGAAGTATCTTAGGTTGGCAGTAAGGGTGGAGGGTGTGAGTTGTCGTCTACAGTTCAGGGCCTTGCCATTCGGTCTGTCATCCTTGCCCCGAATTTTCACCAAGGTGATGGCAGAAGGGGATCACAGTAATTCCTTAGATCTATTTTTCGCCCCCCTCGAAGAATTGCAGGGCAACTTAAACAGAGCACGCAACCATTTGGAATCTCTAGGGTGGATTCTAAACCTTCAAAAATCTTCCCTAAACCCGTCTCAGGAGATTCGTTTTCTGGGTTATCTAATAACTAACCTGTGCAAACCCAGCGGGGGAGGAGACCCTTTTCCACATTTTGTATGTCAAAAGGACGTTGTTGTGTTGCTTAGATAAGACAAAAGATTTCAGACTTACAGATTCATTTCTTTTTTGGGCATCAGGAAAGGTTGCCAGGCTTCTAAAGTTTATTTAGCCAGATGGCTGATATTATCCATTTCAGAGGCATATTCGCATGCAGGTTTGTCGTTTTTGTCTCCACCAGCGGGGATTTGTGCACACTTGACCAGAGCACATGCGGCCCTTGGGCAGAGAGCTGGTGCCAACCCTGAACAAATTTGCAAGGCGGCAACACGGTCAAGTTTCCGCACCTTCGTGCGACATTACAGGTTGGACCTTACATCTGCCAGCGTTCAGGCGTTTGGCAGAAAGGTCTTGCAAGCTGTCTCCCCCCCCCCCCCCCCCCTCTATTATCCCCTCAGGTGCTGTCCTGAAAGGCGCCTTGGGAAAATCAAAGTTAGACTTTCTGGTAACTTGTTTTCCAGAAGTCTTTCAGGACAGCAATAACCGGCCCCATTTTTTTTTTTTTTTTTTTTTTTTTTTTCCTGACCTGGAGAGTTAAACACTCCTTCCCAGACTGTCAGGCTGCCATCCATGGTGAACAGCCACAGCTCATGGGACTTGGACTCTAGAGTCCTGACTTCCAATCAACATCTGGACCTGAAAGCAATTTGTGTACCTCTGGACAGACCTTGTTCTTCTAGTCTTAATACAGTCCTAAATCACCAAGGTGGCACAGGTCAGACAGATTTCACCTTAAATTGTGCAGGCATGTTTTGCCATATCAGTCATGCACATTCTATGCTGAACAGGGCTACAGGTAGTTCTGGTGGCCCCAAACTGACCGGTAAGGGACATTCTTTGCATATTAGAAGCGCTGCGCTGGTCTCTTGGGATCATCCAGAGGTTCTGTTGCAAGGCTCTATTTGCCATCCTAAAGTTCACTGGCTTTTTAAAAGCATGGCCTATGTCCTAAGGGAAGGGCAATTTTAAATTGGTGATTCCCACACTTAAAGCAAGAGACTACTTGTAAGCTTTCGTCCTACTTGGAAGAGTTTCCATTGGGATGAGCAGGAGAACTTCCACCCTCACCTATGCTAGTCTCCTAATGCCTCTTGCATGCTGCAGCTTGATGGTGCAATGCAGCCCATTGTTTACAATGTGCCTGTAAACAAGTGCTGTATGTGCTTGAGTAAAAAAATCTGCATTCCCAGTCAGTATTTTGCACAAATGCACATATGAGCATGGATATTAATGGATTTTGCCCATGAATGTATTGTATGTGCATACGCACGAATACGAGCAACACAAATGCCTGAGATTCTGTCCAGAAATGCTGAAACATCAGTACTGTGTACAAGGGGCCTAAAGGAGGCAGCTCTCCACTGTGATCATGGTACAAGCTGTGTAAGAGTACACGCGATCTAAAACTGGCCAAAAGTTTTGAGTAACCAAAGTATGTGGTTTTTTTTTTTTTTTTTTTTTTTTCAGTCTGCTGCCTCTGATAGGTGCGGGGGGGGGGGAAGAATGGGGCAAATTCCTGCTCTGATTGCCATGGGAGTGAGTACCTGCTCCCCACCCAAATTCCAAATATAGGAGGGGAGGAGGAAAAGCAGAACTTTTGGGTTGAGTTTCCAACTTCTAAATCCCACCACGTTTCATTCATTTAAATTCCCCTATTAAATACAGTCTTCTCCATTGTCTGTCTATTTCTATACCCTCCCCCTTTATTTATTTTTTTTTGCACTATCTGGCATAGACACTATTTTTCAGAACATTTTTTTTTTGTTTTATCTAAAAGTAGCCAATTTTCTGGTGTTCCTGCCTACATACTGGAGTCTATGGGCACTCCGGCATCTAGGTAACATGGGCACTCACAAAAATGGTTTGCTCTCAAGTTTCTGAATATTTTTAGCAGTAAAGTGGATACTTCCTTGATAAACTTTTTTTGCAAGCATTTCCATCTCTTGCTCTTCAAAAAACCTGTTTGGCCTAGAAAACACTTAAGGAGCATCTGAACTACTTTTTTGTTAAAGGCACAACTTCATTTTGAATAGAGATGGGGAGGGTTATAACCTCTAATGGCAAAAAACCCATCTGTCCCACTGGGGGATTTTCCTTTACGTCTGTCCCATAGCCAAAGACAGGAGGTGAGGGAATCCTTAGTTATAACCAGACAGAACGAGTGTCTCCTTTCAAAGAGATCCCCACAATTTTCTATTCCACAGACAATCCAAAATTTGGGCTTTTGCTTTCACTTATAATAAACAGGTCTAATAGAGGGGTGACCCTCCTTTTTAACAGGGACAGGCACAGACGGCAGTAAAAAATGACTAGTGTGATAATCCCTACACCCCCCCCCCCATCCAATGCAGCAAATTTCTTGGATTTGAGAATTTTCGAAGGGAAAAGTGAAGTGATCTTTACCAGATTGCTGTAGTTGCATATCCTGCCATCTAAAATGTACAGCAAATATCGTTAAAGTGGATGTAAAACCTCGTACCCAGTAAAGTGAACTGCCTCAGATAAAACACGGATGAAACCAGTCTCCCAACATAAGTTTTTACATGCATATCTGCTGCCTTTCCCTTTCTATAGTCTGCCTACTAGTGTAGTTTTACAATTTTATATATATATATATATTTTTTTTTAATTTGTCCTTTAACTCTTTGGTAGCTTTTAAATAGGTTTTATTATAGTAGCTATGGGAGTCATTGAGCCTTTGGGCAAGGGAAGAGTTAAAGTATTGTTAATGACGGGTAGTGTGTGGTGTGTGGGTTTTTTTTTTTTTTTTTTTTCCCCTCCACCCTTGGCTGCTGCTGCGGTCAGTGAGCCAATGAAGATAGAGGGGAGGGTTGTGTCATGGCTCCATGTCTGAATGGACATGGAGCTGTGGCTCAGGTGCCCCATAACAAGCTGCTTGCTGTGGGGGGGTCTCAACAGTTGGGAGGGGACAGGAGAGCTGAAGAGGAGGATCTGGGCTGCTCTGTGCAAAACCGCTGCACAGTGCAGGCAAGTATAACATGGTATTTTTAACAGACTTTGGTATCACTCTAACCGCAGTAGCCCATATAGTAAGCACAGGCATAGAGGCCATGCCATTCCTAATCCGAATGATGAAATGCATTGGGCAGGGTCTGGCCTGTGACATCACATCCACTCTTTGGCACGTATGCCAGTGAGGGCCGTAACAGCCAGTGGAGTGGCATTCCATGACAACGATGGGTGTTTATCCTGGGATGGGCACAGCATAATGTCAGCACTTTGCTTTATGCATGTTAGTTTCACCATCTGCCCAAGCCAATTCTGACACTTGTAAAAAATCCACACACATGCGGTGTTTGTTTTTTGATAAAATAAAAAAAAATAAAATTGTTTTTTGAGCATAAAAGGTATATGAACATACAGGAGTATAGTGCAACAGGCACTACAATTATGAAGCAATCCAATTG
Organism: Lithobates septentrionalis; assembly: GCA_037952835.1. Lineage (NCBI taxonomy): Eukaryota > Metazoa > Chordata > Amphibia > Anura > Ranidae > Lithobates > Lithobates septentrionalis. Next base: position 1,506,459 of record JBBDGP010001464.1, on the reverse strand, counting down.
ACCTACATGGATATAACCTGAGTTGGTAAGATGGTGTTCATAATACATTTTATCATATAACATCCGATTGCGTTATTTAGGGGGAAAGATGGGGGACCAGTGAGTGGCCTGTAGGACAACCAAGGGAAGGCCTAGCTAATCCGCTACATCGCAGGTGAAGGCATCCTCCAGCCATCTATCCCAAATTTTGTGAAGGTGTTTAATCTTAATGCATTAAGATAAAAAGCCTGTGTGCAGAAGCCCCCCTAATACTTGCCTGAGCCCCCTCTCTATCCAGCGATGTCCACAAGTCCCTCGGCTGTCTGGGACTCTCCCTCCTGATTTTCAAAGATACAGCATTACTATTGGCTCCTGCTGCTGTCAGCTAACCAGGAAAGGAGGCAGGGCCGTAGTGCAGCTCCATGTCTAAATGGACAGAGCTGCAGCTTGGCTCAGGTGCCCCATAGCAAGCTGCTTGCTGTGGGGGCACTTGACAGGAGGGAGGGGCCAGGAGCAGTGAAGAGGAACCCGAGAAGAGGATCCAGGCTGCCCTGTGCAAATCCACTGCACAGAGTGTGTGTGTGTGTGTGTTACGTTTTAAACCAGCACATATAAATTGTAAGGTATTCTTTTAATTGCATCTTATACTAGTAATTAGAACAAACTTAAAGTGTTCTAAACTTGTAAGCCTGCAACAAATGGTCAAACCTTGACTATACTTTCTATTCCATTCTTTTAAAGTTTGAGGTGGATTGTTTAGCTCAGTAATGAAAGGACAGTTTGTTGCTATGGACATTGGAATGATTACTTTTCCTTCCAGCATACACTTAACTACCTCTTGCCTGTGGCCACTTGGCCTAAATGTTAAGTAGTGGTTCTCAACCACTATTTGCTAGGGGTCACCAAATCCTGGGCTGTTCCTGAAGCCCGCATCGCTCTCCCAGCTTTTTCATGGCCGCCCAGCAAGGCTGTCCCTGGAGCCTGTGGCCCCCCAGCCACCCATTCAGTTCACGGCATGGCTGGGGCACAGACTAGAGGTCAGCTGACTGGTGAGGAATGTGAAGTGTGAGGGCCTGGAAGAGACACTATCTCCTGATTTCAGCATAGGTGTCAGTGCTGCGAGACACCACAGAGCTGAAGACAGTGAAGCCGGAGGCAGTGAGTATCACTACCTGTGATTAGAGTTGCCATTAAAAGTCCCCACTACAGTTCTCTGACAGAATAAGAACAAAGATGGCTAGAGAGAGGGATTGTGTGGGGGGGGGGGGGGGGGGTTAGTATAGAGAGATGAAAGAAATAACAGTGGTACATCCTAAAATGTACCCTAAGGGTTTTTAATACTGTACAAGACTCGGAGTGCTAAATGTCCATTGGTTAGGGGCAAAAATTACTTGTGTTGCCTTGGGCGCTGACAATCCACACTACGAAAATTGTACTGTCGGTTCCCCACAACTTGGAAATTTTATCAAGGTCACGGCACTAGAAAAGCTTGAACCCAGTGATGTAAAGGCTTTATTTCAACATGACAGTATTCTACGTTATCAGGCCAGTCAATTTTTTCTTTATGCCATATTACGCCTTTGTTTTTGAGCAGGAAGAACATTGTCCCGCATGAGTACAGACGTCACTTCCCTATTCAGATGAAGGATCATAACTCTCATGATGTGTTACTTCTGTGCACATCTTGCCATGCAGTGTCCAACTACTATGACAACAACTTGAAACAACAACTGGCAGAGGAATTCTGTGCTCCTATAGGTTGTGAGGAAGGGGTTCGCATGCTAGAAGATGTCACAAGAAGGCAAGTGCGTTCAGCTGCGCGAGCCTTGCTCAATGCTTCCAGGCTGCCAGAACACCGTAAAGAGGAGCTCTTGGCTGAGATCAAAGTATTTTATTGTGTGGAGGAGGTCACTGAAGAAACTCTTAAAGAGGCTGCAAATTTGGAGACCAGGTAAGGGCAGATGACATGCATTCAGGAAACTATTTTGTTTTATAAGGCAGGTCTGGTGTGCAGTTTACATAATGGAAAAGCATTTCTGTATCTCTTTAACCTCTCATTTTGTGAAATATTAGATGGTCTGCCTTATTCTAATCCACAAACAGTTTTTTTTTTTTCTTGATATTGGTCTCATGCAGTTTAAATTTTATTTTTTTCCCTAATGTGCAAGCTATTGCGTGGGTTACTTCTCGTATGCCTATTATGGGGCTTAAATGTCAAAGTATTCTGCTGATCAAATCTGTGCTCAGGCCCTGTCATTTAAAGAGGCAGGCAGAAGATGGTGTTATGCCGTGTACACACGACCGGACTTTTCAACAGCAAAAGTCCGCCGGACAATTCGATCGTGTGTGGGCTTCATCGGACCTTTGCTGTTGAAAAATCAGACGGACTTTAGAAATAGAACATGTTTCAAATCTTTCCGACGGACTTGAATCCAGTCGAAAAATCAATTTGTCTGTATGCGAGCCTGAACGACGCAAGGGCAGCTATTAGTTACTGGCTATGAACTTCCTTATTCTAGTCTGGTCGTACGTCATCGCGTTCGAATCAGCCGGACTTTGGTGTGATCGTGTGTAGGCAAGTCCATTGCTCGAACTCCAGTCCTTTGGAGTTCAGTCTGTCGAAAGTCTGCTCGTGTGTACACGGCATTAGGCTCTATTCACGCCAATGCTTTTTTTTTTTTTTTTTTTTTCATGCTTTTTGCAGAAACGCACAACTTTTAACATGGGTTCCTATGGAACACATTCACATTAATGCGTTTTTGTGCCTCTGCATTTTTGGAAAGGGTCAGACTTTAAATGCAAAATGCTGTGTGTGTTTTTTTTTTTTTTTATTTTTTTGTTTTTTTTTGTTTTGTTTTTTTCTTTTCCTTGGTTTTTGCCGCTTTTTTAAAATCTGCCCAACAAATTTTCAAAACAAAAATTTAAACAGAAAGCACTGCAGAAACACTCAAAAGCAACATGCATAGCTGTGAATCGAGCCTTAGACAATGGCGCAATCTAGAGGATTAGGCATTAATGAAATGGGAATGCACTATAAAGGTACAAAGTTTTTTTATATGGAAGGTACTTCTGTAATAAAAGAAATGAGGCCTGCCATTGTTTCGAAAAGGCCAGTTGGTAGGCAGACTTTGGCTCAAATACTTCAGTCAAACCTGCGACAGGAAATGTATTCCTTCTGGGCAGTAATTCAAATGGCACTAGCATTCTTGGATAGGTCAGCAATGACCATTTTCTTAACAGAAATGTCCTTTTTATTAAACAAAATTCTATTTGGGTTTTGCAACCAAACAAATTTACATTCTAATGCTGTCAGTCTCCTCCAGATCTTCGTATTTTCCCCTGTGATCCAGCTACCTGTTGAGGATGGCTGTGTGTGTTGGGGTTTTTTTTTTTTTTTTTTTTTTTCCTCCATGGTCCAACTGTGTGGGAATATAGCCGCCCACCTGTTGCCCTCCTGAGTACAGTAATAAATTGATGCAGCCAGCACTGGTATGTTACAGCAAGCATCCATTTGCCATCCATTTGGCACTGCCCTGAGTGACAGCAGGACCAGGAAGAGGGGAATAGTGTTACTGCCTTACCACCTCCCACTGTCCAGATCTCAGTTGCTGTAACTTCCTTTCTGTGCATTCACAGTACATTCAGACAGTGAGTAATAGGTTCAGTAAAGTAGTGCATGTGACTGCAGTTTTTCATGCACTGTTACTCGGAGTAAGGAAAAAGCAAAAGCTTTGGTCAGTAGTATGTGGGGTAAACGGTAATGACCAAAAAGTATTCTATCAAACCATATGCGAGCAGTTTACCTGCCAAAGGACTTGTAGCTGTCAATCCAGTCCTAAGACTTGCACAGCCATGTGAACAAAGCTACATACAGTTAAGGACTATATTGGTATCCTGGCTACATGGAACCTGCTGACTGGGCATTAAATAAACTGCAGACTGTCAGCCCTCTTGGCTTTCCTCTCAGGTCAATGGTTGTATGCAGCACACCTATAACTTTCACCAAAGGGGGATGGGTTTTTAACTTTGTATGCATAGTTGATGATTTCTTTTGTCTTTCTGGTAAAGAACTAGCTATGGCATGGTGAGAAACTAATATATATCATTTTTTTTATTTTTTTTCTGGCAGAATCTTTAATGAAACTTATACCCCACATGGATTAAAAGTGGTGCAGTGCTTTGCAACAGGAGGACTGAAATCTTTAATGGAGCTTGAAAAACGCTGGCGCCAGCACTTCCTGGACAATATGCAACCCAAATTTCTTCCCCAGCAGTGGTCTGTTGACCATAACCATAGCAAACTGATCAAGAAATATGGTGAAGATTTACCCATCAAGCTGGGCTAGAACTCATGGAAGCTCTGACAAGACTGTTATCTGAAGTGCTGCTAAGAATGCTATAATTTAACTTTTACCAGAACTGTTTACACACTAGGAGCCGGCAACCATTGGTGCTTTTACTATTCAACGCAACCTTTATTATATGTGAATAGCTTGGATCATTTAATTCAGCAGTACTAAATTTCCAGAGTGCCAATACCTAGTTGGGTAACCTTATCCCAGTTTTGTGGGGTTGAGTATAAGTTATTTTTTTAAAACTTGCTATAATTTAAAATATATTTATTAACTATCAGTTTGGCCTTAAAAGTGACAAACTTTAAGTGTTTTACCACGGTTGCTGAGGTCCAGCTTGTGTCTTCGGTGCGGAATTTAGCTTTTGCCCAAAGTGAATTTTTCCAGCCTGCTATCTGCAGTGATTGAAGTGTTGTGCTGATGCTCTAGAACTATACTCATTGCCTGAACTGTACCTGCATCAGTCTGCACTCAACGCAGTTGCATTGCCTCCCCTGCCACGGTTTATAGTGGTTTGTTTTAAATGGTGGTCTCACAGTAGGTTTTGTAAGGACATGCTCAGTGCTGTGCTTGGCAAAATGGACAACTAGGCCAGCTGCTGGCATTGGGAGGGCTGGACAGTTGAGTGCAGCCTGATACATATGCAGCTTGGGAATCTTCAATGTCTGTCATAAACACTGGATCTTTTCTCAAGCAGTTCAGCGTTTCATCTTGTGCATGGGCTTCTGAAAGTGATACAAAACGTAGCCCGTGTACTAGCCAGTAACATGGTCCTGCTTATAAATTTTGCATAAATATCAACTAGAGGGTTCATGCACAGAGCCAAACGTTGGCAGGAAAAATTAACACTTGTGTGGTCATAGTGCCTGACATTTTCATGTCTTTTCCCTACCCCGTGACAACCTATATTTTTTTTTTTTTTTTTTTTCTAGAAAAAGGACTTCCACTTTTGTATAATGTACTCTACTCCAGTGAATGGGGTTATTCTTGGTACAGCCTTTGTTTTATTCTCCTGCATGACTTGTGGATAAGTCTGATCTTCCTATCTTTAAGTATCATTTAAAAAGCATAAATTGTTTAATATTAAACCCTTGTCGTATTTTATTTAAAGTAAGATGACCTATTCCATGTGATGGATGGAAAATACTGTTGAAAAAGGGGAAAGTCCCATTCTTGAGCATCAAATCTTGTCCTCTTCCGCACACTGCTAGGATTAGTGCTGCAACTAACGATTATTTTCATAATTGATTAGTTGGCCGATTATTGTTTCGATTAATCGGTTAATAACCTTTAAAAAAGTGTGGCGTATAATTTAGTTAATATGTAAAGTTTTTAAAAAAGGCAATTCTTAAATATCTCTATGCAGTGGTAAATATAAATAACCAACTATATGGTTAGGGAGCAAAATATCTAATCCACTCTGAGAATAACAGACAGAAGAGATATACTATTGGAGATGTACTGTATAAACTGTTAAAGAGATATACTGTACATACTATTAAAGGGTGAATCTGATAAATATTATCAGACTCAGATCAAATGTCTTCCATCAAAAAAATTTTCATTTTAAGAACGTTCGTTCGATTTTCTAATCGTTAGTGGGGTCAAATCGACCATTTTCAACCACAGTGACAGGAAAATTTGGAAATAGAAAACTTCTTGGTCAAAGGAATTTTCAGACGTATGTGGTTTTCGTTCAGAAATTACATTCATTTTAAAAACAATGTTAAAAGCAAGTGAGAATTTCAAACATTCTTTCATTCAGCGAATGTACAAAGATTTTTCGTCCAAATATTCTCATCTGAAAATTGATCCGTGTGGCCAGAATAAGGCTCGCTACACACCTAGGCAGTTTGCGTTTGATCTGCATTTTGATTTTTGCGCACGTGATTTTGCGTTTTTTGCATTTTTTTTTTTTTTGGCCAATTTGTTGGGCAGATTAAAAAGCACAAATTGCTGCAAAAACACATTAAATGCTTTTCTGCAGCTTCTTCATTGAAGTATATTGAACCAAAAAAAAGCACAGTTTTTGCATTAAAAGTCCCTGACCCTTTCCAAATACGCATCGGCTGAAAAAAGCAGATGTGAATGTGTCTAATGGGAAACCATTTTAATGAACTGTAGTGCGCTTCTGCAAAAAAGCACCAAAAACGCATAGATGTGAACCAGGTCTAAGACATTTAGTAACATAATGGGGTTAAAACTAAAATTAGCCCTTTATAGTACAAAAAAGTAGATAATCACTACTGTAAGGGGTTCCTTTTTTTTTTTACTGTAGAACTGTGAAAGTAACATCTACAGTAGTGATTATTTGCTCTTTTTGTACTATAAAGGGCTTTGTTTTAGTTTTTTTTTTTTTTTTAACCCCATTATGTTACTGGGCGATTTAATCGATCATAAAATCTATTTACTGTTTCAGCCCTAGCTAGGATACCTTCCTAGATTGTTCATTTAATAGATTTTGCAGACAGTCCAAGCTGGCTGATTTTTGGCTATGGTTATCCTAACCCACTGGGTCACTGACTTTACACAGGTATGCATAACAAAGGCAGTCCTTAATTCCCTTCATGTTAAGGTCAGCGATGTGGTTACATTAGGAAGGTTGGCATACAGCCAGGTGGTGGAAAATGGTAGTCTATTTCTCCTAGAACATGTTTACCTTTTTAGTGCTGTTGACTTCTTAAGTGAATTCAGCCGTTCCTGTGGCCCTGGCATCTCAAACCCATTCTTCAGGTGCAAGGATTTGCCATTTGGGGCACAGAGCACTATCGGAGTCCTGTTTGGACAAAGTGATATTGACAATAACGGCTCGATGCTCATAGTCCCACCCTGCACTATAAACTTCCCATAGGAAGCTTTGGCATTGTGTTGGAGTGGAGTTATAGAGCAGGGCTCGGTTTGGTACTAGTGGGGCGGTGTTGTCAGCTGCAGTTTGACTGCAACTCTAGTGTTCCCCTTTTTTATGTAATATATTTTATTTATTTTTTTTTTTTTATAGTTTTTACTTTTCTGTCAGTGGCAGTCCTCAATTTAGGGCTGGTTCTCACTGGTGCGATTTCTGACATTGCATGTGATTTGCAGTGCAAATCACATGCAATCTCTGTGCGATGCGATTTCATCCATATAGATAGTATTTCGCATTGCATTTGTACCAAACTCGCACAGGACTTTTTTTTTTTTTTTTTTGTGGGACTGCAACATTGTGGTGGACGAATCTGACCCCAATGACACTTTTTGGGCACCAGTGACAATACATCAGTGCTATAAAAACGCACTGATCAATGTATAAATGACACTGGCAGGGAAGGGGTTAAGTGTTCCAACTGTGGGGGATGGGTTCACTGAGACATGACAGATCACTGGGAACAGAAGAGCTGACATGTCATTAGGCAGAACATGGAATTGCCTTGTTTACATAGGCAGTTCCCTGTTCTGCCTCTGTACACAGCGATTGCTGATGGACATCGCGCCTGCAGGCATGCTCCCATGCTGACGTCAGCACGTGCCCGGTAGCCACCTTGCACAAACCGACATACAGGCACGTTGGTTTGTGCAGGAGAGCCAACCTGCTGCAGTAAATGTACGTGAGCTGGTTGGTAAGTGGTTAAGTGACATTTGGTGCACTTTTGCATCCAATCACATGTTTCTAATAAGCCCCCCCCCCCCCCCCCCCCCCCAATGTCTGGGAAGAGGCAGACGTTTCCGTGCCACTTTGAGGGGAGCCAGCAGTGTCTGTGTCCACAGGCAAAGGTGGGTGTGGTCTGTCAGGGCACACTTGTCTGTTTAGTGATGTTGCCTGTGCTATCCAGCCACAGCATGTAAAGGTGGTGGACTGGCTAACTAAACCATACTCATTCTCTTCGACCCAAGCTGACACTAGGGCACAGTCCAAGACAGCTTATTCTGCGTCAATGTCCACCGCTACTCCTGCCAAAGCTCCAGTATAATGCAGTCAGCTGAATTATTTGAACACAGCGTCAGCCACTTGCTTCTTGACAAGGCACAGACATTACTTGATTATGTTTGTGCTGAGGTTGAGGAAGGGAGTAGCATGAGCCTAAAGAGGAGAGCACTGCAAAACACATTTGCAGTCATTGACAGTTCCACCAGGTGGAACTCAACTTTGGCAATGCTGCACATGCAGCAGAGAGCCATTGAGTACCTGCTAGTATGTCTCAGGGCAGCTCTGCTTTTTTTTTTTTTTTTTTTTTTTTCCCCCCTACCCATGTTGATGGCTGCCTATAAAGGATGCATGCACTGGCACAATTTGAGGAGGTGACAAGGAAGATGAGACATTGCAATGCATGCGTCGGTGACACCATGCCTTTTTGCATTCCTGTTTGAGCTTACTCTGCGTTGCATTATGGACAGGGCACATGAGGCAGAGTAGTCACGGGGGGGGGGGGGGGGGGACACGACTGCCTTTCCTCAAGGACCGCTTTATGCAGACCCCCATTCCTGCGATGTCACAGAACACAAGAGGATTTTGACAGTTTGAGGCATAGAAGCAGTGAAAGACATACTTCAAACCTTAATCCCTGGTTCTCATTGATGCACCTTCAGGTGCCAAAAGAGCAGTTATCTGCAATAAAGAACTAATAAGGGAGCTTCCTGCAATATGACACCACTCATGCTGACTACAAAGACTGGAGCAAGCGGAATGCAGCATGGCTCGAAGTGGCCTCCGTCTACTTCAGAACTGGAGTTCCTTACTGAACACAGAGCAGTCCAGCAAAAGTAAGTTCCAAGTTTTTTATTTTTGCTCAATTTGGCAATATCAGTTTCACTGTACTATTCCTAACCTCCTGACACTTGCACCACAACCCTAAGCTGAACCTTAACCCAAACTCTAACCCCCAGCTTAATTCTAACCTTTAGTCTGCTTGTAAAAGTGGGGCATCTGTAGCATGTATATAACGTGCTGCCCCTAAAAATTACTTTTCTTCAGGATTAAAATAGTCAGTTCACATTTAAACTTGCCTTGCGGGTTCAATTGTCAGCACTCGGGTCTTTAAAAATTAACAAGCAAAACTGTGTGAGGTCCCCATCCCCCCCAGTCCATTCCACACCCTTTGCCAAAATTTCCCCAAAATCCATGCCAGACCCTTATCCGAGCATGCAGCCCGGCAGGTGCCACTGGGTGACGTAGCCTGGTGGCCCCACCCCTTGCCTAATTAAAAAAAAAAAAGTCAAAGCGCAGAGCGGGCATACGACAGGAGGCTTCCCAGGAGGCGGGAGTGTTTTGTGTTTTTTCTTTTTGGGTCTGGCGGGTGGTGTGATTGAGGGTGGATTAAATCGAGGGGCAATATATATATATATATATATATATATATATATAATATATATATTTTTTTTTTTAATATGAAGAATTTTTCAAACTGGTTGTTACTCTTTTGACACTTTGGTGAATGAGGAGGGGGCCCTTTTGGCAAAAATGCCAGCATCCAAAAACAGAAATCTAAACGTCGGTACATTTTTCTACAGCATATCACAATCTTGGAAAAGGGCAACAAGTGAGAACCAGATGCATAAATCATTATAGCTCAGGGGTAGGCAACCTGGGGCCTTCAAGCTGTTGAACTAAATTTCTCATGAAACATTGCAAGGCTGGCAGTTACAAATACTTCCAGAGGCATGATGGGACTTGTAGTTCTGCAACAGCTGGAGGGCCCCAGGTTGCCTACTCCTGTTATAGCTGACCAACACCAAGTGAGACTCTTGAGGCAATGGCTTCCTGCTGCCATGATACCTCACCAGTAGGAGATGCAAAATAAGAACTAAACTGGTCTTGAACAAAGGACGAAATCGTCACTACATGCTAGCTAATAAGTGCGGACAACATCTAGCTAAGATTTTGCACCCTCGTCCCCCCCCCCCCCCCCCCCCCCCGACGCCCCATACCGTTCATTTGCAACGCAAGCCAACAAAAGATCAAAACTCCTAGGGGCATAGCGGATGCTTTTCAACATTATTATTCTCAATTATACAACCTCCCCACGCGACCTCAACAATCCCCACGACACGACTCACAACTCCCTAACATGGAAAATTATATATTAGAAACGGCCCTCCCGCGAATCGATCTCCCCACTTCCACTGCCCTAGAGGAAGTCCTGACGTCTTCGAACTTCCTATTGGCTATTAAAGGATTGAAATCCGGTAAATGCCCGGGGCCTGATGGCTTCTCACCCAGATTCTACAAATTATTTGCCCATTCATTAGCCCCACTTCTCGCAGCGGCGTTTAACTATCTAGATGATGATCATCCTCTCTCCAAATCTCTTCTTTCTGCCACCATCTCAGTTATACCTAAACCCGGAAAAGACCCCTCTCAATGTACTAGTTATAGGCCTTTTTCCCTCCTTTTAATGTGGACGTTAAACTCTTTGCCAAGATCCTAGTCAATCGTCTTTCACCCCTCTTACCCTCCATCATACATAGAGATCAAGTGGGCTTTGTCCCTGGTAGGGAGGCCGGGGACAATACTACAAAAACGATCCACCTGATTTCTTACATCCGCAAACACAACCTGAAGGCCTGCATCCTCTTTCGACGCTGAAAAGGCGTTTGACCGGGTTAACTGGCAATTTCTACGCCTTTTTCTAGAACAGATTGGACTCGGTCCTTCATTCATATCCAAGGTGATGGTGCTTTATTCTCATCCCACAGCCTCTGTGCTGGTCAATGGCTCCACATCCACCCCATTTGTGATATCCAACGGAACTAGGCAGGGTTGCCCGTTGTCTCCCTTGGTTTTCGTTCTAGTGATGGAGCACTTGGCTACGGCCATTAGGCAAAACAATAACTATGGGAATACCGACGCCATCATCTGAAGTTAAACTCTCACTTTATGCAGATCATCTCCTTGTCTACATTCAACAACCCCATACCTCACTACCCTCCTTAATGCAAGAGTTCCGCAGATTTGGAGATTTAAGTAATTTTGAGCTCAACATGTCTAAGACAGAAGCCCTTAATATATCCCTAACTCCCTCTACCCTCTCACAACTACGGGCTAATTTCCCATTCCAGTGGGGAACAAGGGGCATCTCCTACCTCGGGGTCACCATCCCATCCAACCTAGCCGACCTTTACAACCTCAATTACCCTCCTCCTATCCTGAATCCGGAAAGAATTAGATACATGGAATCAGACACCACTACCCTGGTTCGGCCGTATCAATACATTAAAAATGGATACACTCCCTAAATTACTATACGTTTTTCAGACGATTCTGATACTCATCCCCCAGCGATTCTTTACTTCTCTACGATCTATGTCTATACGCTTTGTCTGGCAACAGGGGATGTCTCGTATTCGACATGCCCTGTTGACATACCCTAAAACTCGGGGTGGGGTTGGCCTCCCAGACTTCGAAATGTACCACAGAGCTGCAGTCCTATCTAGGATCCTCGAGTGGTTCCCTCGCCCGTTCCCCAAGGCATCCACTGCCATAGAACAAGACCTCTCCACTTCTGACCTTCGAGCTCTGCTCTGGGGATATGGTCGAGGGCTGCCCACCCTAGCTAATTGCTCTCCATTAACGACTGCAGCACTATACCTGTGGTATAGAAAGGGACTATTAACACTATTATCCACTGATCCACTTACTTCGCTCTTCGATCATCCAGACCTTCCTCAGGGCATGGGCTCCAATTTAGTGGGCCCATATTCACGAGATGCCTGGCCTACAGCTAAGGGCTCTTTCACACGAGGGATCCGTATGTCCGTTTTTCATCCTTCCGTTTTCGGATGAAAAACGGACATACATGCATCCCTATGGAGCGTCGGATGTCAGCGGTGACATGTCCGCTGACATCCGACCCGCTCCGATCCGAAAAGTGTAACGGAGGAAAAAACCTACTTTTCCATCCGTTTTCGGATTGGATCAGATGACGACGGACACTACGGACCGTCATCATCCGATCCCCCCATAGGGGAGAGCGGCGCTCTGACAGGTCCGTCGCTGCACAGTGTGCAGCGATGCACCTGTCATCTTCCTGCTCAGCGGGGATCGGCGGAGCGATCCCCGCTGAGCAAGCGGATGTTCACGGGGCGGATCATGACTGATCCGCCCCGTGTGAAAGAGCCCTAACTCATTCATACACCCTAACACGGGCATGCCGGTTCTCCCAAGAGACAGAGGTAATTGGCTTACAGCCCTACGCATCTCCTCCTTCTGCTCTGACCTGTTTTCTTCCACCCACACTCATAGACCCCTAACTGACTACGAGCAGCTGTGTTCTCTCTCGGAAACGCCTAAACATCTACTATCCACCATTTACAAATTATTACACTCACTGACTCACGATCAACTTCAACCTTAGACGAGGAGATGGGCCACTGACCTAGGCAAAGATCTTTCACCGGATGACTGGCAAAAGTCTTTTCACTTCACGCACAAGTCCTCCATCTCTTGTCATATACAAGAGAAAAATGTTAAACTCCTAGCACGATGGTACAGGGACCCCCAATCGTTACATAAAATTTTTCCTTCTACTACCACGACTTGTTGGAGATGTGGAGACCCAGAGGGAAGTTATCTCCATATATGGTGGAACTGCAACGCCATCCAGCCATTATGGTCACAGGTCTTTGCCATATACAGTAGCCTCTACGATAGACCTACGACGCCCACGCATGAAGTGGCGCTGCTGTCCATGTTACCAGGTTCAATACCCTCTCAGAAACTAACCCTGCTTCGCTTTTTTCTCTCAGCAGCCAGGCAACTCATACCACTCTACTGGAAGACTACTACTACCCCACTGTTGTCCTCCTGGGTCTCCATTGTTAATGATATCATGCGAATGGAGGAGATGATCGCTCTAGACCAGGGGTCTTTAAACTGCGGCCCTCCAGGTGTTCAGGAACTACAATTCCCATCATGCCTAGTCATGTCTGTGAATGTCAGAGTTTTACAATGCCTCGTGGGATGTGTAGTTCTGCAACAGCTGGAGGGCCATAATTTGAGGATCCCTGCCCTAGACAATGACGCCTACGATAAATTCAAAACTTTATGGCTGATCTGGATTGATTACGCCACCTCAAATGCTCTAAAAAATTTTGCTAAAGCCACCTAACTCAATAAACTCTACCCAGAACTCCCAATGTGTTGCCCCAGGGCCTGCCAGCTCGACTTGACCCTCCTATCCTTACCTGTTCCCTGCCTTCTTTCCTCCTTCTTTCTCTTTACTCCAACATCCTCTCCTTTCCCTTTCTTTTATGATATAAATAGCAGACGTTGAAATTAACGATTTGTAGTTGTTCTGTAACATGGTTTCTATAGTATTCATGGTATTGAAACTAAACCAAACTAATATTCATTCATTTCTATATACTATGCTCCTTTTATATGTATAGTTTGTGCACAGGCGAACTGATTTCTACCATGCTATTTGTTATATATTACGTTTTGCCAATGTTGAAAGGCATTGTATAACCTTGCAAACCTAATAAAAATATATTTGACTCTAAACTGGTCTTGAACTTGGGCATCACCGCATGAGCCCCTACTGACATTTCAACTTCAACTGGAAGGTGTACACTGGGATCCATCTTATTGAAGTACAAAATTGTGTAATGCACATACAGTGTTCAGATTCAAATTAAGGCTGGGTTCACATATGAGCATGCAGCCGCTCACAGCAGGAGTCCGGTGCATCCTCGTTCACCGTTTTCAGGTCTTTTTTTTTTTTTTTTTTTTTCAGCCTGAATTTTTGGCTGAATTCGGACCTGAAGCGGACCAAAAGATGCACAGGGCACCTGTGCAAATTGCACTGGAGCCACTGCGGAGATATATGAACCGGCTCAATAGAGAGCCGGTCACAATCTCCTGCTGTGCAAATTGGATGCGGAGCAATCCCGCATCCAAATCCAATTCGCACTGGTGTATGAAGTAGACTCCATTTATTGGCCAGAATACCAAACACGCATTCCACCACTCTACACGCTCAGGTTAAACAGTACTTAATTTTATTTTCTGAATTTAAATTTCGAGTGGAGTATGGTCTAAGCAGGTGCTCACCCAATGCAAAAGCTTCATTGCCAATGAACACATGTAGGAGCAGAGGACTATTAGTTCCTGGTAGAGGACTGTTCCCTGGAAGGGCCAATCTATTTTCAGGTAGACTCTCCAAATGAGCAGTGTGAAAATATGCTGGAATCTGAACTACTGCCATATGATCCAATATCAATGTATGTGAAACAGTAATTGGTGTCAGCAACCGCTAGTAGCACAAATTGAGTAATATTTTCTATAGTTTAAATACATTTAATTCCCACTAGCAACCGGCTTGATGATTCTTATGTTTGCCGTCTATTGCCCTTGCACAATGTGGAAAGTTACATCACTCCCAAAAAAAATTGGCAATGTTGATCCAGTATTCTTTGGCCAGCTTCTTCATCACAAGATTTTGTAAGAGATCCCATAGAACTCTGCATATGTCGTGAATTATATAAAACACTGTAGATTTGCTAATCATAAATTTGTAGTGTAGACTTGCAAAAGAATACCCTGTCGCCAAGTACCTGAAATGAAAAAGTGAATGAAATATTGTCTTCATGTTTTTCATTGAAAGATGTACAACATCGGTGGCAGAGTATGAAAGATGGGTTGTCTCGCTACCTCAGAAAACAGAGTTGCGTAGTGGTTCGGGAGTAAAGAACATTCCACCCTGTGTTCATGCCTGGGAACTAGATTTCTTGCGACCTACATTGGAGATGAGGGAGTAAGCTAAAGTCTTTGATTGGCCCACTAAACTAAATCTCTAATACCATCACCCTAGCTGGAATAGTTGTATATTTTTATTACAGAACACAAGCTAGTTGGCAAGACAGTGACCAAGATTCAGAAGATCAGGTGATGGAAGCCCACATATTATATGAAGGCCATGATTCCCAAGAACAACCAAGACATATCAGCCCAAAGGCAACAAGGAACCAGGCCCAAGTACAAGGTGCAACCTTAACACCGTTTGAGCTGCAAGGGGGCATGGAAAGGGCAGAACGGGTGCACAATCAATGGATGAACTGCTCAAAGCAGTCAAGGAAATTTCACGAAAAAAATGGATGAAGAGCAGAATGAAGATGTGGCATTTGCCAATTTTGCTTTTGGGCTTATGAGTGGGCGCCTCCAAATACCTACCACAGTATCCCTACCATTTTCATCCCCCTCCAATTAGGCATTATTTTTCACCTGTTCAATGCCCATATTATCATCAATATGGCAACATGCCCCAAACTTGTAGGTTGTTCCTTATTCCTGCCCCAATTTCCTCAACTCTCGGCCCCACATACCCCTGTCCAAACATGCAGCCTGCCACCAATTTGCCAAATTATCCCTATGTTCCGCAACAGTGTCCTGACGTCACTGACCCATTTGTGGATTACAATGTGACTTCCACCAGCACAATGCAGAGTTCACTGGAAATGCATACCACCAATTTTATAATATTATTATTTTTTTTTTTAGTTATGTGGAAAGGTTTTCGAGAAACAATTGAAACTAACCAGAAGAAAATTACTGTTTGTATTGAGTCTGTTTTACATGGTTTAGGCAATATTCCCTTTCTCAACCTTCTCAACCTCCTCCCCCCCCCCATGTTTTGTTTTTCATATGTTTTGTTAAGGACTAACTCCCCCCCTCCCCCCCTCCCCCCCACCAACTTTAAAAAAAAATATACAAGATTACAATAAAAAAAAAACTATTTAAAACCACATTTATTAGTATCAGACTTTTTTTTTTTTTCAATGTTAATTATGTAATAAGTGAATGCTTGTTATTACTAGGGTTATGCTAACGTTTTGGACCAAGCATGAGTATGGGTCAAACATTTTGCCTGTTGGTCCATTCGCCGAACACCTGACGTTGCAAGGTGTTTGCCTGGTTTTTGCCCTGACAACCACCAGGCAATGCACTGAGCGCAGCACAGTGCATTCTGCCTCCAAATTGGGCAAATGTTTTGGCCGAACTGTTCACACGTACCTATTTGGGAGTTCTGCTGCAAAACGTCCCATGTCTAGCTATTACAAATGAGCAATAGAAGGGAATGATGTTCTAAGAACGAACGTGAGTTGGTGTAGTACTGTTGAAAAATCACCTCCAATGTTATCAGTTGCTCTACTGGCGGAACACTCATTGGACAGTTTAGTCTGCTGCTGCAAATGGGGTGATACCAAAGCTAGCAATTTGTCAAAACTTTAAGCCAAAATAAGTGACATCTGTTAGGTTACATTTAAAAGCTTGCAGAAAAACATTGGTTGGGGTGAGAGTGTTAGGGAGGGGGTTAGGGTACTCTCCTTGCTGTGGACATACAGGTGTAGTTTAAAAAAAATAAAATAAAAATTTGGAATGTGTACGAAGATCTTCATACATCACGCAGAATTCTGCCTTGCTGCTGTGATATTATTGGGTAAATCCAATAGCGACACCTTCTCTGCACACTTCGCTTGCGCTCCTCCTCTTCTTCATGTACCACGCAAGCAACAGCAGCCGTAAGGACAGCTACTGTAAGGTAACGGCCAGCAAACATTCTGCTAAGTGTCCTAAACTCTATCTGGAAGTATCAAGGAAGTGGAAGGCATCCTAGCAGGAAAAGGAATTATGTTGCAAATCAGCTTGGTTTTCATTGAAATAAGCCCAAATCATACTATCTGCAGATTGCCAGAAGTCTCCAGAAATCGCAACGGGATAGGAATGAAATCAGAGTGCCAAATAGCACTATAAACACACGATTTGAAAACCACATCAATGTGAACCTAGGCTAAAAGATGTTTTTTCAGTCCCCAGAAACCTTGGATAGTATGTGGCTGGGAGGAGGCAGTTCCAGATACTGTAATCCTCAGTGACCCCAAGGACTCTGCTTCTCATGCCTCCGCAAACTTTATTCTTCAAAACCTGCTAAAGTACCTGAGAATTTGTGGCATCAAGGATAAGTACCTTTATTGGTTGGCAACCCTCCTTGACCACCGTTACAAGGGAAAGCCTCTGAACTCATCCTGCCCCTGCAGAGGGTGAAATCTCTTGAGGACACCTTACAGAGGAGTTTATGTAACACCTTTCCAGACTCTGGTAGGTTACAGTCTCATGGAAAAGCTAGTTTTAAGGCTTCTGTTGGTCGAAGAAGGAGCGGTGGAGAAAGGGGGGCCTCGGAGCTTTTTATTATATATATATATATATATATATATATATATATATATATGTATGTGTATATATATATATATATATATGTGTATATATATATATATATATATATATATATATATATATATATGTATATGTTAGTCCTTGGTGCTTAATAGTCTTGTCCTGGACACATCCCAAGTAAAAAGTATTTCTACTAGGGAAGAGCTCTTTCTCTAAAGAGCATGCCCAATCCTATTTCATGAGATGAAGAAAACTATTTCATATCATGGATATAATCTTGCTGTCCAGTGACTTCTGTGGTCCACATCCCAGGAGTGATCTGGAAAGCAGATTACCTCAGCCACCATTGCCTGGATCAAGGGCAACTTCCTTGAGATGTCTTTAATCTGGCCAAAAATCGGGGTTTCTGGATGTAGACATCCTAGCCCCCAGCTTTAAGAACAAGCTACTGGTTGTTGCTAGAACCAGGGATCCTACAGCTCTAGTCTCAAATGCCTTGATCGTCGCTTGGTCCCAGTTCATGCTAAGTTATGCCTTCCATCCAGTGTGAATTCTGCCTTGTCTGCTCAAGAAATTAGATCAAAAGATGAAAACCATGATTCTGATTGCACCAACAGGCCCAGAAGAGCCTGATACATAGAAAAACTTAGACTTCTAGCAGAAACCCCCTGGTCTCCTCTCACCAGGCCCTTTAAGCCATTATGTTTCTCAGTCTTTGGGCTTATAGAACCTAACCATTTACCCTGAATGGGTGACAGTGTCTCCTTTATGTACTTCTTCCATCAAGGACCAGGTTAGTTTAAACCAGAAGATATAACCATTTATAATGGTGTGTGTTAAGCTTCTACAACTGCTCTTATTTGGCTTTAAGTAACCAAACTACATTTCAGGAGCCATTAAAGGCTAAGTTCACCTTTTGTTAGTATTTAGGGTGTAACCTATGACATGTTGCTGTACAGCACCTGCACTTTTTTTACCTGCAAACGTGGTATTTATTTATTTTTTGCAAAAGGTGAACTTAACCTTTTATTGCTGTCTGTCACGACATTTGGGAGATTTCACCTAATTTCCTTTCCATGTGACAGTAGAGCAAGAAATTCATTGCATTGAAATGTTTAGGTAAAAGTATAGCCCCTGCCTCCCCCTTTAGGGTTGCCACCTCTTCCCTTTAAACCCAAAGACATATGCATTACACAGGTTCTGAGGCTAATTTAAAGTGGAGTTCTGCTGAAAAAAAAAAAAAAAAGGTCAGCAGCTACTGACTTTTAAAATATGGACATTTACTTGTCCAGGATGCCCACGATGTCCTCACCCGAAGCCGACCCGTCTATCGGCTCCCAGGTGGAGGGGCCGCCATCTTCAGTAAGGGAATCAGGAAATGAAGCCTTGCATGCACGAGTTGCGCTGCGCGTCCTGGTCCCTGCTGTCTACTGGGACCTTGGTGTCTCCCAGAAGGCAGTGATGGGGGGGCACGGAGGGGCTGGACATGGCGTAGATCACTGCAGATTCTGCGACGATCTATCACCGGAAGTGGGATCAAATACCTGTATTAGACAGGTATCTGCTCCCCCCTGAAAGGTGCCAAATGTGACACCGGAGGGGGGGGAGGAACCGGATAAGTTGAAGTTCCATTTTTGGGTGGAACTCCGCTTTAATGCACATAAGGCACCAAGTGAGTTTAATTACTACCTTTAATCATCCACAGAACCTGTGTAATTTAATGTGTTCGATGTTAAAAGGGATGAGGTGGCAACCCTACCCCCCTTATACACAGCTCTGTACCCGTCTGCAGTGACAATTCCATTACACAGAGCAGGTACCGTAATTATAAATCTGTTTGTTTTATAAAAAAAATGAGTTTGCAATTTCTTTAATACCTAAAGTCCTGTTCATAGGAAGGAAATGTGGGGCAGATTTAACATAACTATGTAATTTTTTGTGTACCCATGCTGCATACATAGTATTGGCAATGTCCATTTGTTAGGTAAGGCTAGTTTGTATGTTTGCAAAATCAGACCACATTTTAGGAGCAATTCCTGTAGCAATCGATGGGGGTTATTTGCTAAAGGCAAATCCTCTTTGCACTGCAAGCGCAATTGAAAGTCCACTTGGGAGTGCAGTCGCTGTAGATCCGAGGGGGACATGCAAGGAAAATCAAAAACAGCATTTTATCTTGCACATGTTTGGATGATAATATCAGCAGAGCTTCCACTCATTTCAGATCTACCCCTTAGATTTAGAGTGACTGCACTTCCAAGTGCACTTTCAGTGCAAAGTGGATTTGCCTTTGTGTTCTAAAAAATACAAAGAAAGCTTCATTGTATGTTTTTTTTTTTTTTTCAAGAACAAATCAATATTTGAATCCATTTGGCGTAGGGCCCATAGGTCAGTGCCTACTGTGCCAAATTTGACATTGCCAATAAGCATTGTTCTCAATCACGTGATCACTATAATAGGCAATCAAAGCGATCATGTGCCTTTGTTTACAAGCATGCTAAAGGAGGCTAGCTCCATTGTGCCTCGCAGGCACTTTGCCAGAAGCAGTTGGCAGGCGGTGATCTTTAAAGTGATATACAGAATGTTAAAATAAAAATACATTGTTTTTTTTTTTTCTTTATGGTATCTCACAAAAGTGAGTACACCCCTCACATTTTTGTAAATATTTTATTGTTAAAATATTTATTGTTTATTGCCCTTAATATTAATACCACTTGGTGCACCATCCAGCCACAGCAGCGTTTCCCCTCCGCTACACCTTTCCAGGCTGTGGCAGTGTGACTGGACAGCCAACCTTTGCCTTCCACCTGCACCAAAATGCCGAAATCTCGTGCACAGGGATAAATGCCCCATGTGCATTGAGCCTAAAGAAAAGTAGTGATAAAATTTTTTTTTTGTTTTAATAATTCTTCATGGTCTACATAATGTCTTTTGCCTACATACTTTTTCCTAAATATATACCCCTCTTTCGCTACTCAGAAATTTGGGAGGTATGTTTTACAGTATCTAACAAAAGTGAGTACACTTCTCACATTTTTGTAAATATTTTATTATATCTTTTCATGTGAAAACACTGAAGAAATGACACTTTGCTACAATGTAAAGTAGTTAGGGTACAGCTTGTATAATAGTGTAAATTTGCTGCCCCCTCAAAAAAACTCAACACACAGCCATTAATGTCTAAACAGCTGGTGACAAAAGTGAGTACACCCCTAAGTGAAAATGTCCAAATTGGGCCCAATTAGTGTTACAAGGTCTCAGGTGTGAATGTGGAGCAGGTGTGTTAAATTTTGTATTATCGCTCTAACGCTCTCATATTGGTCACTGGAAGTTCAACATGGCACCTCATGGCAAAGAACTCACTGGGGATCTGAAAAAAAGAATTGTTGCTCTACATAAAGATGGCCTAGGCTATAAGAAGATTGCCAAGACCCTGAAACTGAGCTGCAGCACGTGGCCAAGACCATACAGTGGTTAAACAGGACAGGTTCCACTCATAAATGGCCTCACCATGGTCGACCAAAGATGTTGAGTGCACGTGTTAAGTGTCATATCCAGAGGTTGTCTTTGGGAAATAGACCTATGAGTGCTGCCAGCATTACTGCAGAGGTTGAAGGGTGGGGGGTCAGCCTGTCAGTGCTCAGACTATACGCCGCACACTGCAACAAATTGGTTGCATGGCTGTCGTCCCAGAAGGAAGCCTCTTATGAAGATGATGCATAAGAAAGCCCCCCAAACAGTTTGCTGAAGACAAGCAGACTAGGGACATGGATTACTGGAACCATGTCATGTGGTTTGATGAGACCAAGATAAACTTATTTGGTTCAGATGGTGTCAAGCGTGTGTGTGGCGGCAACCAGGTGAGGAGTACAAAGACAAGTGTGTCTTGCCTACAGTCAAACATGGTGGTGGGAGTGTCATGGTCAGGAGCTGCATGAGTGCTGCCAGTACTGGGGAGCTACAGTTCATTAACCACTTAAGGACCAGCCTCGTTTTGGAATTTAGGTATTTACATGTTTAAAACATTTTTTTTTGCTAGAAAATTACTTAGAACCCCCAAACATTATATATTGTTTTTTCCTAACACCCTAGAAAATAAAATGGTGGTCATTGCAATACTTTTTTTCACACCGTATTTGCACAGCGGTCTTACAAGTGTGCTTTTTTTGGAAAAATTTCACTTTTTTGAATAAAAAAATAAGACCACAGTAAAGTTAGCCCAATTTTTTTTTTAAATTGTGAAAGATAATGTTACACCGAGTAAATTGATACCCAACATATCATGCTTCAAAATTGCGCCCGCTCGTGGAATGGCGTCAAACTTTTACCCTCAAAAATCTCCATAGGCGACGTTTAAAAAATTTTACAGGTTGCATATTTTGGGTTACAGAGGAGGTCTAGGGCTAGAATTATTGCTCTCGCTCTAACAATTGCGGTGATACCTCACATGTGTGGTTTGATCACCGTTTTCATATGCAGGTGCTACTCACGTATGCGTTCGCTTCTGCGCACGAGCTCGTTGGGACAGGGTTTTTTTTTTAAAAAACAAAATTTATTTTTATTATTTATTTTACATTATTTTATTTATTTTTACTGTTTTTAAAAAAAATTGTGTCACTTTTATTCCTATTACAAGGAATGTAAACATCCCTTGTAATAAAAAAGAATGACAGGACCTCTTAAATATGAGATCTGGGGTCAAAAAGACCTCAGATCTTATATTTACACAAAAATGCAATAAAAATAAATAAATAAAGTAATTTAAAAAAATGACATTGAAAGAAACGTGCCTTTAAGACGTATGGGCGGAAGTGACGTTTTGAATAATCAGTTTTATCCACACGCAGGCAGGATGGTGACTCCTAGGGATATTTTTGTCTATATTCCCATCGCACACATTCCTGGTAAACAAGGCTCATCAGTAGTGGGTGCTGTAGCGATTACCAGTTTTAGTTTTTGAATATATTTTGGTGGGATTTGACGTCATCTGACGTCAGAGGATGAGGGTGGCACCATTTTCCTCGTGTTCTGATTGGTGGTGGATGTACATATAAAAAAGAAAGAAGGACGGCGCCCTCTAAGTGCAGCATGTATGCTAAAAATATTTATTACAATAGATAAAAATAATAATAAATATTTGTAATAAATATTTTTAACATACATGCTGCACTTAGAGGGCGCCGTCCTTCTTTCTTTTTTATTTGTTCCAGAGCTTCTTCTAGCTTTTATAGACTGGCTGCCTTCCATTTATTCAGCATCATTTTATCCTCACATGGACTAATACCAAAACTTGTTGTGAAACATTAACTACCACCATCAAGTTCCCCCTCTCAGGAACCCCCAACCCACCCCCTTCGCCCCACCATTTTTAGTTATATGTACTCGGCTGCCTCCATTGTGCGCCATATTAACCCCTTGATCGTTTTTTTATTTCCTCTTGTGGATGTACATATATTCTGTTTTTTCCACTGTCTTTGTGATGTGATCTCTCTGCAATTAAAATGTTTGGATGGTAATTGAAAATCCTTGGTGTGCTGGCGAATATGTACACTTCCTAGGAATATTCACCACTGTTTCAAACTGCAGTGCCTTGAAAAAGTATTCATACCCCTTGAAATTTTCTACATTTTGTCATGTTACAACCAAAAACGTAAATGTATTTTATTGGGATTCTATGTGATAGACCAACATAAAGTGGCACATAATTGTGAAGTGAAAGCAAAAATGATAAATGGTTTACACATTTTTTTACAAATAAATATGTGAAAAGTGTGGTGTGCATTTGTATTCAGCCCCCTTTACTCTGATACCCCTAACTAAAATCTTGTGGAACCCATTGCCTTCTGAGGTCACCTAATTAGTAAATAGAGTCCACCTGTGTGTAATTTTAATCTCAGTATAGATAGAGCTGTTCTGTGAAGCCCTCAGAGGTTTTTTAGAGAACCTTAGTGAAGAAACAGCACATGAAGGCCAAGGAACACACCAGACAGGTCAGGGATAAAGTTGTTTAGAAATTTAAAGCAGGGTTAGGTTATAATAAAATATCCCAAGCTTTGACCATCTCACGGAGCACTGTTCAATCCATCACCTGAAAATGGAAAAAGTATGGCACAACTGCAAACCTACCAAGAAATGGCCGTCCACCTAAACTGACAGGCTGGGCAAAGAGAGCATTAATCAGAGAAGCAGCCAGTAGGCCCATGGTAACTCTGGAGAGGCTGCAAAGATCCACATCTCAGGCGGGAGAATCTGTCCACAGGACAACTATTAGTTGTGCACTCCACAAATCTGGCCTTTACAGTAGAGGTGCAAGAAGAAAGCCATTGTTGAAAGAAAGCCATAAGAAGTCCTGTTTGCAGTTTGTGAGAAGCCATGTAGGGGACACAGCAAACGTGGAAGAAGGTGCTCTGGTCAGAACTTTTTGGCCTAAAAGCAAAATGGTATGAGTGGCGTAAAACTAACACTGCACATCACCCTAAACACACCATCCCCACCGTTAAACATGGTGGTGGCAGCATCATGTTGTGGGGATGCTTTTCTTCAGCAGGGACGGGGAAGCTGGTCAGAGTTGATGGGAAGATGGATGGAGCCAAATACAGGGCAATCTTAGAAGAAAACCTGTTAGAGTCTGCAAAAGACTTGAGACTGGGGTGGAGGGTCATCTTTAAGCAGGACAACGACCCTAAACATACAGTCAGAGCTACAATGGAATAGTTTAGATTAGGGGTCTCAAACTGGTGGCCCTTCAGCTGTTGCGAAACTACAAGTCCCATCATGCCTCTGCCTGTGGGAGTAATGCCGCGTACACACGAGCGGACTTTACGGCAGACTTTTCCCGGCAGACGGGATTTCGTCGGACAATTCGATCGTGTGTGGGCTCCAGCGGACTTTGTTTGCTCAAAAGTTGGACGGGCTTAGATTTGAAACATGTTTTAAATCTATCCGTCGAACTCGAGTCCGGTCGAAAAGTCCGCTCGTCTGTATGCTAGTTCGATGGACAAAAAGCCACGCTAAGGCAGCTATTGGCTACTGGCTATGAACTTCCTTGTTTTAGTCCGTTCGTACGTCATCACTTTTGAATTCGACGGACTTTAGTGGATTGTGTGTAGGCAAGTCCGTTCATTCGAAAAGTCCATCATAAAGTCCGGCGTATAGTCCGCTGAGCAAAGTCTGCCGTAAAGTCCGCTCGTGTGTACGCGGCATAACTGTCAGCCTTGCAATGCCTCATGGGACTTGTAGTTTCGCAACAGCTGGAGGGCCGTCAGTTTGAGACCCCTGGTTTAGATCAAAGCATTAGAATAGTCCAGTCAAAGTCCAGACCTAAATCCAATTAAGAATCTGTGGCAAGACTTGAAAAGTGCTGTTTAAAGACGTTCTCCATACAATCTGACAGAGCTTAAGCTATTTTTCCAAGAAGAATGGGCAAAAAGTTAACTTTATAGATTTGCAAAGCTGGTAGAGACATCCCCAAAAAGACTTGCAGCTGTAATTGCAGCGAAAGGTGGTTCTACAAAGTATTGACTCGGGGGGGCTGAATACAAATGCACGCCACGCTTTTCAGATATTTATTTGTAAAAAAAATTGAAAACCATTTATCATTTTCCTTCCACTTCACAATTATGTGCCACTTTGTGTTGGTCTGCCACATAAAATCCCAAAACATACATTTATGTTTTTGGTTGTAACATGACAAAATGTGGAAAATTTCAAGGGGTATGAATACTTTTTCAAGGCACTGAAAATAAATGTCATTATTGTGGCTGTTACTGTGGAACAGGTAAATTTCAGAAAAACACATGTGTAAGCCCATGCGGACTAGAGATTGGAGTTCAGAAACTTTCCTCAGTTTTGCAAAGATTTCCCTCAAATGTGGCCTGTTGTGCTTTTGTGTGTTTCTGTTTTGCCGATTTGATGCTTGCTGATAAGCCTTTTAAGCAGAATTGAACTTTTGATATCCCCAGGAAGTTTTGTCCTAATGTGCAAATATCCACAGCATAAATGCACATTATGGCACACTTACCACTCAAAGTGCCCCCCGCCAGAGATGGGACATCTGGACTTCCCCCTCTTCGGAATTGCTGAGCATATACTTTGTAACTTGCAAGCCTTGTCACCAAATTTATGTCCCAATCGGGTAATAATATAATTGTTGGCCTTGAGGTTTTTTTTTATTTTTTATTTTTTTTTAAAGTACTAAAACTTTGATTTATCAGACTTTATAAATGTGGGAAGCAGCAGGGGGCTGCA
Source organism: Lithobates septentrionalis (assembly GCA_037952835.1). Taxonomy (NCBI): domain Eukaryota; kingdom Metazoa; phylum Chordata; class Amphibia; order Anura; family Ranidae; genus Lithobates; species Lithobates septentrionalis. Next base: position 1,480,740 of record JBBDGP010001464.1, on the reverse strand, counting down.
GTATGTGTGTATGGTAAAAGCTCCCTGGTGTCACATACAGGTGAGTAAAAGCTTTCCAGGTTACCGACGTAATGGAGTGGTATGAACTAGTACACTACAGCCCAGTGTGGATGAAAAAAAATGAAGTGCTGTATAACTTGAATGCTTTTTCCTGTTGGAAGGTGGAGTGTATGGTATCACAGATTGACTTGAGATGGAAGTGTGTGTATGTGTTATATATATATATATATATATATATATATATATATATATATATATATATATATATATATATATATATATATATATATATATATATATATACATACACAGTATATACACTTTGTATGTCTGGCATAGGCCAAAAGCACAGAACAAATGGTCACAAGAGGGCAGTAGAAAGCTATGAATATATTGTAGCAGACTTAAAGAGGTTGTAAACCTCCAAAATCCCCCCCCAAAAAAAATAACCTGCAAGACACAGGCATAATGAGCTAGTTTGCATTGCATACTAGCTCATTATGAAATACTTACCTTAGAACGATGCCCTGCAGTGCTGCCCGCACTGCGCTCCCACGTCCGACATCTTTCACCGGAGTTACTTCCGGGTTCGCGGGCTCCAGCGCTGTGATTGGCCGGAGCCATGATGAAGTCACTCCCGTGCATGCACGTGGGAGCCGCCGGTCACGGCACGGGTCCTGAAGAAACGGCACCAGCGGGAACTTATAAAATAAGCTACTATAAATGGAGCACAGGATCAGAAAAGGTGGGCATAGTCGCCACTTTTCATGAGTACTTGTGACAGTTGCAGTGGCTGATTTTAACCCCCCCAAGATCACCCCTGCAGAGATATCCAGGAGCAGAGGATTTTTATTGTAGACAGAAGCCACTAGCACACAGAACACACTTCATTGCTGGTAAGTAGCATTCCTGGTGCTGTTTAAAAACACGTCACTAAATTTCAGCTTTATGTTATTACAATGTGGTAATTAGAGAACCACATCACCACCACATTCTCTATACAGTGTATGGATAGAAAAGATATGTTCTGTCTCAGCATCAAAGTGACCCTAAGTCTCTGTAATCATGAGCAATACTTCATCTTTGTGATATATAACACTGCTCTGTATCTGGTTAAACCTTGAGAATGACAGTAAAGGTAAAATTAAACTATTAGACCACTAGCAGTAGATTTACACATTGTCCGCAAGTAGATCGAAATATATGATATATAAAAAATGGGGAATTGGATTAAGATTACCTCTGACCTGAGTGGCTGCAAAGACATAAGCCTTACAAACAAAACACTTGCAATGAAATTCAACTTAATTTGTTACTGGAGATATAACAAAAAGAGGTGTCTTAGCTGGCAGTATATGCAGTAGAGGCATGCTAAGGGTAAGACAGCAGGCAGTATGTGCGGGGGATGAGTGCACAGGGTATGACAGCGGGCAGTATGTGCAGGGGATGAGTGCACAGGGCAGTGGTCTCTAAACTGTGGCCCTTTGCTTACTTTTATCTGTCCCTTGGGGCATTAATCCCTCCACTTTCAGCAACAGTGGGGCATAGTTCCTGCCACCGACAATGGGGCGCTGTTCTTCCCACTGATGCCAATGATGAGTCACTATCCCTCCCACTGACACCAACAATGAGACACTATTCCTCTAATATCAAAGAGGGGACGCTGTTGACTCCCACTGACACCAGGACATTTTCTACTCCCACTGGCCCCCATTCCGGCTCCCCTAAAGTTTAAAGGCCAGTAAACCCGTCCTTTGTTTAGAAAGTTTGGAGACCCCCGACCTAGGGTATGACAGCAGGCAGTATGTGCAGGAGATGAATGCATAGGGTATGACAGCGGGCAGTATGTACAGGAGATAAGTTTGGAGGATGTGACAGTGAGCAATATGTGCAGGAGATGACTGGGGAGCGTATGACAACTCCATCTTTTATTCTTATACACAAAATGTACTTTTATAACCTCTTGAGATAAGTTAGCTAGTGGCCAGCATGTACCAAGTATCTAGGCAGGTTGCCTATTGCAGTTTAGTTTAGTGCTGCCCCAGACGGGAGGGTTAGAGTTAATTATGTTTCCTAGGTTTTTCTTTGCGGGCTTCTTGGATCCGACACACTGGTTTTGTGTGATTATAAAAGGGACAGGGGTCTGGATCCCAGGGTCCTCGTTGCTGTTGTTGTCTTCACTGTTGATGCCGCTGCTGGACTCTTTCCTACCAGTTTGCTGTGCCAGGCCGAGTCCAGAATTCCTGCTGATGAAAGCCTGGCTTCAGGAGTCTTCCACAACATAGGGGGATGCTGGGACCTGCAGTCTGCTCTGAAGATACCAACCCTGGACACTGCATCCTTGGACTTTGCCAAAAATTGAATCTTACCTGTGCAGGTACTCTGGGGCAGCCATAAGCCTAATTTAGGGATTCGTTTAGGACAGGGATATGCAATTAGCAGATCTCCAGCTGTTGTAGAACTACAAATCCCATGAGACATAGCAAGACTCTGATAGCCACAAGAATGACACCCAGAGGCAGAGGCGTGATGGGACTTGTAGTTTTGCAACAGCTGGAGGTCCGCTAATTGCAGATCCCTGGTTTAGGAGAAAGTCTATTGCCTTTGTTTAACTATCATGCCTAAGTTATTAGAGTAAAGCTTTTGAATCTTCGTCTTTGCCAGGTCGGAAGTTACTATAGTGGTGCAATGCAAGTAGCCAGCACACATAGGTGGTGATTTAGGAAAGCCGTGCGCCATCAGTAGAGGCGCACGGCGAGGCACAATGCACATTTCCATATTTTAAAAAATGGTGTGCTGGTAACAGAGCGCGAATCCCCAATTTACTATGGCAATCTAAGGACTAAGGACATGGTGCACGGCATCTCCAATTCAATATTGACAGAAGATGGAGGTGCCATTATTATGGGGTGATGTGAGGAAGTTTAGTTACAACTGGCCAAGTAACAAATATGCCCAAAATAGAATGAGAAAGTAACTTTTTCAGAGAAAGCCTGCTGTGTACGTTTAGAACTGCGTGAGATCAATGTAAGCAGTGCGCATGTGCAAGCGGCTCTTGCGCTCGTTCACATTAGTTTGTTCACTGCGCAGCCAAAATCTTAGTATATGTTAAGCAACGTACATGCAATTGCATGGGTTGAACGGGCGCAACTCTAAACTTGACAATTTTTTTTTTTTTACGCTGGTTCACCTTTTTGTATTTTTTAAATGAGATTTGCACACAGGTCATGTTAGCATGTTACGTTGCCAACATGTGACATGCACCTTGTTAAAATTATGTAAAAAGACTCGCTGTGTCTGTCAGTGTCAAGAGAACACATTTGGGTGTCCTTATAGAGTTTGTAACACATGTATTTCATGTATTTTCTCTTTGTATTTTGTTTGTTATGTCTTTGCAAAACAGATGTGTTTTAGAGCATTTTTTACTTTTGTTTATTTTATTTTTTTTTTGGGGGGGGGGGGGGGGTAATTTTCACGGAAATATTTTTGATGTTGTCAATGTGTGTTGTTTTTAGGTTGTTAGTTTCACTTTGATTTAATTGTCTGTGCTGCATTATTTTGTAAAATATACCTCAATATGTGACTAATGAATGTTTAAATCCTCAAGAGACTGTCCGTTTGTGGGCGCAGTCCTTTTAATTCCTGTTAATTTCCTCTGCAAAATGGTCAGACCTCAAAACCATATTCTGTTAGTGTTTCAAATTAACATATACTGGTATGTGCTTTTTGGTTTCCTTGCTCTTTTCCAAGTCCTGTTTTGTTGACCAATACAATTTGTAGCAAATTTTTATGTTTTATGTGTTTTTTTAATAATTTGTTTTGCAGATGCATGCTCAATCCAAGTAATGCATTTTACACCCCCCCCCAAACTATTTTCATGCAACAGATTTCCCAGCTGCAGCTTAACTAGGCTGATTGGCATGGCAAAACAAAAAAAGGTGTGATTTGTCTAAAAGCTACTTTCCTGTAGCATATGCTGCCATGGATAGGCACCAGGAAAGGAAAATTCTAGAGAGGTAAGTATTCAATTTTCCATTTTAGCGCAGTGGTTCTCAGCCTCAGTCCTCAAGTACTCCCGACAGGACATGTTATGGGAATTTATCTTAGCTAAAATAGCTAAGCCATTGACTGATTTAAAGCACTTGTGCAAGATGAAGGAAAACCTGCAAACATGGCCTGTTGGGGGTACTTGAGGACAGGCTTGTCCACTGATTTAGAGCACTGAGCTAAAATCTAGCTCAAGACAATCCTATTCTAATTGTGGGCATTTGAAGGAAACCAAGTGAGTGTTAGAACCCTTGCTTTTTTAGGTTGGGCTTTGTGTCCCTTTTCTGAAAATTGGCTTCAATTCCTGTCACAGCCAAACAGGAAGTGAGGGTAAAACCCTACCAATGTCTTTCCTTGGGGACACACAAGTCAATCTAACTAGTGTCCCCATTAGGCAAATTGCACTCTAGCACTTTGTTGTGTACACCCAAAATTATTAGGTATTTTGGTGTTTATTAACCACTTCAGCCCCGGGGGATTTTACTCCCTTCCTGACCAGAGCACTTTTTGCGATTCGGCACTGCGTCGCTTAAACTGACAACTGCGCAGTCATGCGACATTATGCCCAAACAAAATTGAAGTCCCTTTTTCCCTCAAATAGAGCTTTCTTTTGGTGGTATTTGATTGCCTCTGTGGTTTTTATTTTTTGCGCTATGAACAAAAAAGAGCGACAATTTTGAAAAAAACGCAATATTTTTTACTTTTTGCTATAATAAATATCTCCCAAAAATATATAAATATCATTTTTTTTCCTTAGGCCGATATGTATTCTTCTACATATTTTTGGTAAAAAAAATTGCAATAAGCGTATATTGATTGGTTTGCGCAAAACTTATAGTGTCTACAAAATAGGGGATAGTTTTATGGCATTTTTAATTTTTTTTTTATTAGTAATGGTGGCGATCTGTGATTTTTATCGGGACTGCGACATTATGGCAGACACATCGGACATTTTTGACACTATTTTGGGACTATTGTCATTTATACAACGATCGATGCTATAAAAATGCATTGATTACTGTGTAAATGACACTGGCACTGAAGGGGTTAACCACTAGGGGCAGTGAAGGGGTTGACTGTGTCCTAGGGAGTGATTCTAACTGTTAGGGGGCTGGGCTTCAACACACAGGACAGTGATCACAACTCTCGATGACAGAGAACTGTGATCTCTGTCCTGTCACTAAGCAGAACGGGGAAATGCTTTGTTTACAAAAGCATCTCCCCGTTCTTCCTCTCCATGACATGATCGCGGGCACCCGGCGGACATCGAGTCCGCGGATCTCACAGTCACGGAGACCACGGCGGGCGCGCGCCCACACCACCGCTTCCTAAAGGGGACGTACCTGTACGCCCTTTTGCCTACCAGCACCATTCTGCCGACGTACATCAGCGTGCACTGGTCGGCAAGCGGTTAAAGGCAAATCCACTCTGCAATACAAGTGTACTCACTGTAAATATGAGGGGAAGCACTGGTGATTTTATCATCCAATCATGTAGCAGCAAAGATGCTGTTTTTTTATCTTCCTTGCATGTCCCCCTCGGATCTCCAGCAACTGCACTTCCAAGTGCACTTGTAGTGCAAAGTGGATTTGCCTTTAGTAAATAAACCCCAAAGTCCAAGATACCTAGTAATTTGGGGTGTACACAGCAAAATGCTAGAGTGCAATTTACCTAATGGGGAAACTATTTGGATTGACTTGTGTGTCCCCAAGGAAAGACATTGGTACGGTTTTACCCTCATTTCCTGCCTGGCTATGTGACAGGAAGTGAATAAATTTGAAGGAGAAGCTGGCAAAATTTGGGTGGTGTCTTCACCCTATCAGGGGTGCAAACATCCCCAAAAACTGACAAGACTTCTAATCCCTCTGCACTCTATCCCCAAGCAAAAATAAGAAAGGATTTCATTTAGTTTAACTTTGCAAAGACACATTTCTAAGTTCAACTGTGATGCATGTCAATGGCCCATTTAGACCTTGTTTAATAGAAAACACCAGTTGCCTTTCACTATAAACATTTGTTAGTCCAATCCTGGAATTATGCATCTGCTTTACTATTTATTTCCGTATAAATTGGGTTCCTGCAGCTAGATGCGCCAAATGCATCTAGATGCACGACCGCTGTGTATGTGAGATGCACAACTGCTGTGTGCGCGGAGGTATGTACCCGTGGGGCATATCTGGTTCATGGAAGCGGTGGCCAGCACACAGGAATGACATCTCGCCCCTCCAGGAAGTTGTTCACTGTTCTCCGAGGAAGAGATGATCCTTATTTGCAAATTAAGATAATTTTTCATTTATTTTTACATGGGGTGGTGTTTGTGGGGGTCATGTGTGTATGTCTAAATGATTTGGCCTAAAAACACACACCTATTTCCTGTGTACAGATTCACTTCCGGGCCAATGTATATTGCTTCCTGCTTCAGTGTGTGTGTATATATAGATATATCTATATTTATGGTCGGAGCCCTATGTCCGGGAGAGATGTGAACCACATAAACACGTCACAAGACTAACAACATAAAGTAGACCTGAAGTGTGCCCTGGTCTGCTGGACGGTATGCTAAGAGATGGGGGCATACCCAAGATAAGTGAGTCGATGGTTTTGTAGAGAAAGTGTTTTAAGAGAAGTGCTCCAAGAAGAGGAATGGGTGTGTGGGTACCGCGCACTGGAACCGTCAAAGACCAGTGTGGGTGGTCTGCTTAAATACTTCCGGGCTCCTCCCATAATTTCAGGCCACCATACTGGCCTTCCTATTTATGGTCTGAGCCCTATGTCAGGGAGAGGTGTTAACCACATAAACACGTGACAAGACTAACAACATAAAGTAGACCTGAATTGTTCCCTGGTCTGCATGGACGGTATGCCAAGAGAAGGAAGCAAAATACTTGGTTAGGGAGGTAATTATTTATTTAAGCTGATAACATACTACTGGGCAAGCTTGCTCAAGGCTTGTAATGTTTCTGCTTGCGCATTCGGATTGTATCGGGCAAAACAAGTGGAATTTCCACCTGCCCACTCTCTTATTGACATGGTCCGGTACCCTGTGTTGTGATGCTGCTGACGCTGCTCCGATCCGGAAGGAATATCCAGATTATCGGCCGGGGTCAAGGCCTAAGTTAAGCGAGAGGATCCTAATGTGTCTGGTGTACTGGATACCACTCAGAGGGTTGGTAAGGAAAGGTAGCAATGGGCTAGACTCCGACCGGTCGGGCAGATGAGATAACGACTGGTCTAGAAGAGCCACTATGCACCAGGTGTTGTGAGTCTGGAATAGCTTGATATCTAGCCTGGAACTGGACTGTTGCATTTTTGGACACTACGAGGTGCAGGAGGACGTGATTCTGATGGTGTGTCAGATGGCGTCTGTGTAGTACCTGACAAGCCATAAAAGGCTAGGTAGATGGCTGCTTGGAGGACCAGGCTGGGCAGTAACCCGAAGGGGAAACGTGACAGGATGGTAGACATGTCTCTGAAGATGGCGCTAGTGTCGGGTAGGCACTTACTACTAGTTTTGGGGTTGCTGCCTGTGGATACCACGTAGGATGGTTTTGACTGCGTGGGCAGAGAATAAGGATGGCTTGGCAGGGTCCTGTAAATAGACGAAATGCTGGATGCCAGCTAAGTAGAGTCTGATGGTATTATGTGATAGAGCCAGCTGCGTGTGGCAGTATGTTATGAAAGCCAGGATGTGTTTAAGATCTCCTGACACTGCCCCAGGGTTATGGGCTAGGAACCTGCCGTAGGAATTCCAGACTATACGATAGGCCTACAGGGTGTTGCGGGATAACAACTGATTTACAAGGCGGGTTGCATTGTGTAGGTGTTGCTTTAATCCAGTGTCAGCTGTGACCAAGGTGGGATAAGAGATGTGGTCGGATCGGTTCCAGGTTCCTACGAGAAAAATGACACAAAGTTAAAGTGGGATAGTGCGTCGGCCGAGTCTTTGCACTTGCCCGGGATATAGATGCAGTGCACTTTGAATTGATGCTGCAGGGATAGTTGCACCAGCCTGCGCTGGAAGGACATGATGGCTAGCGATATATGATATTAGCTGTGGCCTGATTGTCTGTGGCAAACGTCGCTGTTTGTCCTGCCCAGGTGCTGCCCCAGATTTGAGCTGCTGCCACAATGGGGTAGAGTTTGAATAGTGAGAAGGACTGACTGACTGAACCCGAGGATCAGGAGGATTTCTGCTTGCCATGGCCCTGCAAGCAATGATGGCCAAAAATTGCCATGAAGCCTGTAGAGGCTGCAGCGTCCGTGGCTACCCGAGGTGACGAAGAGGATGCTGACGGAATGAACATTAATATGCCATTCCAGTTTGTGAGAAATTTGTCCCACATTGACAAATCCGCTATTGCTGCTGTGTCTAGCCTAGAAATTTGGTCAGGATCTTGAGGCTGCGAGAGGAAACTAAGAGGCATGATATGAAGGACCGCCTCTGAGGGATGATCCTCATGATGAAATCGAGTATGCCCAGCAAGGATTGTAGCTGTCTCTTGGTACACCCTTGAGTAAGGGTAAAGGTGTGAATGACCGAGCTGATGCGAGTCAACTTGTCGGGAGGCAGGCTGACCTGCATGCAGCGTGACACCCAAGAAGGCGATGGTCGGTGTCGGACATTCCACTTTATTCTCTGCTATGGGCACATTAACTACCCCTCTTAAGCTGTCAACATCTACTGGGGGCTCACCGGGTATTTTGATGCGCAGTAAGTCATCGAGATAATGGATGACTTTCTGGCAACGTGCCTGATGCGACAGGGTCCAGGAAACGGACTAGGAAAAAGTATCTAACAGCCACGGGCTGTGGTTTTTTTTTTTTTTCTCCTAATACCAAATGACAATTTGGTGGCGAAATAAAATAACCCTTTCCACTTGATCCCTATGCCATCACTAGAGGGATGGCTCGATGGGCCATAATTTGAAAGCGTCTGTGATGTCTGCTTTGGATAGCCAAGCGCCTACTCCTATACTAATGATGGCTTGAATGGCTAGGTCGACAGACGAATGCTTAAGGGAAAATATTTCTGAGGGTATTAGGGAGTTCAAACTTAGGATGTGAGAACAATGAGGCATAGACAAACCATACACTAATGAAGTTCATTAGAATACATGCCCTCGGCAAGTCCAATAGGGCTGACTCTTGAATAGTCGAGGATATAGACTGCAGTGATGCCTGGGTGCCTGGTAGGGCTGCCGCTGGCAGTGGGAATAGCAGCCTTAAAAGCTTTGCTTTCCTAGCTATGGCAGAGTAGGAAATACCCCTGAGCCGCAGTTCTGCTGTGAGCTTGGGAATGGTCCAAGCTCTGGGAGATTGAGTGCCGCCACTTCCTGAACCCGCAGAGGGTGATGGCGGGGTGGAGGCGAAGTCTTCGCTGTCGGCCTGTGACATGGCTTCTAGACATGAGCACTGACAAAAAAATTGTTCGTTTTTGTTTTCGTTTCATTCTTTTTTTGCTTTATTCAGATTTTCGAATTCCGAATTTCCAAATTTTTGGAATTCGGAAATTCAAAAATTCGAAAATCCGAAAATCTAAAAAAAAGGAAGAAAATCAGTAAAAATCTAAATAATAACTAACTAATAATAACTAACTATTAAATTATAGGTATTGGAATTTCCTTTCAAATTTGGCTGTTTGTGAATGTAATGAATACAAATTTACGAATTATCCGAAATAACAAATGCCGCATCTAAACAAATGGAATGGAACAAATTAATAATAAATAATAATAATAAAACATTTTATTGTTATTATTGTTATTTATTATTATTAGATCGTTACGTTCCATTCGTTTAGATACGGCATTCGTTATTTCAGATAATTCGTAAATTTGTACTCGTTACGTTCACTAACAGCCAAATTTGAAAGGAGATTCTAATGCCTATAATTTAATATTTATTATTAGTTAGCTATTATTTCAGAGTTTGGGGTTTTTAAATTTTCAGATTTTCATTATTTTGAATTTTCAGATCTTCATTCCTATTTTTCGATTTTCACATTTCCAAATTTTAGAATTTTCAAATTTATGAATTTCCGAAATTTTCCAATTTCCGAAATTTTCCAATTTCCGATTTTCCGAATTTCCAAATTTCCTGAATTTAGAATTTCCGAGATTTCGAATTTCTGAAATTTCGTATTTCCGAAATTTTGAATTTCTGAAATTTTGTATTTACGCAATATAGAATTTTACAATTCCCGAATTTTACAATTTCCGAATTTCGAATTTCTGAAATTTCGAATTTCAAAATTCCGAATTTCCAAAATTTTGAATTTGAAAATTCGGAAATTCGAAATTCGGAAAATTCGAAATTTTGTAAATTGAAAAATTCAGAAATTCGGGATTTTCGGAATTAACGAATTTGACAAAATTAATTAAAAAAATGAATTCGGAACTAAACGAATTGCACATGTCTAATGGCTTCAGCTAAAAGACAAGGAGGGGAGAATGCATTTACGATAAGTTGCAAAGGTAAGAGGGGACAGATGCATTGGTGAGGTAAGATAGAAAAGAAGGAGGAAAACGAGGACAGGAAAAGAAACGACAGGCGTAGTGAAGAAGGCAGTTTGCGTACAAGCGCTGTTGAGTGGAAATTTAGAAAACTCAAAAGAATGCGTGGCAACCGACGTGAGCCAGGAGGGGACTGGCCAGGTAACCGATAGCTCGGGTGCCCATCTGTGCTTGGCACAAACTAGTGAACCAAAGCCCCCAGGGCATACTGGGGCAGGGAGCTGCAGTCTGGTATTCTATGTAGGAATGTTGCGATCTGTAGTTTATTGACGTATGTTCTGCCTGCTAACGCTTGCACTGCCAGCAAGCTTGACGTTAAGCGACCTTATCTGCGTGGTGAAGGATCTCGCTTCGAATACAGAATGAAGTGCACAGAAGTATGTGACAGTTACTAACGCCTCGGGAGCAACTCCAATCATGTATGTGAAGTAAAATATGTCGTGAAAGAGTGCTTAAGGGAAATGCAAGGGAGGATCCTTTGTACTACGCACCTGACTCGATGCCCTAGCTTGTGAAGTCCTGGTTGGGGTCGAGAACTGGGTCGACTGAGAACCTGTAGTAAGGTGATATAGGAAATTGATTTAGCAAGGGGGATTACAAAGAGCTGTTTGGGGCATGGCTGCCCCCCCTGGTGAAGGTGCGAGCCCTGTTGTCAGAGTGGGTTTTTTTTTTTTTTTAATGAATACACTTTCTTTTTTTTCCTGAGAGAATGCCGTCCAAACCTGGTGCAGGATGGACAAACTGGAACTCTACTGACCTAAAGGGGGAAGCAACAGAGAATGGGTGAGCAGCCAATTTGCCACTGGAGACAGAGAGTGGCCTATTTGAGCCACTTGCAGAGATGCTTGCAATGATTGCAAGTAAGCATCCTTATCAGAAAGACGAATACAAGTGATAGTGGAATTTGAGCATGTAGGAATGACCGGCCACAACAACGTACAAATAGATGGAGTGAGATGTGTATGTTTATGCTTGATAAGAGTAATGTAAAGCTGAGGATCCGAATCGTTGTGCCATCGCGATGTCACGCCGATGCGACTAGATTTGGATCGGGCTGCAGAGGGAGTAAATGGTGTTGAGTGTAGAGCCGAGGATCCGAACTGTTGTGCTGCTGCGTTTGTACCCCCGATGCGACTAGATTCGGACGGGGCTGGAGTGTGAGTAATAGTGAGGTTTGTAGCGCAGAGGATCCGAATCATAGTGCCGATGATGCTACTAGACTCGGATCGGGCTGTTGGTGTGAGTAACGGTGGGGTTTTTAGTGCCGAGGATCCGAATCGTTATGCCGATGATGCAACTAGACTCGGATCGGGCTGTTGGTGTGAGTAACGGTGGGGTTTGTAGGAGGTGTGGTATTTAAGGCAGAGGATTTGGGACATACATACACTTGATTCGGAAGTGGCTGTAGTGTGAGTGAGTTACGTGGTTTCGTAACGTTCGTGCCGCCTAAGCGGCTAGATAAGAATGGTCCCGAGCGGTGGGCTGCCATGAGTCATTACGTTGCTGATGCAACTGGGCTTGAATTAGGTACACATCTTAACGAATATAGTGTAGGAGAGGAGTGTGGAGGGTATGACAATGGGCAATAGACGGAGGAGATGATTGCAGAGGGTATGACATCAGGCAGTACAAACAACACACTCAAGGGATGAAATCCCCCTTAATTTGTTACTGGTAAGTGTTTAACTTTGTATTTTATTTGTATAATCTGTGCAACCAAAATGGTTTGATACTTTGTTCCTACCAGAAGCCACGATTATCAAAATGGTTTGCCAGGAAGAGTCCGCCGTATCGGTGATTACAAAAGTGAAGTTAAATAAGACTTCTTCGATGTTGGAGTAAATTGTGCAGCATGTGTTAATATTGAGACAAAATTTTGTCTGACACAAATCTACAACAGATTCATAAACACCTTGCTGATAGTTACACAAATCTATTGTGGTATTTGTTGCCTGGACAGATTTCTAATGTGTCTACAATACTCTTTATGAATCCCAGTTAATCTGTATTTGAATACAAATGTGTTTTAACAGACTCTGTAACGTGGTACTTTCATGAAAAATTAAATCACAGCTTGTTGGCAAACACTTGATGGTGTCACATTGTGGTTGATTTACTAAAGGCAAATAATATACTGTATACTGCAAGTGCACTTGCTCTAGATCTTAGTGAATGAGGGAAAGCTCTGCTGATTTTTATCACCCAATCATGTGCAAGCAAAAATGATGTTTTTTTATCTCCTTGCATGTGATTGGGTATTCTTTGCAAAGCAAAGCTTTACCTCATTTACTAAGCTCTGGAGGAACTGCACTTTGCCTTTAGTAAATCAACCTCAATGTATTTTCACATGTCCTGCCCTCCTCCTAGATCTAATAAAGCAGTATGTACAACCTATTGCCAGGGTCAAATGTGGACACAGGTGGGGAATATAAGAATCTTCAGCATTACTTTTATTAAAACTACCACTCTCCCAGTGCAGTGAGTATACCGTTTAATGTACACAATGAATAAATGCATGGTGACAAGACACTGAGCATGCCCTTAATTAGGAGGATAGGATGAAACATGAATTTAATGCTTACAAATATTATGTACCACACATATGAACTGATCACATCCTTTCAAAAATACTTTTTATTTACACAAATTGCCGCTCATTGATAGCAGGTGAGAAGGTGATCTGTTGTCTTCAACTAATAAGCTCTTGCCAGGCAATTCATCATCACGGAACCTGTGTAAGTCATAAACAACAGTCATCCTGCTCTAAAATTTGCTGCCTTTGTTTATAGCCCCCTGTCGCATAATGGGCATTGCCAGTCAGTATTTTATGGGTGTACATATGTAAAATGTCAATTTAAAGAAGTTAGAATTGCTTTCTGGGAGCTAGAATTTATTGTACTCGTGTATGAGCATACTCACAAATAAGCACAAATAAGTGCACAATAAATTAAAGAAATTTCAGCCAGTAATAGTGATGTTCAATGCAGTGTGCAAGTACCCTTAAAGTGCATTTTCACTTTTGCAGGCAATTTGGAATAAAAACGACTTTATATTTGTTATATATTTCCATTAACATAACTATGAAAAAAAATTCTTATCTTTTACATGCTTAAAAATCTTACCCAGTTTTCCCCTTCTAGGTAATGTTAAGGAGGAGCTTCAAATGTGGAAATGCACTTTAACCACTTGAGTATCCACCCATATATATCCCTACTATATCATGCAATTTTTCAGTGCTGTGATAGTTTGACAATTAGTCGGTCATTCAACACTATACCCAAATAAATTTTATATAGGTTTTGAGACAGAGCTTGGAAATCTCCACAATAAGAGTCAACAATAAAATCTGACAGAATTTAAACCTATCCCTACTCGAAAAAAAAATACCATCCAGAGGGGCAAGGGAGAAGATTGTGATTATATACAATACCCTGCAGGGATTTTTCATCAGGGTTGATAAGAGTTTACCTCCTCAGTTCTACAGTAGACCCCATAGATGCAGGAAAGAGTGTTATGAAAGATTCCTCTGCTTGCATTCTTGTGATGTGGAGCTGACAAACCCCTTGCATGTTATAACTCATTTTGATCCTGGAAGGGGCCATGCTAAAGTATGCACAGCGTTGGCCATCTACTGGCCATCTACCAGATCTCTCTTCCCAAAAGTGGGGTTTAATGCCCAACAGTACACATAAAGGCTCTCCTACACGTACGCCTATAGATTACGGCTCTGATACATTTGCTTCCCACATCAAAGCAAGTAAAACTTTTTTGGTGCATGGAGCACTGATACGGCTTGTCCCCTACTTGACTCATTATGATGATTTACTCTACTAGAGGCTGTGTGCACAAGGCAATAAATTACATGAAACTACATAATCAATGGACATCTTATGCAATTGAAAGACACAAGGTACATTTGAATTAATGAGCTGAATTGGTCATCTAATGCCCACTGTGGAAACAATTTACAACTAAACAGATCTTCTCAACACACTATGAGTCAAGTAGGGGACAAGCCATATCAGTGCTCCAGTTGCCACAAATGTTTTACTTGTGGTGACTTACTTTGATGTGGGAAGCAGAGGTATTAGATCCGTAATCTACAGGTATATGTGTGGGAGGAAAATCACTGGATTATTTGGAGCACATTCGTGTTTTGCAACAACTATATTTTTGCTAGGTATAGAACGCTGGGAATTTTTATGATTTGATTTATGGGACTTATTTTATCATTTTAGATCACTGTTCTTTATTTACAAGATTCTTTTGGTATTAATAGGCACTGCAATTGTGTCATTAAAGCTGTTTGGTGGATTTGATATCAATTCAAATTGCCGGCTGAATCGGTTTGTTTTATATTCATTAAAAAATATAAGTCATTTTGTGACTGGTGAGCATGGCAAGTGAGCGATCCCATGTGGTCTGTATGCAGAAAGGAAGTCACTGACATAGGACTCAGGTTTCAGGACCTGGATCATCTGCTAGTGGCACTGTGCTTTCCAGAGTGGAAGGTTGTAGTGTTGGTGTCTTCCAGCAGCCAGCATATTCCAGTAATCAGTTTCCACCTGATGCTGGCTTCTAGGAGGGTATTTGGGTCCTGCCCTACTAGTTTTTCTAGCTCCAGTGTTTTGCTGCTGCTAGATACTATATGTCACTAATCCTGATCTTGCTTCTGCCCTGTATCCTGCTGTCTTGTACCTGCTCCTCTTTGTTCTTGATCCTAGTTTTGATTCCCCCTTCCTATCTGCTCCCTGCATTTTCAGTTTTCCCCTGCTTTTCTATTTTCCTTATTTTGTATATATTGTATATAGTTAGATGTTAGTTAGGCTTCCTTTTTGTTTGGTTTATTAGTTATGTCTTATGTCACTGGGTTTTTGGTTCACTTTATATTTTTATGTTTGCTGTGTGCCGGTGTTTGGATGGATTTTGGTTTCACTGTAAATAAATCTAACTTAAAGCATATACAGTCTGGTCCCAGTCTCTTAGAGTATAGCCGCACAAATCTGGTGCTGATTCCTGACATCAGGAGATTTTGGTGTAGCTGGGCCGCCCTGCTTTCGCCCTCACTCCTGCATCCTCCTCTATTTCGGTGGCCACTGTACAAACCAATCGCTGGCAAGGTCTAGAGGAGAGAGGATGTCTGTATACCTGTTCTCGAACAGTAGGGAGTTTGGCCATGGAGAACTGGATCCTGTGACTGGGGATTTAGGATGATTGTTGCAGCACAACATCGGCTGCACTATTAACACCCATGCCACTGCTACAAGGAGCTCCATCCAACATCCGCTCACACCGCTGATCGCTGGAGGTTTCAGGCAGAGTCTAAGGGGGCCCCTTCAACCAAGGATGCCTACAGCTGTACCCTGGGTTTGGTGAGAGGGTTATCGGCCCATTGCCTATACTGCTGGCAAAGATTGTGTTACTGAGAGGATACCAACTACACCTCCCATGTGCTGCATGCAATGCAAGTTCTGCAGGACTGTCATGAGGTGCACCAATGCTTCTTAATCGGTCCCCAACGATAGCTGACAGAAGAAACATCTTAAGGACTGCCCCTGTCATATACCCTGTCCACTGATCCCACCTTCTCACCTATTCCTCATACCTTATCTCTGATATTGCTTGCCAGATGGTCTTAGGCCTAGCATAGCCACAGCTAGTGCACTCTGACAATATAGCTCCAGTGGTTTGTTAGCGCAAGTCTTACTACTTATCACTGCTGCACTGCAGGTGGCATTGTTACTGTTTGTGCTGATCTGGATGGCAATTGTCATCCCACTCTTTGTTTTATTGCTAATTATCTTGCATACCAAAGTGTATTATTGGTGTCATTACTCATTTGATCTTTTTATCTTTGCATTACTTACTCTGTTGGATGACAATATATTAAGTTTGTTTTTCTAACTGACTTGATGCGTTTCTTCATTGAAACCGCATTATGGCTGGGTATTCAGAACTATCAGTAAATTCTTGCAGAACTATGGGGTTGTGTTCTGAGCCTGGTGTGTCAGAAGGTCTGAGGTCTTTGAGAACCTTGAGGTGAGGAACAGAGGACCCATCCTAACCAGCGGCTCCTTCGGGGGTATCGCTACAGTGGTAATCACTGTAGTAGTGCCAACTACTTACTTCGGTCCAAGTTGAACAAATGTAAAGAGCATTCTTAGACTTCACCTTTAAAGGCATGTTGCAATGAATGCAAAAAAAAGCACATTCAAATTTATAAAAAAAACTGCAAGTAAGCAGTTAAAATACTTGATGTTTTGATTTTACCTGCATCTGCATTTACCTGTGTATCTTTATAGAGAGTCTGTAATTTAAAAAAATGCTGCAGGTATAAAACCTCAGCTTCAAATACCTTGCTTTTTAGCCCAAATGCCAGGCTGCTCAGAATGCTGGACCTGTTATAGTACTGTTATATCATCATAATTTTTATCATCATTTTCAGTTCAATTAGTCTCTGTTGAGTTTTTTTTTTTTTAACTTCCCTGTCTCCATTGGTAATATTTCTTCATACTTCCTGTCCTTGGGGCCCCTGTGTGTCATAGTGTCACTGTGTATTAACAGGGCAGAAGGTAAGAAGGTATAGTAATAAAGACTTGAAAAGTGTACTAACCCTATCCCTCACTGTGTGGAAAATGTTTTGGCAGGTGTTGGTCTTCATTTTGGAAAGAAAGCCCCACAGTTTTGGAAGTTCAGAAGCAGGAAAAGGACAGGGCAGCCCTACAGTGAAGATTGGACTCCAACAGCCTGCACACAGTGGGGCATACTTCATTACAGGTAAGGAATATAATTAATGCTATGGAGAAAAAAATGTTTTTTAACTAAACTTCAGCTTTAACGCCTTTTCATAGTCAAAAGCCATGTACTGGTTACAAGTTCAGCACAAAGCATTCCATGGAGACAGCGTCTGAGCTCCAATGCTGAAAATGGTTCTATATAACAATACATTTATTCATTTTCAAAGGTCTGTAACAAAAAGAAACAGAGGAGTCTGAGGAAGACATAATGATGCTATTTACATACAGAACAAGACCACAAATGAAAAGACAGACACCAGAACCTTTGTGAGAATGACATGTATTGACAAACAAAATCTTCTCACCAAAATGGAAACATAAAAATACATTTATTATTGTGTATGTATAAAATTGAGCCTATTGAACGGAAACCAGAAATCATATCAGCTTCAACTCTTCTGGGAAGGCTGTCCACAAGGTTTAGGAGTGTGTCTATGGGAATGTTTGACCATTCTTCCAGAAGCGCATTTGTGAGGTCAATCGCTGATGTGGACGAGAAGGCCTGGCTCGCAGTCTCTGCTCTAATTCATCCCAAAGGTGTTCTATCGGGTTGAGGTCAGGACTCTGTTCAGGTCAGTCAGGTTCCTCCACCTCAAACTCGCTCATTTATGTCTTTATGGACCTTGCTGTGTGCACTGGTGTGCAGTTATGTTGAAGCAGGAAGGGGCCATCCCCAAACTGTTCCCACAAAGATGGGAGCATGGAATTGTCCAAAATGTCTTGATATGCAAATGCCTTAGGAATTCCCTTCACTGGAACTAAGGGACCAAGCCCAACCCATGAAAAACAACCCCGCACCATAATCCCCCCTCCACCAAATGATTTGGGCCAGTGCACAAAGCAAGGTCCATAAAGACATGGATGAGTGAGTTTGGGGAGGAGGAACTTGACTGGCCTGCACAGAGTCCTGACCTCAACGTGATAGAACACCTTTGGGATGAATTAGAGCGGAGACTGTAAGCCAGGCCTTCTGGGCCACTTCAGTGCCTGAGCTCTCAAATGCACTTCTGGAAGAATGGTTAAACATTCCCATAAACACACTCCTAAACCTTGTGAACAGCCTTCCCAGAGTAGTTGAAGCTGTTATAGTTGCAAAGGGTGGGCCAAGCCAATATTGAACCCTGCGGACTAAGACTGGGATGCCATATAAGTAAATGTGTGTGTAAAGGCAGGCGTCCCAATACTTTGGTAATATAGTGTACACATTTTTCTTTGCTGCTATGCCACTCTATTTGACTGCTAGGAACTGGAGAAGATGTCCAATCGTTGATCACATAGCACAATGTCCTCTTTTATTGTGACAGTGTTGATGATTGGTGACTAGCCCAGTGCTGCCCTCTGAATGGAGCAGTAGAGGAGCAAAGAAGAGGTAAGTATGTGCTGCTAGAGTGGTGAGATTTAAAGTAGGCATGTTGCTTAGCTCTACATGGGCAATTTACAGGCTTGCTTTAACACACACCCGGCTTGTCAGAACAAAAATATGGGAACTGCCATTTCTGATTTGTAGGTCCAGGCTCTGGGGTTTTCATCTGTATCCTTGCTTCGCTGTTTAAAATAGACATACAGAATTGGGCTCCAAACCAAATGGTTAAAGTGTGCAAAGTGCTTTTAATTGTTCAAAAGTAAAAAATGTAAAACAGCCAATGCGTTTCAGGGGCTGCACCATTTACCTCTTCATCAGGGCCTAGAAAAATGGTGCTCTGTTTGGTCTGGTTTACATTTTTCTTTTGGATTGCAATTATGCACTGTGATCAGCGGTGACTTGTTTGAAAACTTCTTTGTGTTTGATCTTTTGACCAAGTATTGAAATCCTAACAGCTCTTCAACATTTCTTTCTATTTTTTAATGAGTCACTGGCCTAAAACAAGCTTGTGCAGAGCAAGTGTCCAAAAACCTGATATGCACTTTCTTGTTTCAGGTCATTGACTCACCATGTACTAAAGCAAGGATAAGGATGACAGACCCAGGGCTCATATCTCTAAAATACAAGTTAGCAAAAGCATCACCGTAGTTTGTATGCAGGCAGGGGTGATTTGGCATTGAATGCCCCATGATAGTATATTACCCATGACATAACATATATATAATTCAGGGTGTGGCATGACATTGGAAATAAAAAACACAAACAAAACCCATGGCTGACAATTCACCAATAGAATTGACAACAATATAGACTAAATCATTGATGTGGTAATTAGCATAAGGAAATTAAAGGATTAGTTCACCTTTCCACAAAAAAATGAAAAGGTGAACTAACTCACAAAACCTTCCTCACACCCCTGGTCCCTGATGTACTTACCTTCTTCGATGATTATCTTCTGCCGCCTGCACCAGTTGGTGTAGTGGTCCGAGCATTTGAAAATGGTCATTGGCCAGTGTCATGTGATAATGCTGACTAATTAGAACCTTTCTGAGGCCTCTTTGTTTTTGAATGGCGTTCTGTAAGAAATAAGGGTGCAGAACAGTGTGGTTTTCAAATGCCCAGACCACTATATCAGCTACCGTGGGCAGTGAAAGACAATTATCCAAGGAGGTAAGTAACTGGAAATAAATAAAGAATTATACTGAAGCTGGACACTTTTTATACTTAAAGTGGTTGTAAACCCCATTCATGAAAGTTGAACTAAGCACATATATCTGTAGTGTTTACTTATCTCTCTCCAAAGCTCTAAGTGTCATTTCTTTCTGGTGCTCCGTTCCTCTGTTATCAGCATGAGTCACTTCTGACAAATTCTGCGACATATGAGATAACAGTAGCTGGAAATTTGTGTCGGCGAGGGAGCTTAGAGGTAGATTAGCAGGGAGCTTGTCTATAAAGACTACAGCTCTGCATGTTCCTTCATTCCTCTGCCTATGTGGAGGGGGGGGGGGGTTGTGTGTCTTTCCTCCAATCAGCTCACACACAGTGTAAACCCAGTGTCCCCACCCACTCCTATGTGTTGCTGAAAGAGGAAGAAAGATTTTTAACACGATCTGCACTTTATAAAGTGTGTAGAATGCTAAAGACAGCAGATATACAAGTAAAACTTATGTAAGAGGATTTGTTTCATCTCTGTGTATCATCTTAGGCTATTCACTTCACTGGGTATATTTGAGGGCTTACAACCACTTTAAAGTAGAACTAATATGCAAAACTTTTTTTTCATTTTGGATAGAGCAAGGGAGAGTTATAACCGCTATCAGAGTCTAATTTTTTTTTGCCATCTGTGTCCCATTGCGGAGATTTCCCTTCACTTCCGGTCCCATGGCCAAACAGGAAGTAAAAGGAAATCCCTGCATATTAAGGGAATTTACATGCTGAGGTGCAGGATCCTCAGGAGACCCAGACCCTGTCACATGTGGGATGGTTCCCACTGGAGGACCACGATTATCAATTTATTCTTGTATATAGGGGTTACCATTTGAGACTCACAGTCGCAGTGCCCATTTGGGTGAGGAGTGGCTATTTGATGATGGTAGATCTATTATTCACACATAAAGGGAACGAATTAACCTTTTTAGGGAGTCCTTCCCGTCCTTTCATATAAGTAAGGAGTCTATTTGACTTGTAATGGATGATTGTCTTCATGCGGTTTTTCTGGTCTCCCCTTAATCCGGATGTCCCGAGATGTTTTTAAGATTTTGAGCTAGTTACAAGCAAGCCCTGAAGAAGCAGATACACAGACCACAAAACATGTTGGCTACTCCAATGTAATATTTCTATTTTGATTTGTTGTACACATAATGTGATTTTATATAATGGGATATGTATGTTGTTTCCCTGCTGTCTTATGTCTATATGTGATTCTCTATTTTTCTAATAAATATTTAAAAACATATATATGTATTATTGTCTGTCTGGAGGAGACCATTTTACGCCCTAACTTTATATATTTCCCTTTCCAATATTTACAATATGGTTTGATACTCCAAGACAACACTATTTGATTCTTAAGTCTATGGACCCGGACTATACAAGTACATCCTATATCTGGCCTATTAAGGGAATTCCTTGGGGACCCCTAGGTCACCAGAACTAGTGTCCCAAATGGAAGACTTCCCCCCTATTATTTTCTGCGGACAACCCAAAATTTGTGATTTTCTCTTACTTTCAATGATAATAGTAAACAGGGCAAATAGAGAGGATGAATCTCCTTAACGGGGGGGGGGGGGGGGGGGGCACAGACAGCAATAAAAACTGGCAGGCATTATAATCCCTCTTCTCTCTATCCAAAACAAAAAAAAAAAAAGTTTTACCTTTAGTTATACTTTAAACAAGTCTGCTATATGGTTTAGTAAACACTTTATTAATCTGATACCTATACCGTGTCTTTGTTTAATTCACATTTTGATGTGTGTTTAACCTAAAATTATACTCAAGCACACAGATGCAAGAAAATACCTACAAGAATTAACAAAGATGCAAATGCCAAGTGATACGTTAATACAAGGTATGAGAAGTCTTTAAGTGAGGTTTCTTCTGATTATATTTTTAATCAAAGTAGATGTTACCAGACAAAATTACAGCAGTAGCACATGGCCTACTGAACTACAATTAGCTTTTCATCAACAGCTTCTGGACCACAAAATTTAACATGAAGACAGTGCTTTATGGTCACTTTGTTGCACAAAAGCCATCAACCTTAAATTCCATAGTTAAAGCAGCCTGACTAGTAGTGGCATCACTAATGTTTTACATTTTTTTATTTCACACCCGAATGAGTCTATTTAAGAAGCAGTTTAATAATCCTCAGTAATGGGCATGACAATGGACTAATGTGTTTCCTATGAGATTTCTTAGTTCTTAAATCAAAAATGACTTTTAAGATCAACCACATTTTTCCAAAATCTTAGCATGACCAAAAAGATCTAAAATCAATAGATGGGCAAAATACATGTAAACATAAACAGGTAACAGTAAAACAACTTTACGGGAGTAATACATGACAGGTACAAATTTGTCACTTCTCACCATACGAGAAAACAGTAACAGTTTTATCTTTTGTGTCTTGCAATTATTTTTTCTTACAATTTAAGGACACTTTAGTCCTTAAACATTTTGACACCAATCTTCAAAGGCAATATATATATATATATTATGTATTATTTATATATATATATATATATATTAATTTTTACAAGAGCAATTCTCAGTGACTCAAGTGAGCCATCTAGAACTGGCTGAGACTATATAACATCAAATATTCAGAAGTAATTATAACAAAAGCAGCATATCATGTATAGCACTCACAACAACTGGATTCCCACTGTTTGCACAGTAACA
Organism: Lithobates septentrionalis; assembly: GCA_037952835.1. Lineage (NCBI taxonomy): Eukaryota > Metazoa > Chordata > Amphibia > Anura > Ranidae > Lithobates > Lithobates septentrionalis. The sequence goes on along the minus strand of JBBDGP010001464.1, from coordinate 1,458,121 downwards.
TGATAACAGTTCATAGGCATTCTAACTATAAAAGGCTGGAGCTTTACTTCAAAAAAGCTCAGTTCATTTTCTGGTGCACGTATATATTCACTGTGATAAGTTCTCATAAAGCCAATGGCATGCAGCAGCTCCTATAACCACGTTATTTCAAAAGGCATTAAAAGACCTCTGGGCCTGCTTTGGCTAAACAGTAATTCTTGTTCGGGTGTATTTTATTTTATTTTTTTTCAACTTTACACCACGAACACATACACAGCACTGGCCAAACACAGCTGTAAGGTCAACAGTTAATAAAAAGGGGAAGTGGTAGTTGCAGAATTTGAAACTGCTTTGTAGTCCCCATGCCTACTGCGGTCTTGACAGCACCATGGCCATTATTCTCACCATAATACTTCCATGATTTAAACACATTCATGGCAGCTTGTTGTGGCTGGGTGGATGCTGCCCATACCAATATGGTTTATCTTCCACACTTTTTTTCTTCCAGCGGCAAAGCAACAACATTTTGAAAGTCTTGCGGAAAGTTTTGTTGCACAGGGCATAGCATATAGGGTTAACTGTGCTATTAACATAGCACAACCAGTAACCCAGATGCCAAAGAGTGGAAGGGATACAGTCAGAACAAAAAGTAGACACCAGAACCATGATGTTATAAGGAGTCCAAGTGATGATAAAAGCTAGGAGAATAGCACTTAGTGTCTGTGCTGCTTTCCGTTCCTTAATAAGAACCATCCTTTTGCGCTTCGTGATATGATTGCTAAAGCTGGGGTCCATGCTTCGCAAAGAGTGTCCTTTGGACATGGAGGAGCAAGGAGTGATTTTTACTTTTCTGCACCCATTATTCACTTCCTGAGAGCCATCATCATTCACAACAATTCTAAACTTATAAGAGACACACTTTTGACTTTTCTGTGAATGAGCCTTATTTGGGGTTAAAAAGAATCTTTCGCTATCATATTCATTAAGTGCTGCTTGCTCTTTTGTGAGAATATGTTTGGTTTCCTCTTCTTTCTGAGCTGCAGTTTGGTTCTTGTAGGCACCCTGGAAGACACCTTCCTTAGCTTGTTTGTCCTCATCATCCGAAGACGGGTAGCTGCTGCAGGTGGTCAGCTGGTCTTCCTTTGCCCATTCATTGGAAATATTGGGACTGTGGGAGTGGGAGATCTTGACGGTGGCAGATGTACTACGACTGGATGAGGACCAAGAGGCCTGACACCGCTCTCTTTTGGTGAGAGTCTGCTGCTTGCAGCTAAAGCAGGATTTAAGCAGAGCCCCTTGTGGTCTCATCATTTCAAAATCTGCGACCGATTCAGAACCCTGCAGCTCAGCCAAATCTTTGGTGCGCTTTTCTGTCTCCTTGTAGATACGGCAGTACAGAATGGTCATCACTGACACTGGAATGTAAAAGGCAGCAATGGCCGTGCCGAAGGTAATTATTGGTTCATAAAGGAACTGTATTTGACATTCCTCTGCGGGCACTGTGCGTTCACCTACAAAATACTGCCAACAGAGGATAGCTGGGGCCCACAAGATGAAAGAAATTAACCAGGCTAGTCCAATCATAATCCCAGCTCTCTTAGGTGTACGCTTTGCTCTGTAAGTTAGAGGTCTTGTTATAGAAAAATACCTGTCAAAACTAATGACCAGCAGGTTCATCACCGATGCATTACTTGCTACATAATCCAAAGCAAGCCACAGATCACATGCCAGGCTTCCCAAGGACCATTGGCCAATCAAAATGTAGGATGTGTACAGATTCATTGAGAATATTCCAATGATGAGGTCCGCACAGGCCAGGCTAAGAAGGTAATAGTTATTAACAGTCTTCAGCTGACTGTTTACCTTGAATGACACCATAACAAGTATATTGCCCACAATTGTGATGAGACTAACTACGGCGCTGACTGTGGCAATTGTTATAACCTCCCACAAGTTGTGGGCTTTCAGATTTGTCCCATTAGTGGAGTTCAAAGTGGTGGAATTGGGATCCATAGTCGTCCTTATCTTAAAGGTGTTGACACCAATCACCAAATAAGCAGGATCTGAAAGAAAGAAAAAAAAAAAAAAAAGTCAGTTACATTAGTATTATGAAATTGTCATATTAGTTAAAGAACAGGGAAAGTATAAAATATATATACATATTGAAATTGATTCTGTAATGTTGTAGCTAGCGCTGTAATTGTGTGACTATATAGTAGGCACCATAAACAAAACCTGTTCTTATCTTACCAGTGCCTTTGTGCCTGATCTGCCACTGAAGTTCCCTGAAAATCCTACCTAAGTACTGACTTGCAAACAGTAATTTTTTTGGGTAAATGCATAATGCAGATTTCCTTTTTAATAATCAGGTGGGCTTATTACTAAAGGCAAATCCACTGTGCACTTCCAAGCGCACTGCAAGTGCAGTCGCTGTAGAGGGGGACATGCAAGGAAAATAAAAAACAAATAAAATAAAAAACAGCATTTTTGCCTGCACATGATTGTATGATGAAATCAGCAGAGATTCCCCTAATTTCAGATCTTCCCCTTAGTAAATGAGGTAAAGCTTCACTTTGCAAAGAATACCCAATCACATGCAAGGAAAATAAAAAACAGCATTTTGCTCGCACATGATTGGATGATGGAAGTCAGCAGAGCTTTTGCTTATTTACTAAGCTCTAGACTAGAGCAACTGCTTTTGCAGAGTCCAACTGTGTTTTGCAACATGCACAGTCTGTTTGCCTTTAGTAAATCAACCCCAATGTGTTTGACATGCCTGAAGGCTATCAGTCTGGCACCCACACTGTCATTTGAATCCACAATCTAACTATTGCCATGTATTTTATCCTATCACCAACAGTTCAAGCCCTGGTGAAGGGGGATTTGTGAGCCTCCAAAGCACACTGGCTGTACCTACTGACTTGTTATCATGATTGATTTACTTTTACGGGACCATTTATAAACATGTTGCGCTCTCTGACTTTTGTCAGATCATTCTGGGACCCATAGGGCTACCCTGTTTGGTAGAGAGCTGCCTCTCAAGACTAGCAATTGCATCAGTTCACACTTACAGTGCATCCGGAAAGTATTCACAGCGCTTTACTTTTTCCATATTTTTCTTTTCACTTTTTTCACATTCCACATGAACAACATCCCTTGTGACAGCATGGGCCATGATAGGTCCTCTTTATGGAGAGATCTGGAGTCTTTTAGACTCCAAATCTCTCCTATAGCCTCCTATGCAGCCGATCAGACCGATGGTGGCCAGGTAAACATAGATGTGGAACCGAAAGTGACGACATAACTCGCCATTTCTTGTTTCCGGGGTTACAGAGAGGGGAACGACGTCCGTTCCTCTCTTTCTGTACAGGGCAGCCATCGCTGGGAGCCCCTTCCGCCACCTGCAGAAGTGATCAAGTGGCTAATTAGCCACTCGGATCACTTCTACCTTACAGGGAATCGCCGGCTGCAAACATACATACCCGAATGATGCCTGTAGGTGCAAGCATCATTCCGGTATAAGCACTGAAACTAAAGGATGTCCATGGACCTCATCCCGGCGGGAAGTGGTTAAAAGTGAATATGTAGAATCAACAAGGAAGCAGAGAAAGAAGTATTTAAAGATATGAACAAAAGAAAAAGCCCCAGGCATGCACATTTTCTGAAGTGCTCTTTTTCTGAGACTGTGAAACAGATAAGGCTTAAAGTTCAACATAATCCCAAAATATGGTAAAGCACTAAGCATTGAAGTTCTAATTTCTTCTCACCTTCCTTTACATCCTATTACATAATCCGATAATTCTGGCAGAGTACAAGAGCCCTAAGTCTTTACTGACAGCCTACTCACAGCTTGGGAAAAGTGGTTATTCTACTAACTAAAGATGACATCTATGCCCATTTACTGTAAGCTTCGAATGACCTTAGAAAACATTATGAACTTTTTCTCTGATGTATGCTAGCAAAATATAATTGACCACCTTTTAAATGCAATTCTTCATTTAAAAACATTTACACTGCATGAACACACAGATAGAGAAGCTGAGAAGACAGAGAAGCTTTCTCCTGCCTTCTCTATCTGAGTTTTTATTTCTGACTAATATAGTACATCTTTTTATAATTTTGTTTAATACACCGTATAAGACCCTCACACAACAAAACTGTAACTAGCATGTAAACTGTGCCCAAATTATCAGTAAATATTACAACCATGGAATCTGCAAATAAAGAATTCACTAATTGGTGCTTTGTTCTTTCCCATGCCTCCCTAGTTGTCCTGGGATACTCTAGCAAGTGAATTTTACATAAGCCTTAGCAGATATGTAATAAACAAAAATCTAGCATCTTATAAGATACCGTAAACACTCTCAGGCATTTCTGATACATTACTGACAGTCTGGATGCTGTCGGAAGTCATTGTTCATGGTAGAGACAATTTTATTGTTGGTCTGTATGGTCTGTTGAATGCTTGCCATTGTAGAACAGTTTGGACACTGGGGCTGCTGTAATACAAGACATTCTCTGACTGATTAGGGTGGAGATGATGAGGTCATCCCCCTGCCTCTCCAACTCACCTTGTATTGATAAAAACACAAGGCTGTTTCTGAATGGCTGAGGAGCCATATGACTGACTCTGTTATCCATGCAGGAAGACAGCACTGCTTAGTAAATGCAGCAAAAGCTATAAGTATTACAGTGTCTGCAGTGGCCAAACCATTCTACAATAGTAAGCATTCATTTTAACCAAGCTGGCCCAAACGATCTATTTAAAGTGACTGGAAAGCTGGAGTTCTGGTTTAAGGTGTCTCAACGTGTGGATATAAATACTGTATTAACTTCTTTGGATAGGAAGGAAGGAGTGCCCGGTGGCCAGAGAAATGCAACTTCGGGCGGCACAGTGGTGTAGTGGGTAGCACTCTCGCCTAGCAGTAAAAAGGGTCGCTGGTTTGAATCCCAACCACAACACTACCTGCCTGGAGTTTGCATGTTCTCCCTGTGCCTGCGTGGGTTTCCTCTGGGTACTCTGGTTTCCTCCCACACTCCAAAGACATGCTGGTAGGTTCATTGGCTTCTGTCTAAATTGGCCCTGGTATATGAATGTGAGTTAGAGACCTTAGATTGTGAGCTCCTTGAGGGTAGGGACTGATGTGAATGTAAAGCACTGCGTAAATTGACAGCGCTATATAAGAAACTTAAATAATAATAATAATAACTTCTGGTTCATAGGTGTTTATTAAAATTAGTAACATGTAAATCAAGCCAACGTGCTTTTCGAAACATGTTGGCTTAATGTACATGTTACTATTTTTAATAAACGCCTATGAACCATAATATAGAAGTTACATTTCTCTGGACACCGTGCACTCCTTCCTTCCCATTCAAGTCTACATGCTGAAAAGACCATAAGGTTGTACAGAAAAAGTAGCAGCCCAAACCCTAAGAAGGTCCACCATCCCCCATCAGCCAACCCACTGTAAGGGATTTCTTCCTATCTGCCCACACAAACACCCACCCATGACCAGTGACTGATCTAAACAATCCAGCGGGGTCTCCAACACAAACCAGATGTATTATCTTCCTGATACTCATTGGAACTGAAGAAGTGGCTTGGACAATCTACGAAACCTATTCCAACATTAAGTCGAGTTGAATGTGGCTAACTACTACTAGCTATATCATGACCTGGATAAAGGAAAACCTTCACAGACAGCATACTAAGACCTTTCCCTAGTTGGTGTTAATTGTGTGGACTTCTGAGTTTGTGCAGTTGCTGCATGCAACAGTTCTATCAGAGTTTCAACAGATTCAAACACATCATTCAGACATGTACAAAAGTCAGTTGCACATTCCAAAATGTTTGCACTACAAAGAGACAGACATATCTACAACACTCTTCATGAATTCCCTCGTTTGAGTTCTTGAAAATATGGACAACCTGGTTGCAGCACGATCACCCAACCATCAATACTGATAGCATCTCTTATTTATTTTCCTGAAGAACATATAAGTTTAAGAGTACTGCTTTTATTATACTTACCTATCGTGTGTCTCGCATATTTCTCTTTCTCCAACCCTCTTTGCTATGTTTGAGAAGGTATTACTAAACACGCACATGCCACGTGTCTGTATTCATTGTATTTTGCAGCAGGAAGCAAATAAACTTTATATGTGCAGATAAACTTGGCAACTAATTAAACCACAACACATTCAACACAAATTTGGCAATTAAAACTGTAGTAACAAAACCATCAACGGAAGATTAACATCAGCTAATTACACATTTAGTATTCAAAACGCTTCTCCTTTTTCACTTTTTTCCCCTGACTCTCCCCCTTTCTACACACAAACATACATACATAAATTGATAGATGAATAGTAAATAGCTGCTTCATTGCTAAAATTGAATTTATTTTATTAATATAAAGAGTAATAAGTTCAGCCCTGTACAGAGTACACAAAATCATTATTATCATTCCAGTCCCGCTAATTGCAATAGTCCAAAAGACTTAAAGTGGAAGTAAACCCTCCTATCGTTTTCAGCCAAGGAAGCTGCCATCTTGGCCTCTGTTTAATCTTCAACTGCCATGATGCTGCACATGTGATCAGTTATGACACCAACCATTGGATGGTTAGACAGTTTAGTTGAGAGCACAGCCAATGTGACAGTTATCATTTCCGGCACGTGTCGGGAATGTAACTGTTTTTTAACTGTTAAATCTATGGGTTTACTTCCGCTTTAATACAACCCAAACCAATACTTACATCTCAACTTTACCAGTAAACATCTATTTTCCTTCATATAGAGCAGCCATTCTCAACCAGGGATCCATGGAATGTTATGGTTCCTCCGGAAGTTTCTAGGGGTTCCTTGAGCAATGGGCAACTTCTGCCTCTTAGATGACTGGCAACAATTATTTTTTTAATGATCTATAAGAGGGGAGTATTCCCAATGACCCCAGATGTAAGTAGAATGCCTCCAATAATAATCTTACTAATGCACTGTGAGCTGTGGATATTGTAATTGTTATGCCGCGTACACACGAGCGGACTTTACGGCGGACTTTGCCCGGCGGACTGGATTTCGTCGGACAATTCGATGTGTGTGGGCTCCAGCGGACTTTGTTTGCTCAAAAGTTGGACGGACTTAGATTTGAAACTTGTTTAAAATTTATCCGTTGAAATCGAGTCCGGTCGAAAAGTCCGCCGTCTGTATGCTAGTTCGACGGACAAAAAGCCACGCTAGGGCAGCTATTGGCTACTGGCTATGAACTTCCTTGTTTTAGTCCGGTCGTACGTCATCACGTACGAATTCGACGGACTTTGGTGGATTGTGTGTAGGCAAGTCCGTTCATTCAGAAAGTCCGTCGTAAAGTACGTCGAAAAATCCGCCGGGCAAAGTCCGCCGTAAAGTCCGCTCGTGTGTACGCGGCATTAGCAAGGGTTTCCTGAGTCCAGAAAGATATTTCAAGAGTTCCCCATATTAAAAAGGTTGAGAAAACTGACATACACACTGGATTTTGGGTATTTTATTGCTTTGATTGAACCTGAAAAGAACTCAGCTAGAATCCATGCTTGATTCCAAGTTGCTCTATTTCATTGACACCCTATAGAAATGGCATAATGAGAGAAAGTGGCCTATTGGAAACTGCAGCCAAAAACATCAAGTTCAGTACATCTTATACAGATGCATTATACAATACATTAGCTGCTTTCTGTGATTTTTGTGACCCTTATCTCTGTAATGTATTAAAAGGTTTTCACTGTTGACCTTTAGTGTTATCTTCTACATATAAAGGTTCATGTTCATTGTAGGTGTCACCATATTCTCAATATGTGCCTTTTACTCAAACCCTGGGAGTTATAGGAATAATTTCCTTTCACGCTCTGTTCATTAATTATGCATCATTTACAGAGAAAGCAAGCAGAAAAAGCAAAGTAAACTGTTATCTTGTGACAATAAAGAGTAAATGATCCATACAAAATGGAATACCAACTTAATGCAAAGATAACATGCTGACCAAGGATGATACGTTGTCTAGTGTCATGAAAAATTACCTTATTTACATTGGAGATAACTGAACGAGGATTCGCTATATTATAAGTTGTGTGAGTCATAGTTCAAAGTAACATCTCCAGCAGCTGAATATGCACCACCTGTTGTTTCAGTCATATATGGCTCTATATTACACTAAATTAGAAAGTAAGAGGTCAATAAGTACTTATGATCTTCCTCTTCCCTTGTAAAAGTACATATAGTTAAAGAATGTACCATAGCTATTAACAGATAACCTCCCATTATCTCTGCTTAGTCACAGCTAAAGAGAAAAAAACAATTGGCCCTGCATCATACAAAGTATATTTCCTTTTTTTATTACATACAGTATCTCATAAAAGTGAGTACACGTCTCACATTTTTGTAAATATTTTATTCTATCTTTGCTGTCTAGTTAAACCACTGTATGGTCTTGGCCACCATGCTGCAGCTCAGTTTCAGGGTCTTGGCAATCTTCTTTGCCATGAGGTGCCATGTTGAACTTCCAGTGACCAGTATGAGAGAGTGAGAGTGATCACACTAAATTTAACACACCTGCTCCCCATTCACAAAAAGTAATGATAAAAAATTTGCACTTGTAGGTTTTTTTTTATTTAATAATTCCTCGTGGGCCACATAAAGGGGAGTGTCTTTTGCCTACATACCTTTTCCTAAAAATATGTCCGTCTTTCTCTACTTGGAAATTTGGGAGGTAAGTTTTACAGTATCTCACAAAAGTGAGTACACCCCTCACATTTTTGTAAATATTTTATTATACCTTTTCATGTGACAACATTGAAGAAATGACACAATGTAAAGTAGTGAGTGTACAGCTTCTATAACAGTTTAAATTAGCTGTCCCCTCAAAATAAACACACAGCCATTAATGTCTAATCTTCTGGCAACAAAAGTGAGCACACCCCTAAGTAAAAATGTCCAAATTGGGCCCAGGTAGCCATTTTCCCTCCCCGGTGTCATGTGACTAATGAGTCACATGACATATCAGATCTTTGTGCCTGTTGGTAAGTATCTTTGAAGAAACATTCCTCCAGATCACCTTGCAAGTGGCTGAATGTAAGCCTGGAACATGATATGCATAAGGCCGGGTTCACACTGGTACAACACGACAGTCGTCTGGTATGAATCTTTAGGAAGAACTCCACGCAAATGTAAAAAAAACCTGCATGGGTTCCCCCTCCAATAGCATACCAGGCCCATTCGGTCTGGTATGGATTTTCAGGGTAACCCCCACGCCAAAAAAACTTCATCGGGGCCCCCCCAAAATCCATACCAGACCCTTATCCAAGCACACAGCCCGGCAGGTCAGGAAAGGGGGTGGGCATGAGCGAGCGCCTCCCCCCTCTTGAACAGGGCCCTGCGCCCCCCACCCCGAAGCACCTTGTCCCCATATTGGTTAGGACGAGGGCCTCTTCCCGACAACCCTGGCCATTGGTTGTCGAGGTCTGCAGGCGGGGGGCTTATTGGAATCTGGAAGCCCCCAGATCCTGGCCCCCCATTCTATGTGAATAAGTATGGGGTACATTGTACCCCTACCCATTCACCTAAAAAAAAATGTTGAAAATAAAACACATTACACATATTTTTAAAGTAATTTATTAAGGCAGCTTCATCGTCTCTTCCGATCTCTTCTCCCCTCTTGGGCTCTTCTGCCTCTTCCGCTGACGTCTTCTCCCCACTCCGGGTCTTCTCCGCTGATGTCTTCTAGCCCTCTCTGGTTCTTCTCCCACTGTCCGCTGTCTCCTGCCTCTGCTGGGTCTTCTCCGTTATCTTCTCACTCTTTTGCTGGGTCTTCTCCACTGTGTTCTCCCTCTTTTCTTCTTCCAATGTTGACTGAAAGCTCTCTCCCGCTCTAATGCTAAGTGCGCAGTGTGCCACTACTTATATTGGCATGGGGCGGGGTCACCGGAGGCCCGCCCCTTATGACGTCACCACCCGGGGCATGATGGGGCGGTTACGTCATAAGGGGCGGGGCCTCCCGGTGACATCACCCGGTGACCCCGCCCCATGCCGATATAAGTAGGGGCACACTGTGCACCCAGCATTAGAGCGGGAGAGAGCGTCGTGTCAACTTTGGAAGAAGAACAGAGGGAGAACACAGTGGAGAAGACCAGGCAAAAGAGCGAGCAAAAGAGTGAGAAGACAGCAGAGGAGACCCGGCAGAAGACAGCGAACAGAGGGAGAAGAGCCGGAGAGGGGAGTAGAACCGGAGAGGGGAGAAGACATCAGCAGAGGAGGAAAAAGAGCCGGAGAGGGGAGAAGAAGTCGGAAGAGACGCCGGAGCTGCTTAATAAACTAATTTAAAAACCTTTGTACTGTGTTTTAGTTTTGGTACTTTTTTTTAGGCGAATGGGTAGGGGTACCCCCTACTTATTCACATATGGTGGAGGGCCAGGATCTGAGGGCCCCCTTGTTAAAGGGGGCTTATAGATACGGATAAGCACCCCGCCCGCAGACCCTGACAACCATCATCAACATGGGGACCAGGTGCTTTGGGGTGGGGGGACGCAGGGCCCCCCTGCCCCAAAGCACTCACCCCCCATGTTGAGGGCATGCGGCCTGATACAGTTCAGGAGGGGGGCGCACCTTCTTTCCTGACCTGCCAGGCTGTGTGCTCGGATAAGATCATCAGAGCACAAGTAGCATGCCAAAGTCGGATCAGTCAAATCGACGATCCGACTTTGATCCAACTTCAGTGATATTCAATGGGCTGAAGTAGGATCAAAGTCGGACCGAAGTATTACAGGGAGCAGTTTCAAAGTCGGACCGACTTGTGTCAGACCAGTTAAGATGGCTCCCATAGGGAAACATTGATTTTCACACATCATGCGACATGAGCTCCCAATGTTGGAGCGTTTGTCGTACCAGTGTGAACTCGGCCGTAACCCTGCAGTAAAAATGCAGTTTGATGCCTCTGGCGCAGTGCAGTATTTTTGTACTTAGCTTAGGGTTAGCTTGCTTAGGGTATAATCTAAGTTTAGGGCTTAGGGTTAGCTTAGGGTAAGCTTGCTTAGGGTATAATCTAAACAAGTGCCCCTTTGAAGACGTGACCTATCACAAAACATGTAGGGCGTGGCTACGCAGTGTACGCCAGATCGCCATAGAGCCCCATGTAACCTAGCACGGGCGTCTCTGTTGTTTTTATATTTTGCCGGCTTTTTATGTTTTGGATGTTTTAAAGATGCCTAGTTGTCTGAGGCAATAAAATTCCCCTTTTTTTACATACTATACCATTGGAGTTTTTTCTTTCTCCCCTTCTTTACCTACGAGTCCAAACGAGGGAGTGTTTACATCAATGCGGAAGTGTCGGAACCATCTCCAGCTGTGTGGTGAGCTGACATCTACTGTCCCTGCAGAGGGCTAAATCTGCATGCTTCTAAGACCTTGCTATAAAGGAGGTCCAACGTGTCTGGTAAGGATACATCTATTATCAACCTTCGGATCCACTGGTGGTTGGAGGTCCCTTCACGTCCCCTTATTCCTTTATACACACTAAGGAATACAATTCATGAACTTTGGATATGCGTTTTTCCTGCGACTCAGGATGCAATTTTGAACTTTTTCACTTATGACTTTGCACTTGGGTGGAATAACCTTTGTTTTTTCTTTTTTGCACACCAGTTTATAACTTTATTGTTGGTTTATATGTATGCAATGGTCAATATTAGTATTTGACTTACATGTCGCTGTTTGCTCTGTAGCATAGCGACTTTCTAATTCACTCACAATTAACTTTGATGGTGTTTTTTATTATATATATATATATATATATATATATATATATATATATATATATATATATATATACACACTAAGGAATGCAATTCATGAACTTTGGATATGCGTTTTTCCTGCGACTCAGGATGCAATTTTGAACTTTATGACTTTGCACTTGGGTGGAATAACCTTTGTTTTTTTGTTTTTTCTTTTTTGCACACCAGTTTATAACTTTATTGTTGGTTTATATGTATGCAATGGTCAATATTAGTATTTGACTTACATGTCGCTGTTTGCTCTGTAGCATCGCGACTTTCTAATTCATTCACAATTACCTTTGATGGTGTTTTTTATTTATATATATATATATATATTTATACACACTAAGGAATGCAATTCATGAACTTTGGATATGCGTTTTTCCTGCGACTCAGGATGCAATTTTGAACTTTATGACTTTGCACTTGGGTGGAATAACCTTTGTTTTTTTGTTTTTTCTTTTTTGCACACCAGTTTATAACTTTATTGTTGGTTTATATGTATGCAATGGTCAATATTAGTATTTGACTTACATGTCGCTGTTTGCTCTGTAGCATAGCGACTTTCTAAATCACTCACAATTAACTTTGATGGTGTTTTTATTTATTTTTTATTTATTTGTTTATCTACTTATGATAATCATGTAGTAATATAAATTTAAATATCTAATGCAAGCGCACACATTTTTTCTTTGTATGTAGTTGTATGCAGTTATATTAATTTTTTGCTTGATAGCGCAGGTTTTCTCTTTCTTTTTTTTCCCTTTTTATAATCTAAACAACCTCCCTACATGAATATCCCACACTCTGGGATGACATGCCTTGTGCATTGTGCTAAAGAATAAAACGGTTATTGAATTTAGCACATGTAGTGATAGTCCCAAAAAAACACAACACTACTCTGAAGGCCAATCTGGCTGCCCTTACTAAAGGTATGATCTAAACTTCTTTGACACACATGTGCACTGAAGCAGAGCCCAAGTGGTTCCTAATGTGGCTCATTTTCTGCCAGTCTGAGAGCTGCTGTAAAAAACAATTACAAAAAAATTCTGATAGTTATGCTAGTTACATTTAAAAATATAGTTCATATTTTTACCTAACAATATGGGGTTTATAGGCTGAAGAAGGAATAATACTTGACTGTATGAAAAGAAAGGAAAACTTTTCTAATAAGACAGTTGATAGCCGTAAGCCCGCAGTGCCACAGCTAACAGAATCGTCTTGATATTAGACTTTAAATGGGAGAAACGTATCAAAAAGTAAATAAAATCTGGCTTACAAATGGTTTCAAGGCAATATTTGTATTGAAGTTACAATCCTAAGATAAAGATATTAAATATTAGGGGTCTCAGAGAAATGTATTTTATATTACGAAGAGCATAAGGGCTCATTTACACTTGAAGTTGGGGGCAGTAAAACGAGCCAGCTTACCCCCTGTAAGCTGCAAAGGAAACCCCCAATTGTGGCACAGCCCCATTCACATAAATGGGTTTCGTTCCATGGTGGTACTGCCTGCTGAGCACGATAGGGGAAACCATTTTTGCCATGCATGTGTATGCCCCTGTCTGGTTATCTTTGCAGCTGAAGCTCTACCACCTTGTTTTACCAACTACCTTAAGCTGCAAAAGCAACTAGCCAGAGGTGAACACATGCCACAGCAGGCAGCAACACCATGGAGCGCAACCAATGTAAGTGAATGTCCCAAAACTGCCCTGCAGCTGCATGTAAAGAGGGTCCCGGAGCAGAGAGGAGCAGGGGATCAGCGCAGGGACAGCATGACTTGTGTGGACTGCACAGTCACGCTGTATACACTGGTCGTTTTTCCCCTTTAAGAATAAGGGAGGGGCTGGAGCAGGGGAGGATGCAGGAGAGAAATGTAGAAGCGAAGGAGGGGGAAGTGACGTCAGTGGAGAGCGACGGGGGAAGAAGATTCCCACCCACCCTCCCTGAGGCTTATGGTAATAGGAGACGTTGGTGTTAGATGGGCAGTGGTTTGGGTCTGTGAGGAGGAGAAGATTGATGGTATGAAGAGTTAACATGGTTGGTACCCATATATAATATGGGCTGTTTTATGTACCTTCCGGTTACGAGGGGTTAACCAGGAAGGGGAAAAGTTAGGTCACTGAGAAGGTTGGGTACTGTCTCACAGTCTGGGGTTAGCGACTGGAGGCCTTAAAAAGTTTACGAGTTCCTATGCAGTGACCTGTGGGTGTATTCCCCTCCTAGACTCCAATAATTTCTGAGAAGTTATTATTAAAAGTTATTTAAAAAGTTATTTAAAAAATGTTATTTATTGATTTTATATTTTATTAATAAAAGGTCGGCAAGGCCATTTACTCCACCACCTTGTCGCGTCATTTGTGGGAGGTATTAGAGGGTAATTGTTATAAGGGGTAGCTTTTAGGACTGAAGTTAAGTCCTTCACAGGTCATGCTCACAGTTGCAGGAGTGGTGGTGCAGCATTTTCAGGGTTAAAACAGGCAGTGAGGAGGTGACATAATGGGGTTGATTTTCTAAAGGCAAATAGACTCTGCAAGTGCAATTGCTCCAGAGCTCAGTAAATGAGGTAAAGCTTCACTTTGCAAAGAGCAACCAATCACATGCAAGGAAAATAAAAAAAAACAGCATTTTTGCTTGCACATGATTAGATGATGGAAGTTAGCAGAGATTCTGCTCATTTACTAAGCTCTGGAGCAACTGCACTTGCAGAATGCTCTATTTGCCTTTAGTAAATCAACCCTATTGCCTCCTCTCTGCCTGTCAAACGCCTCTGAAAGGTTATCCACCATAGATTGCTTTTCACAGGGGTGGCAGGCACTGCCCTGTGTGTGATTCCATCAAGCACATAACTTATCGGATAAATGCAAGCTCATGTCACTGGTTATCCTCGGATCTCACCGTCCTGGTCACTAGATGTCACTGTTGTCCGATATTTAGAAATCCGATGGAGAATTGTCATGTTATGCTATGCTGTTTGCCTTTGTTGCTGTCCTTATCAGGTGAATATATCCTATACTATGGAAGACGATTTCATTTAACTCTGGGAACATCAACTGTTGTCGTACACCACTGCTGCAAAAAACATTGTGATCTGTAAGCACAACATAATAGCATGCAATGCGCCAAGCTGCGTTTTCCAAAGCGAGCAAAATCCTTTCTTGTATTAAGAGAGGTATGGACAGCAGAGAGAGGGATATCAATATGCCTCATTAGTAAGACCTCATCTGAAATATGCAGTTCAGTTTTGGGCACCAGTTCTCAAAAAGGACATCAACTCCTGAAAGTGCAGAGAAGGGCAGCCAAACTGATAAGAGGCATGGGGGAGCTCAGCTATGAGGAAAGATTAGAGGAACTGAATGTATTCTCTCTTGAGAAGTAGACAACGGCATGATGTGCTAGTATGCATCGCATATTAGCACATTATGAAATACTTACCTTAGAACAAAGCCCTTCCAGCAGCACGCACTCACCGCTGAGATGGCTGACATCTTCCTCCGGTGTTTCACAGGCTCCGGCGCTGTAAGTGTCCGGAGCCGCAATGACATCACTCCCGCGCATTCACGTGGTAGTTGCCATTTCCAGCATGGGCTCTGAAGGTCTGGCACTGTAAGCCGTACCTTCAGAGCGCATGAGCTGATGATGTCATTGGCTGCATGCACTCTGAATATCTCCCAAACTGTGCAACTTTAGGAGATATTCACAGTACCTACAGGTAAGCCTTATTATATGCTTACCTGTAGGTACAAGTGGTGGTACAGAGTTTACAACCACTTTAAGGGAGGATATGATCAACATGTATAAATACATAAGGGGTCCATATAGTGACCTTGGTGTTGAGTTATTCACTGTAAGGTTATCACAGAGGACAAGGGGGCACTCTTTACGTCTACAGGAAAAGACACCATCCAGAGATGGTTTTGCCCAGCTCAGTAGATTGCTTTAACCACTTGCTTACTGGGCACTTAACCTCCCTGGCGGTATGATTATTTCGGATTTTAGGTGCTGAAAGCGATACCATTATTTTGCATGGAAATTTGGCGTTTTATATTGTAGGTCTGTAATTCTTAACAATAACACACTTAAATCTGTCCAAACAAGAGTCTAGTAGATATCCCGGGTATGATAAAGTTTGAAACACAAAAACATAAATTATAATATAATAAATAAAAATAAATAATTAAAAAAAAAAAAAAAAAGCCACTTTTGACGTAAAGGGACACTTTTTGGTTGCTATGGACAATCTCCAGTTTCCAGGCAGAAAGAACAGTAAATATCACATAAAACTGCATGCAGGGCATTGGCCAAAGCACTGGGGACAAAAGGGATGTGAAATTATTTCATACAGTACTGTAATCTGTAAGATTACATTACTGTATGTGTTATGATTTTGACATTTTTTTGAATTTGCCGCCAGGCTCCGCCCCCGTGCGTCGCGACGCTCGCAGGAAACGGAGCCTGGCACAGAGAGGCTTCGGGCAGAGGACAGAGCCCACGGACACTGCGGGGGACATCGCAGGATCCCGGGGACAAGGTAAGTAAGGAGGCACCAGGATCATGCAATGTAATCCCGAGTGTGGCTCGGGGTTACCGCTAATGGTCCTGAATTTTAACCCTGAGCCAAACTCGGGAAAACCGCCAGGGAGGCTACACCCCCCTCCTATCCAGACCAATTTTCAGCTTTCAGCGCTGACGCACTTTGAATGACAATTACGCGGTCATACAACACTGTACCCAAATGAAGTTTTTATCAGTTTTTCACCACAAATAGAGCTTTCTTTTGGTGGTATTTGATCACCTCTGCAGTTTTTACTTTTTGTTAAAAAAATTTAAAAACTGAATTTTTTAAAAAAAATAATTTTTTTTAAATATTTTGTTATAAAAAATTAAAAACAGGTCATTTTTCTCCTTCATTGATGTACGCTGATGAGGCGGCAGTGATGGGCACTGATGGGTGGCAGTGATGGGCACTGCTAGGTGGCACTGATTGGCACTACAGGTGGGCATTGATAGCTGGCACTTGTGGGCATTGATAGGTGGCACTTGTGGGCAT
This sequence comes from Lithobates septentrionalis, assembly GCA_037952835.1. Lineage (NCBI taxonomy): Eukaryota > Metazoa > Chordata > Amphibia > Anura > Ranidae > Lithobates > Lithobates septentrionalis. The sequence continues at coordinate 1,441,290 of JBBDGP010001464.1, read as the reverse complement.
TGATAGGTGGCACTTGTGAGCACTGTTAGGTGGCACTGTGGGCACTGTTAGGTGGCACTATTAGGTGGCACTGATGAGGCAGATGTGCCTCTTCCACTTCGGGACTGACGTCCCTCACATCCGAGCCAGTGATCGGCTTTTTTTTCTACTCGCGCTGTCAGCGTGAGTAGAAAAAAAACGATTACCGATCTTTTGTTTACATCATGTGATCAGCTGTCATTGGCTGACAGCTGATCACATGGTAAGGACAGGACCGGCCCCTTACTTGGATCGGTGATCAACCGAGTCTCAGTGACTCGGTGATCACAGCGCGCTCGGCGCGCGCACTGCAGGGCGCGTGCACAGGGGAGGCCGTCATATTCAGGTCCGCGCTGTGGCCGTCATTCGGCCATAGCGCGGATGTGAAGTGGTTAAAAAAGTCCTGGATTATTTCCTAAATGTACATAATATAACTGGGTACTAACATTTATAGGTAAAGTTGATCCAGGGAATATCAGATTGCCTCTCAGGGGATCAGGAAGGGATTTTCTTTCCCCTGCAGGAGCAAGTTGGTTGTTTTTTTGCTGGGTTTTTTTTTTGCCTTTCCCTGGAACAACTGTGGGTATAGGATTGTATATATAGGATTTTATTGGTTGAATTAGATGGTCTTGTGTCTTTTTTTTAGCCAGACTAACAATGTAACTATGTAACACCTTGTCCAATCATTTGCTTTTACTGCCTGTTCTAACCCCTATTGTGAGGATAAAGGACACTAAGCAATATCCTTATTTTTTAAAATGAATCAATGCACATTCACTACTTAACTGCCCTGTATTTATTCTTTAATTTTTCATTACATTTTCTTACTGCTTCCTTGTAACGGCCTTCATGAGCTTCCGAATCTATCCTTTTTCCCCTCTCTTCTGTTTGAAATGAGCAGTGTTAGTTGCAGTCATGTGCACTGCTCTATGCACACTATAAATCCCATAGTCCATAGTTAGTCTCAGGATTGACCAAGAAAGAGTGGCTATGTTCCTACATGCAGGGGAGGCCATGGAGAATGAACAAAGCCACCCTCTAACTGTAACAGGAGGTCGGATCACAGCAGCATGGGGGATTTGGAGGAGGCTGAAAACAATAGAAGGTACTTTTTAAGTTAAAGTGGCTGTAAACCCTTACAAATACCCAGTGAAGTGACTGGCCTCATGTAATACACAGAGATGAAACAAATCCTCCTACATAAGCTGTGCTTGTCTATCTGCAGTCTTCACTTCTCTACATCGTTCAAAATTTTTAAAGCTTTTTTGAGAGTTTCAGAAAGCAGGGGGTGGAGAGTTGAAGTTACACTCTGCAGAGCTTAGTGAGGAGAGCTCTGAGAGCTGATTGGAGGGAAGAGACACACCCGCCCTCACACAGCACACAGGAACAGAACTGAGGCTGCCAGTCACAGGCTGTGTGCTGGAGCATTTTTTCCTCTCAGGAACGTGTCAGAAGTGATTCATGCTGATAGGAGAGGAACAAAGCAGCAGACAGAAATGACACTCAGTGCTCTTAATTGATACAAGCACACACTATAGATGGATATGCTTTGCTAATATTTAATGTCTGAGGTTTACAACCACTTTAACCTCCCTGGCGGTTTTCCCGAGTGTGGCTCGGGGTTAACATTTCAGTCCCATTAGCGGTAACCCTGAGCCACACTCGGGATTACATCGCAGGATCCTGGTGTGGCTTTACTTACCTTGTCCCTGGGATCCTGCGATGTCCCCCCGCACTGTCCATGGGCTCTGTCCTCCTCCAAAGCCTCTCCTTGCCAGGCTCCATTCCCTGCGAGCGTCGCGACGCATGGGGGCAGAGCCTGGCGGCAAATTCAAAAAATTGTAAAAATCATAACACATACAGTACTGTAATCTTACAGATTACAGTACTGTATGAAATGATTTCACATCCCTTTTGTCCCCAGTGCTTTGGCCCGTGCCCTGCATGCAGTTTTATGTTATATATACTGTTCTTTCTGCCTGGAAACTGGAGATTGTCCATAGCAACCAAAAAGTGTCCCTTTACGTCAAAAGTGGCTTTAGACCAGCTAGAAAACAGCGATAGTAAATTAGAACACTTGCAGAATTGAGCAATAGTGAATCGTGGGGAAATTTTATTTATTTATTTATTTATTTTTAATTATTTATTTTTATTTATTATATTATAATTTATGTTTTTGTGTTTCAAACTTTATCATACCCGGGATATCTACTAGACTCTGGTTTGGACAGATTTAAGTGTGTTATTGTTAAGAATTACAGACCTACAATATAAGACGCCAAATTTACATGCAAAATAATTGTACCGCTTTCAGCACCTAAAATCCGAAAGAATCATACCGCCAGGGAGGTTAAGACCACATACTACTACATGTCTTTGAAAGCAGGGGTTAGTGTCACTCAAAGTGCATCGTTTTCTAGATGGGAAAATTACAAGGAAAATAGGCAATAACCAGTTATTTGTGTGCTGAAAATGCTTGACAGGTTAAGGCAATCATGAGCATTTACTTCACCGGCCTTTGCATATAACACAATAAAAACAAAGGATCCAAAGTTCTTGTTTTTTTTTTTTTGTACATCTCACAGAATGAGCCATATGCCATGGTTTCAGAATGTAACTTTAGTGCTGGAAGTGCCAGGTGATGTCATAGATGTCTTAAAAAAATCCCATTAAAAAAGACATGAAAAAATCTAGTCTGTGGGATGGCATTACTGGCCTTTTATTCCATATTCCATTACTATCATTTATTTTATCTAAGGATCCCGAATGTAACAATTCAGTCTGCATGTTTCATTGTGCCCTGTATGTCATGTACAGTGAGTCAGTGTGTATTTATGCTGTTTTATTTTGATGTGAATCTAGTGTCATTAATGACAACACTTTAAATGGGCGCCCTGCTAGCGACTAATTGTAAAGTGGCTTCCAACCTGACTGTCATTTTTTTTTCCCATCTACACTAAAAAACTTTCTTTATATTAATATAATTCAGTAATCACAGCCATTAGGAGAGCTGTTCCTTAAGAGGGCCTCAGAGAGCTATTTGGCATTTTTTTTCATCGGGAACTGTCTGCCAGTGAATGCAGATTTCATTGTTCAAGCTTTGTGGCTTTCATGAAATTGAAGTTTTTAATACTGGTAGCACCGCTGCAACCTGCAGGGCTTTGTGCTAAAGCAGCTGGCTGTATAACTCATTCAATGTCACTAAATAAAGAAGCCACCCGGCTAGCTTTCCGAAGCAGGATTTCTTCTAGAAGATTTTGTCGCTGTGGGTTTGTATCTTGTATCACAATCTACGTTTTTTTTTTTTTTTTTCAGAGCGCTCATGCTGTGCATCCTATTTATTGACCTGTCCTGTATAAAAGGTGTGTGCCTATATAGAAGGCAAGAATACGTCAAGAGCTGCACATTTTCTTTTGTCAACCGAATACAAAAATATAGTAGTTGTGAAATTGTGTGACCGTTTGAATGAACTGTGATAGTGGAGTATTGTATTGTAGGGATGTTAAGGGGCATATTTATAAAGCAGTCAATGGGATATCCACCAGACATTCACTGCAGTAAAATCTTCAAGGTGCATGGGTTTTAAACGGCAGTGATTGATTTGCCACCATTGAAATGTTTGGCAAAAGTCTCTATTACTGCCTTAAAGCGGTAGAAAACCGCTGAAAAAAACAAAAAACCCTGCTAAAAAATGGCATATTGTGCTAGTATGCATCACATACTAGCACATTATGAAATACTCACCTTTGAACAAAGCCCTTCCAGTAACGCCCGCTCCCCGCTGAGAGGGCTGGCATCTTCTTCTGTCCTTTTTCCTGGGATAGCGGGCTCCGACGCTGTGAGAGGCCAGAGCCGCGATGATGTCACTCAGGTTGCAGTTTGCATATTGCAGGTGCATTTTGTGTTTTTCAATACATGCTTTTCATCCATTGAAGTCTATGGAACCAGAAAAAAGTCAGTGGCCCTTTCCATAAAATGCACAGATGTGAACTACATCCATAGAAAACCTTGTTATATGGACTGTAGTGTGTTTCTGCAAAACTGAAAACGTGCTAAAAAATGCAACCAGGTGTGTGAACCACGCCTTAAGCAGGTGTAAAACCTATAATGAGGCTTACCTGTAGGTAAAATGAATATCTCCTAAATGTTCACTTTTTAGGAGATATTCACCCTGCAAGCAGCCGCTGATGTCAGCTGCGCATACGCTCTAAAGGTCTGTCATGCAGTGCCGGACCTTCAGAGCTTTTTGCTTCAGAGCTTGGTTCCGGCAAAAAGCTCTGAAGGCCTTATTATAGGCTTACTTGTAGGTAAAAATAACAGTGGGGTTTTACAACTGCTTAAGGACTGATTCACACCTATGCATTTTTTAGCATGTTTTCAGTTTTGCAGAAACACACTACAGTCCATATAACATGGTTTCCTGTGGGTCATGTTCACATCTGTGCATTTTATGGAAAGGGCCACTGACTTTTTTTCTGGTATTTGGTTCCATAGACTTCAATAGATGAAAATCATGTTTTGAAAAATGTAAAATGCCCCTGGAATATGCAAACTGCAACCTGCATAGGTGTGAATCAGGCCTTAAGATCTCATGCACAGAAGGATTAAAAAACACTGCTTTTACAGGCATTTTTTTTTTCAGCCTGGAAAATCACCTCTATGTTAGCCTGGAGATTTACTAAAACTGGAGCATGCAAAATCTGGTGCAGCTCTGCATACAACCAATCGGATCCCTTTTTTTATTGTCAAAGCTTAATTAAACAACCTGAAGTTAGAAGTTGATCGGCTACCATGCACAGCTGCACCAGATTCTGAGTGCTCCAGTATTAGTAAATCTCCCGGTATGTGTCCATGCACACATAGGCGTTTACAGGCGTATTAGAAGAGGAGCGTTTACAGGCAGAAAAAACCCCACTAAAGGCGTGTTTAGGAGAGGAGCAGAAAAAACGTGGAATGTGCCCACATGCATCTAAACGTGCATAAACGATACATGCGTTTAGTTGCGTCTATCATTTCAGTGTTGAGAAAGAAAAAAGTTTACAGCGCTCTCTGCAGGGACAACTCAATCCATAAACCAGGTCCACTCACAGGTGCCGAGGCTCGATGTGTCCCAACACACTTCAATGCAACAGTAGTAAGAAGAGCCGGCAAAACTGTAGTCCTTGAAGTGTAGTTTATTGGTTCATCAGAGTGTCAATAACACAATAAACTGACACGTTTCGTCAATAGCCTTAGTCGTAGTTAGTTTGAAACAGATATGGCAAAATATATATATATTCACATACACATATGCAAACTCCATCTCTACAAATTTGGCCTATCAGGTTAGTGTCACAGAAAATTAACATATTTAATTGATACCTCCAATTATTCAAGTGGTTAGTGACTACACCTGTTTTTAGCCAGCATGAGAAGGGGGGGAGGAAAGAAAGGCAATATAAAAGGTTATTTTCTTGAGCCAAAAAGAAGTGTGTAGAAAAAATGCTACATGAGATATTAGGATCTTATTACTCCAAGGGAGAAATGTATTCCTTAGAAGAAGGAGAAAATGCAAACTCATGTTCAAGTAAAATACTTTGTGGTAGCAACACAATGTAAAGTCGAGATTAATGGCAGGATCAAAAAAAGATTCAATTTATGGCAGGATCAAAAAAGAAAAAGAGGGGTGAAATTAATGGCAGGATCAAAAGAGGAGGGATGCAATTTATGGCAGGATCAAAAAAGAAGAATGCAATTTATGGAAGGATCAAAAAAGAGGGATTCAATTAATGGCAGGAAAAAACAAAAGATTCAATTTATGGCAGGATCAAAAAAGAAAAAGGGGGATGAAATTAATGGCAGGATCAAAAGAGGAGGGATTAAATTTATGGGAGGTTCAATAAAGAAGGGATGCAATTTATGGCAGGAACAAAAGACAAAGGGGGGGGGGGGTGCAATTTATGACAGGATCGAAAAAGAGGGATTCAATATATGGCAGGATCAAAAAAGAGGGATGCAATTAATATCAGGATCAAAAAAGAAGAATGCAATTTATGGAAGGATCAAAAAAGAGGGATGCAATTTATGGAAGGATCAAAAAAGAGGGATTCAATTAATGGCAGAATTAAAAAAAAGGGGGTCCGATTTATGGCAGGATCAAAAAAGAGGGATGCAATTTATGACAGGATCAAAAAAGAGGGATTCAATTTATGGCAGAATAAAAAAATAAATACATTTATTTGTAAATAAAATTTGTTTGGCAGGAGAAAAAAATAGAGGGCAGAAAACAAGCACAAAAGGAACATGCCGGGACAAAAAGGCAAATACATTTCAGTGTTAATGCATTCCAATGGCCAGAATAAATTAATCTACATTAATACATTAACACATCTGAGCACTGCAGAGCGGGGTGAAGTTTGGACGGAGGTTTCTTCCTCTATATATGGATTATTGTGTGGTTTGTGCAGAGGTAGGCAGAGAAGGAATTACAGTTTGGGTGCACAGGTGAGCAAGGAGGGGATGTATGGAGGTAAGGAAGATGGGTGCAAAGATGAGCAGAGGAGGCAGGTAGAGTTAAAGGGAGGGAGGGTTGGAGTGGAGAGGATGGGGAGGTTTGGGGGTGCAGAGGCACTGCTGTGTGTGTCTGCTAAAGGGCAGTACATTTCTGTTGTGTCAGGAAAGCGATTTTGCATGTGTTCCCAACATACACATGTGAACGCAGGGTACATGTCTCAGTTACATTGGTGGTCAGTGTAAATCTTCTCATTACATTGGGGCTTGGTTTATAATCCTTTCATTCACACTAGTGGCCAGTGTGAAGGTCCCCCTTACATTGGTGGTCAGTGTAAATCTTCACATTACATTGAGGCTTGATGTAGAATCCTTTCATTCACACTAGTGGCCAGTGTGAAGGTCCCCCTTACATTGGTGGTCAGTGTAAATCCCTCCTTACATTGCTGGTTACTGTGAATGCTCCTATTACATTAGTGATCAGTGTAAACCCATATTACATTGGTGGCCAGTGTTGAAACTCCTCTTTATATTATATTATATATTATATATATTATATTTATATTGGTAAAAAAAATCAGCATTGCCATTGATTACACCCCCCCCCCCCCCCCCCAGCACTGCCATTGATCCCCGGAGTTGTAGGATCCCTAGGTGTTTTCTGTCTATTGATGGGTCCGCTCACCTCCCCAGTCCATGGTGTGCAGGCAATGAGGAGATGGTGTGCTGTAATCTCTAGCAACCAGTGAGTTTGGGGTTTGCGTTTTCCTCTACTATAGTGACTGGTTTTATTTGTTGCCTAGGAATTAAAGTGGTTCGAAAGCCTAAATATTTTTTTACCTTAATGCATTCCTTGCTTTAGGTATCAGCATCCCCCCTCAATCCCCCCCCCTTTTACTTACCTGAGCCCTCATTCCATCCAGCGCTGTGCACGTCTGTAGCTCTTCTCTCCCCTCACTTCCAGGTCTTGCTGGCTTTGCTGGGGCACCTGGAGCCTCATCGAGTACATCGACTGAGGACCCAAAAAAGGAGATTCAAGGCTGCTCTCCATTGCACAGAGCAGGTAAGTATAGAATTTTTTTTTTTAATTTTTTTTTAGAGAATTTTTTACCTTTACAATCACTAGACATGTGCACTGCTGAACAATTAGTTTCGTTTTTTGGGTCATTCGTTACGCAATTCGTAAATTCGTAAATACAAAAATGCGAAAATTCGTAAATCTGAAAATTGAAAAGAATAACTAACTAATAATAACTAACTATTAAATTATAGGTATTGAAATTACCTTTCAAAATTTGTCTGTTAGTGAACGCAACGAATACGAATTTATCCGAAGTTACGAATTTTCCAAAATAAAGAATGCCGCATCTAAACAAATGGAACGGAATACCGAATTAATAATAAATAATAATAAAAGGTTTTTATTATTATTATTTATTATTATTAATTCGTTACGTTCCATTTGTTTAGATACGGCATTCGTTATTTTGGATAATTCCTAACTTCAGGTAAATTCTTATTCGTTACGTTCACTAACAGACAAATTTTGAAAGGAATTTCCAATACCTATAATTTAATAGTTAGTAATAAGTTATTATTAGTTAGGTATTATTTCAGTTTTTCACATTTTCGAAGTTCGAATTTCCGAATTGCCAAATATTCAAATTTACGAATATTCGAATTTACAAATATTTGAAAAAATTGGTTAAACAGGTTTTCGTTAATTTGGATATTTCTGAATTAACTAATTTGTCGAAATTTGTTAAAAATCTCATTTGGAATGAAACAAATTGCACATGTCTAACAATCACTTTAAAATCAATGCAAGTGGAATATTGGTAAAAAATATACACAGGTATAGGAATTATTTTGAGGTATTGAGCTATCTATCAATATGAACATGACTAACAATGAAGTTGCAATAAAAAAGTCAGCAGACCTAATACCCATATAACCTTTCAATTCTGTAACTGCATACTGATTATTTACAGTATAATAACTGAGATAAATATACATTTTACATTTAAAGCTTATGCCTCATGCATGCTGGGCATTTGCCAAGCTCTCCTGAACGTCTTTCTCCCGGCACGCCTAAAGCCATGTTTTTTAAATGCCTTTAGATACATTTAGGTACGTCAAGTGCTTGGGCGTTAATTCATTTTATTGGCCAGAATAATAATTTATTCTGGACGTGAAATTAATTAGCACTCAAGCGATAAACGCGCCTAGTGTTTTCACACGTTTAGACACCTTTAAGTGCATCAAGCATTTTTTACCCACTTCAGCCCCAGAAGGATTTACTCACTTCCTGACCAGGCCATTTTTTGCGATACAGCACTGTGTCGCTTTAACTGACAATTGCGCGGTTTTGCGGCGTTGTACCCAAACAAAATTGATGTCCTTTTTTTCTCATAAATAGAGCTTTCTTTTGGTGGCATTTGATCACCTCTGTGGTTTTTATTTTTTGCTTTATAAACAAAAAAAGAGCGACAATTTTGAAAAAAACAACATTTTTTACTTTCTGCTATAAAAAAAAATAAAATAAAAAATAAATAAATAAATAAAAAAAACTCTTCCTTAGTTTAGGCCGATATGTATTCTACATATTTTTGGTAAAAAAAAAATCGCAATGCCTAACTCATGAAAGGTTGAGAGTTTTTATAAACAAGATGCAAATTAAAGAAAAGAGGATAATATGGAAAGAGTCATTCCCCCTCTTCTGAGGGGGAAGTGGGTTATCCGTGATTGTAGGGAATGTTTCTCTGTTTGTGAAAATCATACACTGTTAAAATCAATGCCATGGTCCTTACTTTGTATTGTGAAAAACTTGAATAAAAATCATTGAAAGATGGGGCGTGGTTTCGGCATGCAGCGGTGAGGATGCTTCTCCCTTGAGCTCCGGCGCCGATCCCGCTATTACTGCTTTAATTTGCACCTCAAGCAAAACTAACTTACCGGAGGAGATGAGTAAGAGACCGGGCAAATCCCTGCCGAAGAAAGGCACATCGGTGGGCTCCATAAAACGTTTCCTGGACGAGCCGGAGGAACAGCTGGACATGGACGACCTAGGCCGCTCGCCACGAGGCACGAACCTCGGAGCTGGCTCAGCCTCCCACCACAGGCCTGAACACAGACACCGCTCTCCAGCTTCACCTGCCGGCTTGGAAGGTGAGGAGAGCGGGTCACGACACTCCGAGGTGGCGGCCTTGGTGAGCGGGCTTCCTACCAAGACCGAGTTAGCGTCTATGCTACTGGGGCTGGAACGAGCAATTAAAAAAGAGGTCTCCGCAGTCCGGGCAGACCTCTCCCAAGTATTGGACAGAGTTGAGGAATCAGAGCAGCACCTGGACAGGCACGCAGTCACCATCAGGAACCTGCAAGCATCCACTCGCTCACTCTCCATTGCTCACAGGATGGCCTTGTACAAGATCGAGGACCAGGAGAACCGTAATCGACGGAACAATATCCGCATCAGGGGTCTCCCTGAAGCCACGGGGGATGAAGACCTCCTCCCATCCGTGCAAGGTATTTTCAAAGGTCTACTGGGACAAGCGGCAGATCACCCCTTAAAAATAGACCGGGTGCATAGAGCGCTTCGTCCCCACAACTTTGCGGCAGACACCCCACGCGATGTGATCTGCAAAGTTCACTACTTTGAGGAGAAAGAACTAATCATGCAGAAGGCCAGAGATGCCAAGTCCCTGGACTTTGATGGCGCACTACTCTCTTTTTCCCCCGATCTGGCCAGGGAGATGCTGGAACGTCGCAGAGCCCTGCGGCCTTTAACCGAGAATTTACGCACAGCTTCAATCAACTACCGGTGGGGATTCCCAGCGGCCCTGATTGCTCACAGAGATTGGAAGACAGCAGTTTTACGGTTCCCGGAAGACCTAGAAAAATTTTGCATGGATGTCAACATCTCACCTCCAGAACTTCCGGGCTGGCAGGACACCATTCCACCCCTCCCGGGCAATGCAGAAGCAAGATGGCAGAAAGTTGAACGTAAACACTGCTCCTTGGCAAACGGCACCCCACCTCAACTAGGCTAATCGGAGCCCCTTGCAGCTCATGCTTTCTCTACGTTACAACTCCTTTGGCCTGATGCTCCTGATCATTTTGGTCCGCAAGCATATCACCCCTCTGTCACCACACCTAATGCATACCATGTTGCGGTATAACTAGACCGATTGATTACATGTGGGTTATTAATCGCACAGGGGTGCTCGGACATATTTTGGGTTATACACCCCAGGTACCAGGAGCTATATGTTTTATTTTCTATTTTTTACGTTAAAAGTTTTTAAGTTAATGCATCTTCTCCTCAGCATTTAATATGTTACCTTATACTAATTGTTTACATGGGACTACGTCCCTATGAGGTCTTTTTGTTTGATAGGTCGGCGCCGGGGCTATGGGATGATTGATTCGCCATATTTGGTGATCATTGTCCGATGGCTGCGGCGGTCCGCTCCCCCCACGAGGGGCGCCAGGTGGCTCTGTGTTCTCGAGCCTTGGGCCCTCTGAGGGCGATGGGCGCGGAGATGTTGGTCTGCACGGCTACCCCTCCTCTGTACAGCAGTCAAATGCGTGCACATGTTGACCATGATTTAGCATGGTCTGCGCAAACGCTACCACAAAATGCTAATTGTATGTTCCTTTTCTTCACTCAATGTCCTTCTTTCTTTACCCACCCTTTCCCCCTCCCCCTGCCTCCCTCTTGTTTCTGTTCCTCCCTGCCTCAGGTCCCACTCCTTGGAAATAGGTTATCTATGGTGCTCCTCTGCGGATCGCCATGGCCACAGTGAACTTACTATCCTTGAATGTGAGAGGCCTACACGCCCCAGGTAAGAGACACAATCTCTATAGGGAGCTGGATCATTTGCGGGGTGACATTGTCTTCCTGCAGGAGACCCACCTCACACACACCACCTCTGTAAAACTTTTTTCTCCACGCTACCCTGTCTGGTATTACAGTTAATCTGAGATTCACAAAGTTAAGGGGGTGGCTATTGGGTTCCGCGGGGGAGTATCATTTAAATTAGAGTCTATGCTTAGTGACCCTACAACTTTAGCAACTTTATATGCGCCTAACCGTGACCAAGCTAGTTTTATTGCGTCCACTCTCAAAAAACTACGTGGCTTCACACGCGGTTGTGTTCTCCTAGCCGGGGACTTTAACACTCCTTTAGAGCCCAGCATAGACACTTCCCAAGGTAAATCTTGCATCCCACAAAAACGCTTGTTATACATACGCAAACGGCTATTCGATTCACAGTTGATGGACGTTTGGCGGATTATACATCCAAAGGAGAGAGATTACACTAATTTCTCACATGTTCATCACACCTACTCTAGAATCGACCTCTTCTTTATAGATCATCACCACCTGTCGCTCACTATCAATGCCGAGATCGAAACATCCCCCATAGCAGACCATGCCCCGATTACACTCAAAATAAAAATCCCATCAATGCCCCAGAGAACTACAAATTGGGAACCTAACGAAACTCTTATTAATGAAGATATTGACAAAAAACTGATCAGTGAAGAGTTGAACCTTTATTTTAAGGAAAACACACATCCGGACACATCTCCTGGTGTACTTTGGGAAGCGCACAAGGCCCACATACGAGGTAAATTTATTGAACTAGGTTCTAGGAAGAAGAGGGAACGCACACACCAACAAGCGGAGCTGATACGAGACATCAGTGTGCTCGAACAGCAACATAAAGCTAGTCAAGCACAAGCAGTACTTCATACTCTAACTTTAAAGAGGGAAGAACTCAAGGCCCTGCTTCACATGGAACAAAAACGACATTCACGCATAGTGGCACAACGTTTCCATGAATTGGCAGGATCGTTACAACAGAAAAAAACCGCCTCCTTCATAGATAAAATTAAAACTTCGTCTGTCCTTCTAGTATATGAAACGTCAGACATGGCCAAAGAATTCCAAACATTCTATCAACACTTGTACCACGTCCAAAACACGGTGACAGACCGTGATACGCGGGCGACCCTAATACACGATTATCTGTCACAGGCTAACTTACCCAAACTTCCATCAGACACATTAGCTGCTTTGGAGGGGAAGTTTACTACCTCGGAACTTCGCGTTGCATTGAAGGCCATGGCCAATGGCAAAGCACCTGGGCCGGATGGCTTTACAGTTTTCTACTATAGAACGTTTGCAGATATCCTACTGCCCCATCTGGCCTCATATGCAAATGCGAACTCTGCGGGCGAGACCCTAAGACCTGAAACCCTGCATGCGCACATCACCGTGATACCTAAGCCAGGCAAGGACCCTAGCAACTGTGGGAGCTACCGCCCCATATCCCTGTTGAACTTAGATGCTAAGCTATATGCCAAGGTCATCGCGAATAGACTCCTACCTTTACTTCCACGTTGGGTTTCCGCGGACCAAACCGGATTTATTCCCGGCAGAGAGGCCCGTAATAATGCACTCCGCACCCTGTCTTTAATAGACCATGCAGGAAGATCCTCCCAGCCCACCCTTCTACTTTCAACAGATGCAGAAAAGGCGTTTGATAGGGTGGACTGGGAGTATCTCATGGCGACGCTGTCTCACCTGGGAATTGGCCCCTCCCTCCTTTCCCACATAGCCGCCTTATATAACTTCCCCACGAATCAAATACGTATAAATGGCACTTTGAGTAAATCATTCACACTCTTTAATGGCACCCGCCAAGGCTGTCCTCTCTCGCCTATTTTATTTGCACTATCCCTAGAACCCTTTCTCTCGACGGTTAGACATAACCCCTGTATTCATGGAATCACCGTAGATAACTTTGAACACAAGTATGCAGCTTACGCTGACGATATTTTTTCTATATACAACAGCCCCACATTTCTTTCCCTAATCTCATGTCAGCCTTCTCACAATTCAGTGTCATTTCCAACTTTAAAATCAATATGACCAAATCAGAAATACTAAATATTTCCGTACCTCCCATAATTGTATCCCAACTTAAACAATCCTTCCCCTTTAGCTGGCAAAAAGATAAAATTAAATACCTAGGTATATACCTTACTCCTAAACTAACGTCTCTATTTCGCACTAACTTCATACCCCTCCTTAACACAATCAGATCAGATTTACAAAAATGGGCATAGTACCCATGTCCACACTATCACCCAACATAATGGCCACGCCCTTGGAACACTGGAAATACCGCCAACTGAAAGCTTTTGTTCACTCTCTCCCAAAACCTTTTCGGACCACATCAGAGCTCACGCCCATAGAAGGGGCCTTTTTGGATGATCAACCAGTCGAGAAACCCATCTCCCACTTCTATCAGGCACTACAGTCTTTATTAACCACAGGACACCCTTCTTTCCTAGCCAATTGAGAAAAAGATCTCCATAAGGAAATATCAGAGGCACAGAAATCTACTATCCTACTAATGGCCCACACATCCTCCACGGCATCCAAAACAGCGGAGGTGAACTATAAATTGCTTACAAGATGGCATTATACTCCAGCGGTGCTTCATAAAACTTTTCCGCAGACTTCCCCTCTATGCTGGCGGGGATGTGACGAGAGAGCTACACACGCCCACGTCTGGTGGTTTTGCCCATATATTCGCCCGTACTGGCTAACTATCTTATATTGGATAAAAAAGATCCAGGGTTTTGAAATACCCATCAACCCATGGGTTGTGCTACTCCATTGTACAGGCTCACCAGCAGGAGCATATAAAAAATCAATAACGCCACATTTGCTTAACGCTGCAAAAGCACTCATTCCACGTCTTTGGAAACAATCAACCATCCCATCATTACGCCAATGGCTATTGGAAGTAGATCACACATACCACATGGAAGACCTCACATACTCCCTTAGGAATAAATCAGATCTGGTAACGAAAATATGGTCCCGCTGGTTCGCCTTTAAATATACTACTGCCTATGCAGAGATTATGTCGAAAGGTAAATAAATAATGTGTTCCTTATTAGTCTTACCATGATGGGGAGTGCGTGCTGACTCGGTTAAATTGACGATAGGCAACTCCTATCCTCATATTGATTAGTGGTTCCAAATTAATAATAACTACTGCAGTAGGGAACAGACACAAAAGATATGCTCAGCATCTTTCCAAATAACTGTTCTGCTTTATTATGACGCAATTGAAGGTTTTTATGCACATGATTACGTAGGTATCACATTAATATTACAATTGTACGTTTATGGTTACATAGGCAGGCTACTTCTAATCAGGACTCGAAAGAATGTAAACATTTACTGAAAACATTATTAGTGCTGTGTGCACAGTGAGGGCAGTGTGCAATACATACAAAATACAATACAATTATATACAGAACGTACAAATTTCCATTACAGTCTCCCCTCTTTTGATCAATATTTTGATCACTAACTACACCTGCTATCACCTTTAAACTGGAACCTTCACACGCTTAGGTGGAGGTAGTCCTGGCCAAAGAGGCAAAAAACTCCATTGTGGAGAAAATAATAGCTGAGCAACTTTTTCATTACCAAATGACTTTTCATTGTGAAAAACAAATGATTGATAAGACATATTTACAGAGTACTGGCTGTACACTCCTGTGGCCAGAATGGCCTTCTAGCTGAATTGTGAGCATGCTGACTTAGCAGCATATGTAAACACAGACAATTCTACATAAAATGGAAGACATACAAAAGACAAATATGACTTCAACATGGCTAAACTACTTTTCAAATATATATATCCCTTACAATTAAAGTAATTGAATCAAAAAGTACCCTAGACTGTGATCACAAGAGGGAAACAAATCAGACACAGAGATTTCTTTAATTTAGTCATTTTTGCAGTGTCTAGTGTGGATCCAGGTGACTTTTCCTTCAAGTTTTGCAAATACTGTACATGAAATAGATGCTGTATTGAGTCTCCAAACATTTCCTTATATATAAATGTCTCTTAACAATCCAAAAGTCACCTGGCTTTAGTTTTAGATCCTTCCAAACTTTTAGGATCTGGAATTGGGGAGAAACCACATAAATTAGTTTGTCAAAAACCTTAAAAGATCAGCAACATTCTCTGTGAGATCCGAAAGGAGGCCTTCAGCTGCTGAGACAAAATATAAGCAAGTGAGTAACACACTCCCAAATAAAATCCCATAGGGAGAGAGTCCAACATCCCCCTTAGGGGCTTGATAAAATATAAGAAAACATTAAGGCAAAAGTTTTCTAGTTTCTTACTCTACTTTTTCCGCTACATTGTAGACAGTAGGGGGTGTAAAAATAAAACCTCAAAACTTCTAGTAAGGACTCTCCTATAAAAAATAATTTCCCCTGTTACTCTCTGTACTTTCTGCACTCTGTATTTACAAACTACTTCTGATAACACTTTTAACTGTGGCCTTTGCAGTGGCATTTGCCACTGGACATCCAAAAAACATGTCCATACAGACAAAATGCATACTCGTAAGATCCTAACTTGGGCATCTGGATATATCTTTTTGTAATCTCTGGAAGGGATGTTCAGCTTTTGGTAACACCTTTGGTAACAGGTAAAACAAGAAGTGGTATGTTATAAAAACAACTGTAGAGAAGCCCTGGCTCTATCCCATGCTCATTTACTAAGGCAGCCATAACTGCTTGTGACTGATGACACGGTCCATGTGTCAAAAGCTGGAGGGAAAAGAGTGTCTGGCAGACATAAATTATCACCTTTTCCAAAGTCCTGTTTCATAAGAAGTTGCCCCCTGTGGGCCACTTGTTCTTCTCGTTCTGGGGTCCTTAAAGTTGAATTATTAATCCCAGCTATACTGGGCCAGAACTAGGGTGGAATCTGTGAGTTGCACAGACCCATCAAGTGTCCGGGGCTGTAATGCAGCATCCTTAGTCACCTGGTCTGATTCCATGTGTGAAAGTTAATATGGCTACCTCAGCAAGAACCTGGAAGGCTGAAAACAGCCAATCAAATTAACTTGGCATGCTTTATTGGTTTACCTGCCGAAGTAAAAACAAACTTCTGGCCCTTCAAATGGAACCAAAAGCTCTCGATATCTCGACTATCTATATAAATATATACACTCTTTTTATAGCTCACAGGCTTTGCTAAAACATGGAGCTCTGCTTCTTGAGCTGGGGAAAAAAGATCCAATGACTTTGAATACAGAGTATCCTTCTGGGTGATAAACTGCATACTCAAATCTACAAAAAATTAAATATCTGGGTCTTCAGGGAGTGTGTCCTGCACTGGGCTCACAGCAGCTGATTCCTACGTCATCAATTTAACACATGTGTCTTTCTTTGTCCCCAGCCTCCTCCAATAGAGGCAATAAGGTGGCTGGATTCAAATGTACGCATATTTCATTGTTAGATTTGTACATAAACAAACTCATATTTTAAACCTTTCATTAGACAAACATTTAGTTAGCTGTATATTTGCTGCACAGAATATCGGACCATTCAAAATTAAATGTTTGACCAAAACAATATCTAACTTTGTCTAATAGCACCTTTGCATAAAAGCTACAGCTCTGATATATCGGGATGAACCCTTCATTACTGGGTCCAGCTTGCATAAATATATTACAATGGCTTGTTTTCTATCATGCTGTTTGTGTAAGAACTCCAGTTTCATGTTTCAAAAGACAACTTTTTCCTGGCAATATTATAATAAACGATAACAATACCCTGCGGTCATGAAGAGATGCCCATAAATCCAAACTATTCTTCTGCTTATACCACTGTACTTACAAGAAAAAGGGGCACATCATTTCACAATCCACACATTCTGCTTTGGATTTCAAAAATAAAAATAAATAAAAACAAAAGGACCAAGAATCTGTATGATGGACCACAAAGCATCAAAAACTATAAAACAACTGGCTGCAGGTAGCATCTATCCTAACAGAGTGTGTGGACTTGATGTGATGGGTCTGTTATATTTAAATTTTATTTATTATTACTCTCACATCATGGACCGCACATCAAGTCATTATCAAGAACCTTGAAATTTCATTTTTGTAGAAAAACTTCTTATGTATCCCATCCATCTTGGCTTTGTTAAATATTATGGCAGATTTATTCCAAATAACAACCTCATCTTAATCTTTTTTTTCTCTAAATAAGAGCTTATTGAATAAATGTAAAATTACAAAAATTGTTATCTTAATCTAAACTAATCCCATTTTTACAAATTTCCCCAATAACCTGGATTTCATTTCCAACCAAAGGTTGTCTAAACCAGTTTCAATGTATCTATATTACTGTTAAACTCATATTAGAAATGAATACTCATTATTACTTAATTTTACTTAATTTCCCTTTTTTAACCACTTGATGACCGCCTCACGCCGATGTACGTCGGCAAGGTGGCACGGACAGGCAAAATCACGTACATGTACGTGATTTGCCTTCCGCGGGTGGGGGGTCCGATCGGTCCCCCCCCCGGTGCCCGAGGCGGTCGCCATTTCTTCCCGGGCGATGAGAGGTGAGGGGGCGGCCATCCATTGTTGGCCACCTCCTCCCGATCGCTCCCGGCGAATGAAAATGCTTCCTTTCCCTCTGTAATGTAAACAGAGGGAAAGGAAGTGATGTCATCTCTCCTCGAGCCGGTCTTTTCGTCGCCGCGCCGAGGAGAGAAGACATCCAAGTAAGTCTGTACAACACTACACATTCAGTAGAACACGCCAGGCACACTTGTCACCCCCCATCACCCCCCGATCACCCCCTGATCACCCCCCTGTACCCCCTGTCACTCTGACACCAATAGCATTTTTTTTTTTTTGCATTGGTGTCAGTTTGTGTCAGTTAAAAGTTTTAGGGCAGTTAGGTTAGCCCCCTTTAGGTCTAGGGTACCCCCCCTTAGGTCCAGGGTACCCCCCTAACCCCCCCTAATAAAAGTTAACCCCTTGATTACCCCCCGTCACCAGTGTCGCTAAGCGATCGTTTTTCTGATCGCTGTATTAGTGACACAGGTGACGCTAGTTAGGGAGGTAAGTATATAGGTTCGCTGTCAGTGTTTTATAGCGACAGGGACCCCCATATACTACCTGCTAAAGGTTTTAACCCCTTGATTGCCCACTAGTTAACCCTTTCACCAGCGATCACTGTATAAGTGTTACGGGTGACGCTGGTTAGCTAGTTTGTTTTTTGTAGTTTATTACAGTTTATTACAGTTTATTATAGTTTATTATAGTTTTAGGGCACCCGCCGTTTATTACCCTATAAAGGTTTAACCCCCTAATTGCCCGGCGGTGATAGAAGTTAAGTTTTTAGGATCAGATAAGGTCTGCGTCGCCCCAGGCAGCGTCAGGTTAGCGCCAGTACCGCTAAAACCCACGCACGCAGCATACACCTCCCTTAGTGCTATAGTATCTGAGCGGATCGATATCTGATCCGATCAGATCTATACTCCCCAGCAGTTTAGGGTTCCCTGAAACGCAGTGTTAGCGGGATCAGCCCAGATACCTGCTAGCACCTGCGTTTTGCTCCTCGGCCCAGCCCTGCCCAGCCCACCCAAGTGCAGTATCGATCGATAACTGTCACTTACAAAACACTAAGCACACATAACTGCAGCGTTCGCAGAGTCAGGCCTGATCCCTGCGATCGCTAACAGTTTTTTGGTAGCGTTCTGATACAGTCGCCAACAGTCAGGAGCTTTTTTGCCTGTGAGTCTCACTAGTGTACCCCTAAATTTAGAGCCCAAAATGGCAAATAGAAGGTACACTAGTGAAGAGGCCTACACGTTTCTGAGTATGACAGATAGTGAAGAGGAAGTCACTCATCTGTCAAGTTCAGGCTCAGAATACGAACCTGTAGAGGACAGCGGCTCCATGACAGATAGCTCTGACGACAGAGTTGTGGTCCCTGCTAAGGTCAGGCGTACCAGACCCCAATCTTCTTCTGTCCTTGAAGTGCAAGAACCGCAGGGCTCTCGTATGGAGCAGAGCAGTACTAGCGCCGCTACTCCTTCTGGTGAACTGGCAAGCACCAGCGGCCTAGTACACCCTGGTCGTACATCCAGCACTGCAGTATCACGTGGTGACGTGGCGAGTCCCATAAGTGCAGTTCAAGCTGGCGAGGTGGCAAGCACTAGTAGTGTCCTGCTGCCACCAAGAAGACAAAGACAGGCCCGTCGTGCCCATAGTGCCCTTCCTGCTGCATTGGCCAATCCGAATTGGGAACCTTCCACTTCTGCAGCACCCGTACTTCCCCCTTTCACTGGCCAACCCGGAATTCAGGTGGAAACAGTTGACTTTACGCCACTGGATTTTTATTCACTGTTTTTCACCGAAGATCTCTATAGATCTATTGTGGACCAAAGCAATTTATACGCTGGTCAACACATCGCCGCTAATCCCCAGTCCTCCCTTGCCAGAGATTGGAGACCAATTACGGTCTCCGAATTTAAGACCTTTCTGGGCCTTTCCCTCCTCATGGGGTTGAATAAAAAGAGTAAGTTGCGGTCATATTGGTCCACTGACCCAATTTACCATTCACCCTTGTTCTCTGCTTCCATGGCCAGGGCACGATACGAGCAGATTTTGCGGTTCATGCACTTCAACGACAATGAACTCTGTCGTCCTCGTGGAGACCCTGCATACGATCGGCTCTACAAAATTCGGCCCCTCGTAAACCACTTCAACCAACGTTTTGCAGACTTGTTTACCCCCCATCAAGTTGTCTGCGTTGATGAGTCCCTGATTAAGTTTTCTGGCCGCTTGTCATTCAAACAGTACCTTCCCAGCAAGCGTGCCAGATACGGGGTCAAGATGTATAAGCTCTGTGACAGGGCCACAGGCTATACATGTAGATTTATGGTTTACGAGGGAAAAGATAGTCACGTAGAGCCGACAAACTGCCCTGACTACATAGGAAGCGCTGGCAAGATAGTGTGGGACTTGGTGTCACCCTTATTCGGAAAGGGGTACCACTTGTACGTGGACAATTATTATACGAGCGTGCCACTTTTTAGTCACTTGTTTGATCAGCAGATTGGAGCATGTGGCACCGTGCGACCTAATCGCCGGGGCTTTCCCCAGCGGCTTGTAGATTCCCGTCTTAGGCTGGGGGAGAGAGCCTGCTTGAAGTATAATAATTTGCTCGCTATGAAGTGGAGGGATAAGAAGAATGTTTTCGTTCTCACCTCCCTTCATGCAGACACGACGACCCAAATTTCTACGGCGACTGGTGTTGTGGAGAAACCCCTCTGTGTCCACGAATACAACCTTAATATGGGAGGGGTGGACCTCAACGACCAGTTGTTGGCGCCGTACTTAGTTGCCCGTAAGGCCAGACGCTGGTACAAAAAAGTGTCTGTATACTTATTTCAATTGGCTTTGCTGAATGCTCATGTGCTATACAGAGCTTCAGGACAGACTGGATCCTTCCTTAAATTCCAGGAAGAGATCGTCAGAGCCCTTCTGTTTCCAGACGGTGCTCTACCTCACCTTCCCCAACCAAATGCAGTAAGCCGGCTGCATGAGCGGCATTTTCTTTATGCCATCCCGAGTACCTCTACCCAACGAGCCCCCCAAAAAAGATGTCGTGTCTGCAGCAAGCGCGGATTTAGGCGTGACACCCGGTCTTATTGTCCCTCCTGTCCTGGCAATCCTGGTCTTTGCATGGGTGAATGCTTTGAACGCTACCATACATTAGTTGAGTATTAGCGTAGGGTTCAGCACTGCACAGACTAGGCACACTAACACAGGGTCTCCCAAGATGCCATTGCATTTTGAGAGACCCAAACCTGGAACAAAAGTTACAAAAGTTAAAAGTTACTAAAAAAAAGTGTAAAAAAAAAATAAAAAAAAAATTAAAAAAAATAAAAACACAAAAAAAATATAAAATAAAAAAACCAAAAATAGTTGTTGTTTTATTGTTCTCTCTCTCTCTATTCTCTCTCTATTGTTCTTCTCTTTTTTACTCTATTCTATTCTGCAATGTTTTATTGTTATTATATTTTACCATGTTTCCTTTTCAGATTTTTCATACTTTACCGTTTACTGTGTTTTGTTGGTAACCATTTTATTGTTTTCAGGTACGCCATTCAGTTGCAGCGCGGATTTATTTATCTTGACAGCAACAGCGTTTGCTCCCACGATATATAAAGCCGTGACTCCAACGCTGTCGGAGGTGATTTCACCACCACAGTTACATACTTCAGCATATATGCCGAAGCGTGGGGGCAGCAGTGGGTGGAGGAGCAATTTGCTCCTGCCTTTTGCGGGAGGATGCCCCCATGCTTCGGCATATATATATTTTAGGCACAGGTTGCGTTAAATGTTTTATTTTTTACTATTTTTTTTTTTGTATTTGCTTTGCAGGTATGGTAAGTCTTACTGTTATACTGTAATGTTACTTTGTTTTATTGTTAACCATCATTTGCTTAGCAGGTACGCCATTCAGTTGCAGCGCGGATTTATTTATCTTGACAGCAACAGCGTTTGCTCCCACGATATATAAAGCCGTGACTCCAGCGCTGTCGGAGGTGATTTCACCACCACAGTTACATACTTCAGCATATATGCCGAAGCGTGGGGGCAGTGGGTGGAGGAGCAATTTGCTCCTGCCTTTTGCGGGAGGATGCCCCCATGCTTCAGCATATATAAATGGTGCATGTATGCCCATCATTAGAAGTGGGTGGATGAAGGGAGGTATTCTAATGGTGGGCATACCCACCGATCAATATCTTTTTTTCGTTCAGCCCACAGGCTGCATGAAAAAAAAGTTTACAATATATGCCTAACAAGGACCAGCAACGTACTGGTATGTTGCTGGACTTTGAGTGGTTATACCAGAATGATGCCTGCAGGTTTAGGTATCATCTTGGTATCATTCTTTTCAGCCAGCGGTCGGCTTTCATGTAAAAGCAATCCTAGCGGCTAATTAGCCTCTAGACTGCTTTTGCAAGCAGTGGGAGGGAATGCCCCCCCTCCCCCACCGTCTTCCATGTTTTTCTCTGGCTTTCCTGTCCCAACAGGGAACCTGAAAATGCAGCCGGTGATTCAGCCAGCTGACCATAGAGCTGATCAGAGACCAGAATGGCTCCAAACATCTCTATGGCCTAAGAAACTGGAAGCTACGAGCATTTCATGACTTAGATTTCGCCGAATGTAAACAGCGCCATTGGGAAATTGGGAAAGCATTTTATCACACCGATCTTGGTGTGGTCAGATGCTTTGAGGGCAGAGGAGAGATCTAGGGTCTAATAGAGCCCAATTTTTAAAAAAAAGAGTACCTGTCACTACCTATTGCTATCATAGGGGATATTTACATTCCCTGAGATAACAATAAAATTAATTAAAAAAAAATAAAAATGAAAGGAACAGTTTAAAAATAAGATAAAAAAGCAAAAAAATAATAAAGAAAAAAAAAAAAAAAAAAAAAAAGCACCCCTGTCCCCCCCTGCTCTCGCGCAAAGGCGAACGCAAGCGTCGGTCTGGCGTCAAATGTAAACAGCAATTGCACCATGCATGTGAGGTATCACCACGAAGGACAGAAAGAGGGCAGTAATTTTAGCAGTAGACCTCCTCTGTAAATCTAAAGTGGTAACCTGTAAAGGCTTTTAAAGGCTTTTAAAAATGTATTTATTTTGTTGCCGCTGCGCGTTTGTGCGCAATTTTAAAGCATGTCATGTTTGGTATCCATGTACTCGGCCTAAGATCATCTTTTTTATTTCATCAAACATTTGGGCAATATAGTGTGTTTTAGTGCATTAAAATTTTAAAAAGTGTGTTTTTTCCCCAAAAAATGCGTTTGAAAAATCGCTGCGCAAATACTGTGTGAAAAAAAAATATGAAACACCCACCATTTTAATCTGTAGGGCATTTGCTTTAAAAAAAATATATAATGTTTGGGGGTTCAAAGTAATTTTCTTGCAAAAAAAAATTATTTTTTTCATGTAATCAAAAAGTGTCAGAAAGGGCTTTGTCTTCAAGTGGTTAGAAGAGTGGGTGATGTGTGACATAAGCTTCTAAATGTTGTGCATAAAATGCCAGGACAATTCAAACCCCCCCCAAATGACCCCATTTTGGAAAGTAGACACCCCAAGCTATTTGCTGAGAGGCATGTCGAGTCCATGGAATATTTTATATTGTGACACAAGTTGCGGGAAAGAGACAAATCTTTTTTTTTTTTTTTTTTTGCACAAAGATGTCACTAAATGATATATTGCTCAAACATGCCATGGGAATATGTGAAATTACACCCCAAAATACATTCTGTTGCTTCTCCTGAGTATGGGGATACCACATGTGTGGGACTTTTTTGGAGCCTAGCCGCGCACGGGACCCCGAAAACCAAGCACCGCCTTCAGGCTTTCTAAGGGCGTAAATTTTTGATTTCACTCTTCACTGCCTAGCACAGTTTCGGAGGCCATGGAATGCCCAGATGGCACAACCCCCCCCCCCCCAAATGACCCCATTTTGGAAAATAGACACCCCAAGCTATTTGCTGAGAGGTATAGTGAGTATTTTGCAGACCTCACTTTTTGTCACAAACTTTCGAAAATTGAAAAAAGAAAAAAAAAATAGATTTTTCTTGTCTTTCTTCATTTTCAAAAACAAATGAGAGCTGCAAAATACTCACCATGCCTCTCAGCAAATAGCTTGGGGTGTCTACTTTCCAAAATGGGGTCATTTGGGGGGGGGGGGTTTTGCCATCTTGGCATTTTATGGCCTTCAAAACTGTGATAGGTAGTGAGGAGTGGAATCACAACTTAACGCCCTTAGAAATCCTGAAGCCGGTGCTTGGTTTTCGGGGCCCCGTATGCGGCTAGGCTCCCAAAAAGTCCCACACATGTGGTATCCCCATACTCAGGAGAAGCAGCAGAATATATTTTGGGGTGTAATTTCACATATTTCCATGGCATGTTTGAGCAATAGATCATTTAGTGACAACTTTGTGCAAAAAAAAAAAAAAAAATTGTCACTTTCCCGCAACTTGTGTCAAAATATAAAATATTCCATGGACTCAACATGCCTCTCAGCAAATAGCTTGGGGTGTCTACTTTCCAAAATGGGGTCATTTGAGGGGGTTTTGTGCCATCTGGGCTTTTTATGGCCTTCAAAACTGTGATAGGCAGTGAGGAGTGAAATCACAACTTTACGCCCTTAGAAATCCTGAAGGCGGTGCTTGGTTTTCGGGGCCCCGTATGCGGCTAGGCTCCCAAAAAGTCCCACACATGTGGTATCCCCTTACTCAGGAGAAGCAGCTAAATGTATTTTGGGGTGCAATTCCACATATGCCCATGGCCTGTGTGAGAAATATATCATTTAGTGACAACTTTGTGAAAAAAAAAAAAATTGTCACTTTCCCGCAACTTGTGTCAAAAAATAAAATATTCCATGGACTCAACATGCCTCTCAGCAATTACCTTGGGGTGTCTACTTTCCAAAATGGGGTCATTTGGGGGGGGTTTGTGCCATCTTGGCATTTTATGGCCTTCAAAACTGTGATAGGAAGTGAGGAGTGAAATCAAAAATTTATGCCCTTAGAAATCCTGAAGGCGGTGCTTGGTTTTCGGGGCCCCGTACGCGGCTAGGCTCCCAAAAAGTCCTAAACATGTGGTATCCCCATACTCAGGAGAAGCAGCAGAATGTATTTTGGGGTGTAATTCCACATATGCCCATGGCATGTTTGAGCAATATATCATTTAGTGACAACTTTGTGCAAAAAAAAAAAAAGTGTTACTTTCCCGCAACTTGTGTCAAAATATAAAATATTCCATGGACTCAACATGCCTCTCAGCAAATAGTTTGGGGTGTCTACTTTCCAAAATGGGGTCATTTGGGGGGTTTTGTGCCATCTTGGCATTTTATGGCCTTCAAAACTGTGATAGGTAGTGAGGAGTCAAATCACAACATTACGCCCTTAGAAATCCTGAAGGCGGTGCTTGGTTTTCGGGGCCCCGTATGCGGCTAGGCTCCCAAAAAGTCCCACACATGTGGTATCCCCATACTCAGGAGAAGCAGCTAAATGTATTTTGGGGTGCAATTCCACATATGCCCATGGCCTGTGTGAGAAATATATCATTTAGTGACAACTTTGTGCAAAAAAAAAAAAATTGTCACTTTCCCGCAACTTGTGTCAAAAAAGAAAGTATTCCATGGACTCAACATGCCTCTCAGCAAATAGCTTGGAGTGTCTACTTTCCAAAATGGGGTCATTTGGGGGGTTTTGTGCCATCTGGGCATTTTATGGCCTTCAAAACTGTGATAGGTAGTGAGGAATGAAATCAAAAATTTATGCCCTTAGAAATCCTGAAGGCGGTGATTGGTTTTCAGGGCCCCGTACGCGGCTAGGCTCCCAAAAAGTCCCACACATGTGGTATCCCCATACTCAGGAGAAGCAGCTGAATGTATTTTGGGGTGCAATTCCACATAGGCCCATGGCCTGTGTGAGCAATATATCATTTAGTGACAACTTTTTGTAAATATTTTTTTTTTTTTTTTTTTGTCATTATTCAAAAAATTAAATATTCAATGGGTTCAACATGCCTCTCAGCAATTTCCTTGGGGTGTCTACTTTCCAAAATGGGGTCATTTGGGGGGGTTTTGTACTGCCCTGCCATTTTAGCACCTCATGAAATGACATAGGCAGTCATAAACTAAAAGCTGTGTAAATTCCAGAAAATGTACCCTAGTTTGTAGACGCTATAACTTTTGCGCAAACCAATAAATATACGCTTATTAACTTTTTTTTTACCAAAGACATGTGGCCGAATAAATTTTGGCCTAAATGTATGACTAAAATTGAGTTTATTGGATTTTTTTAATAACAAAAAGTAGAAAATATCATTTTTTTTCAAAATTTTCGGTCTTTTTCCGTTTATAACGCAAAAAATAAAAACGGCAGAGGTGATCAAATGCCATCAAAAGAAAGCTCTATTTGTGGGAAGAAAAGGACGCAAATTTCGTTTGGGTACAGCATTGCATGACCGCGCAATTAAAAGTTAAAGTGACGCAGTGCCAAATTGGAAAAAGACCTCTGGTCCTTAGGCAGCATAATGGTCCGGGGCTCAAGTGGTTAAATGCACTGTTTCCACTATCAAAGGATATTCAATTTGTGTAATACACGGTTAAATGTAACCTTCATTTTACCATGTTTGGATAACAGATTCAAAATAATTGTGATCACATTGTTTACCATTAGATTCGTTAACCCGGCACATTTTGTTATAAATGTTTTGTCTAAAAAACTGGAATTGGCATGGTGTCCTTCCAGCTTATCACTGACCTCTCATCCCAGCCACATTTCTTTCAGGAGAGCACAAAGGAGGGGGTCACATCTGCGTACATGACACACACAAGCAATAGAACTAAAGGTCCCAGCATTCACACACACATACACCAATATCTCTCTAAAATCGCTTACATTTTTCCCATTTGTACACAACACATGCATATCATTCTCTCACTTTCTTTTAACACTTTACTATTTCCCTGCATAAATTCTGCATTCCTTATTTTGTTCAGATATCTTTTAAATCTAGCTTCTATGATCAGACGGGCAGCCAGAGTGCTCATCCCATCTTCCCTCTCTGACAACATATAAAGTATTCTGTTTTACCTCTCATTTCTCTGTTTCTGACTCTAATAGTTGTAGTGCCTGACCCCAAATTCATCCCACAACTTAACATGAAAATGTCCCTTTCTGTCTAGTGTTAATGTCACCCTTGATCCATCCTGCTCACATAGATAGCTGTTACTCTAGCTGTTTACTCTGCATGATTCTTAGTCCCTGTGGACTTTGGTAACCCAGTTACCCATTGTGGATCCATGTCCACTCTAACAATTAATCTAGGGGCTCAGTATAGGCGGAACCGCACCTTTGGTTCATATATAGCGCTCCTCTTGCGCTGGGCATTTTTGAGGGTCTCTTACCCTTCATTCCCTTACTTAATTCAGTGCCCATAATGACTGGCCAGTCTTCTCTCTTCTCTACGTGTGCCTATACCCTCTTGCCTCTAAACTACTTTATCTAGCAGATTTTCTACATATACCTGTGAACAGCACTATTCTTCCCTTTCTTATCTATAACACTCCAATGGACAATAGACAGGGGCAACATAACATATAACCACCAATCAATACAGTTCGATTAGGGGAAGTAAAATAGGTACCCTTTGTCCCGAAAATGCCTTACCGATCAAGGAAGTCTGATAACTCAAATGTAAGCAAAAGACTTACCTCAGCCGGCTGATTATCAGAAATTCCCGGATCGTCTCAAGCTCCTCGTTTCGGATACTCAGGGTCACCTGGAATCCCCTCCTAAGGCAAAGCTCGCCATGCTGACTCGGTTAAATTGATGATAGGCAACTCCTATCCTCATATTGATTAGTGGTTCCAAATTAATAATAACTACTGCAGTAGGGAACAGACACAAAAGATACGCTCAGCATCTTTCCAAATAACTGTTCTGCTTTATTATGACGCAATTGAAGGTTTTTATGCACATGATTACGTAGGTATCACATTATAATTACAATTGTACGTTTATGGTAACAAGGGGCGTTACATAGGCAGGCTACTTCTAATCAGGACTCGAAAGAATGTAAACATTTACTGAAAACATTATTAGTGCTGTGTGCACAGTGAGGGCAGTGTGCAATACATACAAAATACAATACAATTATATACAGAACGTACAAATTTCCATTACAGGACCGAGGCAGACCCCCCCCTCCCCTCCCCCTAACTCAACCCTTTTTCTTTCCCCCCCTCTTCTCCTTCCTGTAATTACCCCATCTCTTTCCTTTCCTCTGTCTTCTCTACCCTATCCCTTATTCTTCTCTATACTGAAGATTATACTACGATCAGATATTTTTTGGTGGCCCCCTATGGAGCAGTCTTTGCTGCATGCACCACTTGATGGCAGACGACACTAGTAATTAGGACCATATAATACAATACTTATGTTACGCAATAGTCGGTCTCCTGTTGAGTTAACAACATGTCATTGATGATATATGGCCCGATTACGGCTTTGTTATGTATACTGCTCGGTATATGCTTTGTATACTGTATTCTTTTTCTTTGTTTTTCAATAAAAACGAATTAAAAAAAAAAAAATCATTGAAAGATAAAAAAAAATTGCAATAAGCGTATATTAATTGGTTTGCGCAAAAGTTATCGTGTCTACAAAATAGGGGATAGATTTATGACACTTTTATTATTATTTTTTTCTTTATTAGTAACGGCGGCGATCAGTGATTTTGAGTGGGACTGCGACATTGCGGTGGACAGATCAAACATGACAGATATGATCAGAACTGACATTTGTGACACTTTTTTGAGAACCAGTGACATTATTACAGTGATCGGTGCTAAAAATATGCACTGTTATGGTACTAATGACACTGGCAGGGAAGGTGTTAACATCAGGGGTGATCAAAGGGTTAAATGTGTTAAGTCCCCTTGTGTGCTTAGCAGAAAGACAGGATCTGTGTGATCGCCCCTGTCAGAACGGAGATCTGCCTTGTTTGTCACTGCGGGGCACAATCGCGGGTGGCCGGCGGATATCGAGTCCGCCGGACTCGCTGATTTGCTCCCCCCCCGCTGGCCAATGGGAGTGCCCACAAAAGCGAGTTCCCGAGCCGATGTACAGCTACGGCGATTCGTGGGGTCGTGCCACCTTGCCGCAGTAAAATGACGGCGGCTGGTCGGCAAGCGATTAAAGCTTAGGCCATATACACACAGGGCATTTCCTACCAAACTCTTTCAAATAATATTTCATAATATTTCAAATAATCTATGTTGTTTGGCCTGAATAATATTATTTTGCCAGTAACCCCCCCAGCTCATTGCTGCCTTTCATTTAGTTACATTTTCTCATGGAAATCACAATAGCGTCTGTCATAATTAGCTACATGAATTATTCCATTCTATCAGACAGATCTTAAAATAATTACATTCCTACAATAAGCATTCCTTTAATTAGTTCTGATGGTTGAAAATGTGTGTAATAGTTGTTAATATTATAAAGATCCCATTATGTTTTAGTCTTTGTCTAAAATCAAAGTTAACCATCGCTTTGTAAAACAACCCATTTAAAATAGAAGTGAATGGCAAAACACTTGTGTATAGTTATAATTTTTTTTTTTATAAATACCTTTTTTCCCCTTTTATATAAGTGATCACATTCCTTCTGTTCTTAGCTGCATAAAAGCTTCTGGGAGGAGAAGCGGCTGCACACTGAGCTTCACATGGAATGGGTGTGTAGTGGGGGGCGTGTCAGGGCAAGTCTGATCATTGGAGGAAAATACACTGCGTTCCCAGAAAAGCTAGAGAACTGACCATGATGTGCTCTCCTGCTTAGTGTGGTCAGTTATTAATAGGAAAGCAGAAGGACTGGCAAGGACACCAGGGATTTACCATAAAGGAAGCAATACAAAGAGAACAGGATACATTCTCATACAAGTACATGGCACAGCAGGCACATAAGGAATATAAAATGTTGGCGTGACAAACAATTTAAGGCTAGATTGGTTTTGTTTGGCCATTTATTTTCTGTATGGTATAAATAGTATATAATTCAACATGCTAAAACTATAAAAGAAATAGAATTTTGTAGCTTTGTTTTCCTTCGTGCTTACTGTTGCTAACTTGTAGCTTGCGCCTTGTTTTATAAAATGTGAACAGACGTGTTTCACAGAGCTCCCACTTGATATCCTCCATTTATCCTCCAATAACCACCTGATTTTCGTCCACACACCTGCCCCAGCTACAGCGGACACCCCTGGAGACCATGGGCATTCGATCTAGCGGTATGGTGACCCACAAACAAAAGGGGGATGGCATGCAACCTGATCCCCAACATGGTGCCAAGGCGGCTTCCTCCCAGCACTCACGTGGAGATGCACAGAAAGGAGCTTGTAAGCCTCCCAAAACCTATAAAGCCCTTGGAAAAGATCCCCCGTGGGACATGCTCTACTCATGCCTCCTACTCCAGGGGGGTGAGCGTTTTGATACACCGATCCTTGGATTTTCAGCTATTTGACAAATTGATTGACCCTGAGGGGAGATATGTGATTCTGTTATGCAGAGTATTTCAAGTTAAATGTATTTTTGCACAAGTATATATACCGCCTCCTTTCAGCTCTTTGGTACTAAGAACTCTCTTGATGTACCAGCTGGGCAGCCCTAACATCCCCCTCATACTAGTTGGTGATTTTAATGGCTATCTAGATCCTGTACTAGACAAAACACCCCCCCGTGTTGGGGGCTAAACACCCTTGCAATACATTATGTAAATTTTTAGAAGAAGCAGGTTAGATAAACCCATTCCAGAAGCAATTCTCATGCTTCTCTAAGTCCCATTTGTCCTTGTCTAATATTGATCTGTGCCTCTGTACCACGGCTGCCTCGCTTTTCATCCAGGACGTACAATACTTAGTAAGAGGTATATCCGATTTATCCAACGGTGGGGCCTACCTCGACACTCCCAAGTGCTCCGTAGAAGCTTAATGCCTTTTGGCTAAACCTCTTCCCCCTCACAGTAGGATTACTGACGAGATTTCCACATACTGGCATAACAATAGGGGACACCCTGATCCCTTAGACACGTGGGATGCCTTTAAGGCATTCCTAAGAGGCTTATTCATGACTGAGGTAAATGCCAATAAACACAATACTCAGGTGCAGAGGGAGCAGGCTGCGCAGCTGGTTCGTTGATTAGAGGTGGGGTTTATTGCCAGCTCATCTGATGCTACTAAAGAAGCATGGATAGCCGCTCAAGAGGCAGTGGACCGCCTGGCAACATCCTCGGCAGATAAGAAGCGCTTCCTCAGTAGGCTGGCCTTTTATGAGGAGGGGGAGCAGACAGGTAGACTGTTACCCAAAATTGTGCAATCGAACCAGACTTCCCTAGCTATAAGGGCTTTACATAATCATAAGGGAAGAGTGGTAAATGACCGGACTGTTATTATGCAGAAACTGGTGGAGTTTTACTCAGATTTGTATCGCTCTAGGCAGGATTTCCTGCAAGGGATCGAGCTACCCTGTCTGTCAGCCTCCCAGAGGCAGCTATTGGATTCCCCATAACCAAAGAAGAGTTGCAAAGTGCGATTAACATCTTTCCTAACTCCAAGGCTACCGGGGATGATGGGCTCCCAGTGGAGGTGTTTAAGCAGTACGGGGAGTTAAAACTACCCCACCTTCTCAAGGTGTTTAATGCAGCTAGGGAGAGTCAGACTCGTCCTGTCTCCATGACTAAAGCTAACATTGTTCTACTACTAAAACCCGGAAAGGATCCGCTAGATCCGAGATTGTACGGGCCCATATCCCTTTTACAGGTGGATATTTTTTTTTTTTAAATTGTTTATTTTTCAACAATTGTAAAACAGCATATCATAAGATACAGAGATTATTAACATCGAAGCATTCAAAAGCAAAGTACAAACAGATTAATTGAGCTTGATGGGGATATCTGTATAGGCAGATGTCAGCATCTTCCAGTATTGGGTCATTCAAAAAAAAATTTCTATACAGTATGCATGTTTAGGTCAAAAAAAAAAAAAAGGAAAGTTAGATAAATAAAGAAACATAATGTATCAACTACAAATTCAAACAAAAGGATGCTCAAAGAGTAATGCTAATGGGAATCAAAAAGACGCGGGGCTATGAGGATCGAGAGAATATAGTGAATCATCCCAATTTTTCCAAATTTTTTTAAATTGGGGAAGTTTACCTTCAATTTTTGCGGTTAAGTGTTCCATTCTGCGCACATTTGTGACTATGGAAAGAACTTGGTGTAAAGTGGGGGAGGAGGTAGATAGCCAAATTCTAGGGATGGCTCTTTTTGCTGCCAAAAGTATGAAAGACCCGAGTTTCTGTAATGATTTGGGGACACCGGGGAAAGGTAGGCCCAGAAGGAAGTCCATGGGGTTTAATGGAATAGTTGTAGAGAAGAGTGTTTGCAATAATTTTTGTATCTCAGTCCAATACATACTTAAGATATGGCAATTCCAGAAGATGTGAAGATGGGTACCCACGGACTCACCACATCTCCAGCACAGGTCAGAAAGAGAAGGGTTTTGGGCATGTAACAAGTCAGGAGTTCTGTACCAAAAAAATAGTATCTTTTTGTGCTACACACCTTGAAACCCTGAAAGTTGAGTCCCAAATTTCCCCCCAGTCCAACAACGAGATTGGTCTATTTAGCATTCTAGACCATTTTGTCATGTAATTATGTGTGGAGTTAGTTAGGGGGGGGGGGTACTGCATGGAGTATTTTATATATAGATGAAATTAGTTTTGTTTCATATGGGCCATTTGCACACAGCATTTCAAAGTCTGTAGGTTTTTCTAAGGATAATGAAGGAGAGTTGAATTGGAAAAAATGTTTAATTTGTAAATAAAAGTATTCTATAGAGGTTGGTAAATCATGTTTTTTTTGGAGGTCTGAAAATGATAGAAATTTACGTGTGTACCGGATGAACCAGGTGTCGCAGCTGAAATATACCTGCATAAGTCCATGAGAGTGTTTGCAGATAGGATAGTCCATCTGGGATATCTGTGTTAAAAAGAACATTCTGGAGAGGGGAGCATGACGAGGAAAGGGAAAATTTATCTTTACATCTCTTCCAAATGGATAGAGTAAAAAGCATCGGGGACAGACATAGAGACCTCAATTGGGGCATGAATTTCTTTGAAGATGGCCATAACATGTAGCAAGGATGTACTGGAGCAGTAATCCCCATTTCAATTTCAGCCCATCTACTTGTGGCTTTCCGTGAGGTCCAGGTGGTCAGCACCCTAAGATGGGAAGCGTAATAGTACCTAATGAGATCAGTGGTAATGCGGGATCTTTACCCGGTTTGGGAATCACTGTTATGTTAGCATGTAGGAACTGTGAATGCGGGATGGATCCTCTGAGGAGAGAGGAATATAGGGATCGTAGGTAGGGGATTAAAGTCTGTGAAAAAGTTTTATAATAGATGTAAGGGAGACCATCAGGACCTGGGGATTTGTGAGCTGGTAGATTTTTAATCACTTCTCCTATTTCCTCTACGGTGATCGGGAATTGAGAGAGGATATATGGTCAGCGGAAAGTTTTGGTAGCGGTAGGGAAGCTATGAATTCATCAAACTTAGGTTGTGAGAATTGAGGATGTGAATCAGGGCTTAAGCAGTTATATAACCGACTATAAAAATCTCCAAAGACTTTTGACATAGCTTTAGGGCAATACGTGGGGGTACCATCAGATTGCATCAAATGATCAGGGACAGATAAAAAGGGCCGTGGTTTTAATTTGTTAACCAGCATTCTGTGTGGTTTGTTTGCAAAATCGTAAAATTTTTGCTTGGCCCATAACATAGATTTAGATGTGTTCAAGTCAAAAGATTTGATCTAATCCCGGATTGAGGTGACAATTCTCAATTTTTCCACCGTGGGTGAGGCCAGCAAGTGTCCTTCAGCTGTCTGCAGTTGAGTAATTAGGTAATTTTTGAGTTGCACAGAATCTTTTTTTAGGCGAGAGCCTGCAGCTATACATTCACCTCTAAAAAAGGCCTTGTGGGCCTCCCACAGGGTAGAAATCTCTGAAACCGAACCATCGTTAATCTGGAAAAATTCAGTTAGTTTCTGTTGTAATTGGGTTTGAGATAATGGGTTTTTAAGCAATGATTCATTAAGACGCCAGTGGCAGGTTTTAGTAAAAGACTTCGTCAACAGGATATTGAGTTCAATAGGTGCGTGGTCCGACCAGGTAATAGGATTTATCTCAAAAGAAACTACATAGGGGAGTAAAGGGCCAGTAACAAGAAAATAATCTAGTCTAGAATATGACTTGTGAGGGTGAGACTAGAATGTGTAATTTTTTTGGATTGGGTGTTTTATTCTCCAAGTGTCAAAAAGATTATGGGACCTAATTAATTTACAAAAAGAGGTAGATATTTTCTTGGAGGCAGATTGTGGAGTGGTTTGGAATAAGGTTTTCCTATCTTTGGTCAGAGACATGCATACATTGAAGTCGCCTCCTATAATCATAAAAGGCTGGGAAAAGGGATGTAATTTTTCAAAAACCTTTGTAAGAAAACCGATTTGTCCTACATTTGGAGCATATATATTTACCAGAGAAAAGTGAGTATTTAGGTGACTACATTTCAGGAATATGAACCGACCTTGGGGGTCTGAGTAGGAGGAGAGTATCCTAATTGGGCATGAGTGTTTAATAAGAATTGTACAGGTGGATATTAATTACTGGGCATTACTGTGCATTGCTCTTTGCTGCATTTAAACAAGTAATTTTTTAAATGTTAAGTTGCGCTGCCCCATGCTAAGTGCTGGTGGCCTTCAGGTGGCCCGAAGGCTGCTTATTGGGCACCAAAGATTTATAGTAATAAATTACACACATACGCACACAGAGACTTATGTTCTGTTTGAGGATTGGCTTTGGGGTTTTGAGCAGAGGGATGACCTATTCAGTGCTATCCACATAAGAGACCCAATATGATTTGAGGCGTTTGTTCCACACCTGCAGTAGTGAAGGCAGGCACAGGGGGAAGGGTTTATGAGGAGGGCAGAAAAATTGGTGCATTCATGGTAGAATAATGCCGCCTTATAGTTGAGTTCTATATGAGGTAGGCCCTATGACTTCAGTGGGAACAGTTTGGAAGATATATAACAAAAGTGGGAGAATGTCTACATTTGGTAAAGCCATTCTAGCAAACCAGGTATGGTTAAGTCTGGACCAATCTTTCAGTTTTTGATGAATTTGGGTCAATAACAGTTTGTAACTAGGATAATATAAAGAGTCTAAGTGGGAACAGAGGTGAAAACCCAAATGTTTAAGAGCCTTGTGTTTCCATTAGAAGGAAAAATTCTGTTGAAGACTTGTCCTGTCGTCCTGTCTTCCTTGGGTTGGGAAGCATTGAAGGCCTCAATTTTGCATGTATTTAACTTAAAGTGATTTTGAGGGTTCAGTGTTTTATACTCACCTGCTCTGTGCAGTGGTTCTGCGCAGAGCAGCCCGCATCCTTCTCTTCTCTGGTCCCTCGCCAGCGCTCTTGGCTCCTCCCTCCTGCCAAGTGCCCCCCTGAGCAAGCAACTTGCAATGGGGGTACCCAAGCAGGCTTGTTCCCGAGCCATGGCTCTACATGTCTATTCACACGGATTC
This sequence comes from Lithobates septentrionalis, assembly GCA_037952835.1. Taxonomy (NCBI): domain Eukaryota; kingdom Metazoa; phylum Chordata; class Amphibia; order Anura; family Ranidae; genus Lithobates; species Lithobates septentrionalis. The sequence continues at coordinate 1,405,688 of JBBDGP010001464.1, read as the reverse complement.
AGAGCCACCGATCAACCCCACCCCTCTCTCTCCTCATTGGCTTACTGGCTGTAATTGATGGCAGCGCCAGCCAATGGCTCCTGCTGCTGTCTCAGACAATGAGGAGGGAGAGCCCCCTGAGAGCGGAGGCTCTCGTGCACATCGCTTGATTGAGATGGGGCTCAGGTAAGTATTAGGGTAGCTAGAGGAGGCTGCTGCTAGAGAAGGTTTTTAATCTTCATGCATAAAATGCATGAAGATAAACAACCATGAGCCTTTTTGAACCACTTTAAAGTTGATGTGGGCAGAAAAACATAAAAATTCCTACAAGTGCTAGAATGGTATCCAGGAGATGGGAGGATGCCAGTTTGGATAAGAGATGCAGAAAGGAATTCCCAATCAAGGTTATACTTTTGGCAAGTAAAACAGCTACCATGTACACTAAATTTTCAAAAATAGTGGGACTCTTGCCTTTACACGCACATGAACTTTAATGGCATCCCAGTCTTAATTTGTAGGGTTCAATATTGAGTTGGCCCACCCTTTGCAGCTATAACAGCTTCAACTCTTCTAGGAAGACTGTCCACAAGGTTTAGGAGTGTGTCTATGGGAATGTTTGACCATTATTCCAGAAGCGCATTTATGAGGTCAGGCACTGATGTTGGATGAGAAGGCCTGGCTCACAGTCTTCACTCTAATTTACCCCAAAGGTGTTCTATCGGGTTGAGGTTAGGACTGTGCAGGCCAGTCAAACTCGCTCATCCATGCCTTTATGGGTCAACATGACTGGCCTGCACAAAGTCCTGACCCCTACCTGATAGATCATCTTTGGGATGAATTAACCACTTGCCGACCTACTCATGCAGATATACTGCGGCAGGTCGACTCTCCTGCGCAATCAATATACGCCTATTGAAATTTTTTGTACCAAAAATATGTAGAAGAATTTATATCGGCCTAAACTGATGAATAAATTAGTTTTATATATATATATATATATATATATATATATATATATATATATATATATATATATATATATATACAGTGGCTTGCGAAAGTATTCGGCCCCCTTGAACTTTTCAACCTTTTGCCACATTTCAGGCTTCAAACATAAAGATATAAAATTTTAATTTTTTGTGAAGACTCACCAACAAGTGGGACACAATTGTGAAGTGGAACGAAATCTATTGGATATTTTAAACTTTTTTAGCAATTAAAAAACTGAAAAGTGGTGCGTGCAAAATTATTCGGCCCCTTTACTTTCAGTGCAGAAAACTCACTCCAGAAGTTCAGCGAGGATCTCTGAATGATCCAATGTTGTCCTAAATGACTGATGGTGATAAATAGAATCCACCTGTGTGTAATCAAGTCTCTGTATAAATGCACCTGCTCTGTGATAGTCTCAGGGTTCTGTTGAAAGCGCAAAGAGCATCATGAAGACCAAGGAACACACCAGGCAGGTCCGTAATACTGTTGTGGAGAAGTTTAAAGCCGGATTTGGATACAAAAAGATTTCCCAAGCTTTAAACATCCCAAAAAGCACTGTGCAAGCGATCATTTTGAAACGGAAGGAGTATCAGACCACTGCAAATCTACCAAGACCTGGCTGTCCCTCTAAACTATCAGCTCAGACAAGGAGAAGACTGATCAGAGATGCAGCCAAGAGGCCCATGATCACTCTGGATGAACTGCAGAGAACTACAGCTGAGGTGGGAGAGTCTGTCCATAGGACAACAATCAGTCGTACACTGCACAAATCTGGCCTTTATGGAAGAGTGGCAAGAAGAAAGCCATTTCTCAAAGATATCCATAAAAAGTCTCGTCTAAAGTTTGCCACAAGCCACCTGGGAGACACACCAAACATGTGGAAGAAGGTGCTCTGGTCCGATGAAACCAAAATCAAACTTTTTGGCCACAATGCAAAACGATTTGTTTGGCGTAAAAGCAACACAGCTCATTACCCTCAACACACCATCCCCACTGTCAAACATGGTGGTGGCAGCATCATGGTTTGGGCCTGCTTTTCTTCAGCAGGGACAGGGAAGATGGTTAAAATTGAGGGGAAGATGGATGCAGCCAAATACAGGACCATTCTGGATGAAAACCTGTTGGAGTCTGCAAAAGACCTGAAACTGGGACGGAGATTTATCTTCCAACAAGACAATGATCCCAAACATACAGCAGAATCTACAAAGGAATGGTTCACAAATAAACGTATCCAGGTGTTAGAATGGCCAAGTCAAAGTCCAGACCTGAATCCAATCGAGAATCTGTGGAAAGAGCTGAAAACTGCTGTTCACAAACGCTCTCCATCCAACCTCACTGAGCTCGAGCTGTTTTGCAAGGAAGAATGGGCAAGAATTTCAGTCTCTCGATGTGCAAAACTGATAGAGACATACCCCAAGCGACTTGCAGCTGTAATCGCAGCAAAAGGTGGCTCTACAAAGTATTAACGCAAGGGGGCCGAATAATTTTGCAAGCCCCACTTTTCATTTTTTTATTAGTTAAAAAAGTTTCAAAAATCCAAAAGATTTCGTTCCACTTCAAAATTGTGTCCCACTTGTTGGTGATTCTTCACAAAAAATAAAAATGTTATATCTTTATGTTTGAAGCCTAAAATGTGGCAAAAGGTTGAAAAGTTCAAGGGGGCCGAATACTTTCGCAAGCCACTGTATATATATATATATATATGTATATATATATATATATATATATATATATATATATATATATATATATATATATATATATATATATATATATGTATATATATATATATATATATATATATATATATATATATATATATATGTATATATATATGTATATATATATATATATATATATATATATATATATATAATTTTTATTTTTGGATATGTATTATAGCCAAAAGTAAAAAAAAAATAAAAACCGCAGAGGTGATCAAATACCAACAAAAGAAAGCTCTATTTATGGGTAAAAAATTAAAACTGATAGTTAAAACGACGAAGTGCCGTATCGCAAAAAATGGCCTGCTCAATAAGGGGGCAAATCCTTTCCGGGGCAGAAGTGGTTAAGAGAGACTGTGAGCCAGGCCTTCTCGTCCAACATCACAAAATGTGCTTCTGGAAGAATGGTCAAACATTCCCATAGACACACTCCTAAACCTTGTGGACAGCCTTCCCAGAAGAGTCGAAGCTGTTATAACTCAATATTGAATCCTACGGACTTATGCCCTGTACACACGATCTGACTTTCCAACGGAATATGTGCGATCGGAGCTTGTTGTCGGAAATTCCAATCGTGTGTGGGCTCCATCTGACTTTTTCCATCGGAATTTCCGACACACAAAGTTTGAGAGCATGCTATAAAATTTTCCGACAACAAAATCCGATCCTTTAAATTCCGATCGTGTGTAGACAAATCCGATGGACAAAGTTCCATGCATGCTCAGAATAAATTAAGAGACGAAAGCTATTGGCTACTGCCCCGTTTATAATCCCGACGTACGTGTTTTACGTCACCGCGTTCAGAACGATCAGATTTTCCGACAACTTTGTGCGACCGTGTGTATGCAAGACAAGTTTGAGCCAACATCCGTCGGAAAAAAACGATGGATTTTGTTGTCAGAATGTCAGATTAATGTCCGACCGTGTGTACAGGCCATAAGACTGGGGTGACATTAAAGTGCGTATAAAGGCAGGCTTCCCAATACTTTTGACAAAATAGTGTATGTATTTCTTCGGTGTATTTTGCTATTTGTCTGGCGTTCAGCATTAACCTCTTGCTCTCATCATTTCTTGATAAGAGTGGGAAAATTATGATTTTATTAACCAAAACCTATATGGACAGTTTAGATGTGCATTAAAGCAAACCATAAAGTAAAGCTGCATTTCTTTTAATGCAATATAGAAAAAAATTCACATGCCCTAGCCTCTAACTAATCTTTTATCCAATTTTCTATCATTGATTCCATCAATGGAATTACCAGCTAACAACAATAAAAAACGCTGGTTTTCAACAGATCTCCTTGATCGCATTAGTAGCTTTCATCTTATAATTAGCTTTAAATAAAGCATGTGATGACAGAAAACTGTCATTGTTGGCCTCTACTACTGAAAACGCTAATTGAATGACTCTCCTGCTGGTCATCTGGCCTCAATATTCCTTGAGGTGCAAACCCCAAATAAGTATTCATGTATTAAATTCACTTTGATTTCATCAATATAAATATATATAATAATAATAGAAAATATTGCCATCAGGGGCAAGCAAGAAACTAGCATTTTAGCAGATAAACAATAACAGCCTTTATATTTCACTTATGTCCCAGAAACCATTGTAAGTACAAGACCAGATGTGATATCAGTTTGGTTAAATTGGAAAAGCATGGCCAATATCAGTCCATAGAGAACACTCCTAAGCAAGGATTCCAAATCAAACAGAGTTTTCATGCTAAAAGATCTAAAACTTTTTTGTTTGTATAGAAACTACTAAAAATATGTGACAATTCTGGCCACTGAGGGACTGAGCTACTGTTTTAGAATTTATCACTTTTATTAAGAAAAAAATATTTTATAAAACATGTTGCATAGTAGTTGAGGGTCACCGCAAAGACATACACTAAGATAATATCATCTTAAACTGTTTGTAAGTTCTACTGAAAGTAGCCCTGTTGGAAGGTCTCATTAATCAGAAAAAAATTTGTCTGGAAGAGTGAATCATGTTAAGCTACCCATAGACCAACTAATTATGCAATAGACCTGGTTGTTTCTTACCTAAGGGTATGATCTCAGATAATAACTTCTGTCTGATTTGTTACTGCTTACTGTATATACTTAAAAAGGCCATAGACAGTTTGAATCCAGCTGAGATTCGAACCATGTATGGGCAGTCTGAATGTACCAAAGTTGATTGAATGATCAATTTAGATACAACCAGCCTGCCAGATTATAAATCTGGTCTCTTAAGCCGGCCATAGACGGTGCAGGAAAGAAAAGTGCTAGATTCCTCCATCAACCCAGACAGTGTTGATGGGGGAGTCCCTCCTGTGGAGCCATTGTGTTCTCCCGAACACATGGATTATTACTAGCGGTTATGACAGCCGCTAGCAATAATCACATGTGAAATCCCGCAGGCTGGTTGTACACAAGCTGATCAATCAATCAACTTGGGTACATTCAGCCTATCCATACATGGTTCGAATGTAGGAACTGGCCAAGATTTGAACCATCTTTGGCCGGCTTTATTTTTTGCAACAAAGCAGCATGTGACCTTTTTTCTATTGTCCTACCTGTGATGTAGAAATTGTATAGATTTGGTCATAAAGGAGTTTGAAGAATTTTATTGAAGAATGCTGTAGAGTGCAAAAAACGACAACTGTATCAGGTATCATATGTGTATTGCTAGATTTGCCATTTCCAGTTGTATATTATCTATGACCATTAGTGTGACCAGGACTTTGCATATTTAGTGTAGAGTGCAAATGGCTATTTTCCTGACCCTGGTGTACAAGTTTTACTTAAAGGGTAACTATCTTCGTAGGGGAAAAAACATAGCATATACAACTGTGATACAAGCCATACTGTAATTTAATGTTGTTAAAAATGACCTTCCTATTCAGTCTGCAGTGCTGTAATTTTCTGTACAATTCAATGCAATATGGCAACCTGGAGGCATTTTGTATACAGTCAGTGTACGCAACTCCCCCCGAAATGTCAATTCCTGCTTGTATTATTGGCTCACTGACTTTCCCAGAAGTTTCCACTAAGATACATGTCAGACTTTAGGCATCCTCTATAACAAAAGTTTCAGTTTTGGTGAGATGGTCCCAAAGGGATTCAGATCTTGCAGGGCTCCTTATTAGAGCCCTGCATGCACTTCAGCTGATCAATAATGAAAAAGTCAATCCAATTCAAAATTAGATTCAAAAAGACACAAAAAAACAAACAGCTTTTCATTCAGAGGAGCAACAGGTAGGAATCTGCAACAAAATTTGGTAAAATTCCTGCAATGTATGTTGATCACACAGAGTGGAATGTTTTTTTCTCAGCAAAAGTAGAGTTACTCTTTAACCTCTTTACACCAGCGGTACGCATATATGAGGCCTCTTGGTGGGTAAGCCTTAACTCTGAGTGGTCGCATATATGTGTACCAGAATGTAAACAAAACCTGTCCTGAGAATGCATGCCCTGCGCGCTCCCGGCAAACTTACCAGTGTCTAACGGAAAAGTTTCCAACCTCTACTTGCGATCGAGAGCTTTTTGAACATGTGACCGCCAATCATGGTGGTCAAAATGATCAGAAACCCTGCCCTGCCTCCTGGCATCAGAAAGCTCTTAAAGGGGCGGGAGGGGTTAAATAACATTAAAGTTTTTTCCCTTAGACGTGGTGTGAAGCTGGTTTCCCATCAGTTTTTGGAGAATACCTTTCACTCCTTTGTGGATTTCTGTAGGGAATTTAACCTTCCCTCCACAGCTTACTTCCGGTACCTCCAATTGCGAAATACCGCTGCGGGGCAATTTGGCCTACGCAATATTTCTATACAACCCTCCCCCTTGAATCGCCTTTTGAACGTTCCCTCCCACTCTAAACTTATATCTACTTATTACGCCTCTGCTACACTATAAAACTGATTGGCTTAGTATCACTGAATCTAGATGGCGCTTGGATACACCAGAACGTACAGAGGAGGTTTGGCAGGAAATTCTCCCCCTACGGTTATCTCCTCTAGGGGTAAGGGTATCCAGACCAAATGTTTATATAGGTCCTCCATACCTCCTCTTCTGACTAAATAGATTGCCCTCTGCTGCCTGCTCTAAGGGCTCCTCAGCTGATGGCACACTTTATCATATTGTATGGGAATGCCCAGGGGTTAGAGTGTTCTGCTCACCAGTCACCGCTTTTATCAGTTCAATTACCCAAATACCGAATATCTGTAACCCCTTAAGGTGCCTCTTTGGATACATTGATGATGAATCTCTTTCTAAAAACTCCCAACTTTTCCTACGTTTAGTTCTGTTCTATGCTAAAAAATGTATAACTATGCAATGGAAGTCTCCGAATCCCCCTACCATAGCTTTGTCTTACTTTTGTTAAATCAGGCACTCCCATGTATAAATTGACGTCTGAAGCCAGAGGTTGCCCTCATAAGTTCCATAAAATCTGGAACTTCTGGGTGAGTTCAGACTGCACTATACCACCTAATACCCAAGGTACTGACCAGAGCTAGGGACCTAGTGTGGATCCTTTTTCACTTTTTCTTGACTACTGTATTTGTATACACTGTTATATTGACAGTCTACAGTTCATGTTTGTAGCAGAGTTTGGGTTACACACCTGTTCCTTCAATGCTTGATCTATGTGTACTGAATGGGCATACTGTGTATTCTATATGGTGATATCTGAGCACTGTTTGCTCCATTTTCTGTGTGCTCTTTTATTTTTGTACACACATAATTTGTGTACAATAAAGTTATCTTTAAAAAAAAAAGTTTCTCCCTATATTTTCCAAAAATCCCATGGGATGCTATGCAATATGCATAGACATTTCTTATAGATAAAGCACACCCCGAAAAACATTTGTAATAACAGATAGCCCACAGTCTCCCAAGGCTTGGAAAAGCCTACTACATGAGTTAAGGGTGATTATTAAACATACCTGTATTGTTTTGTTTTGGTGTCTTTCAGCTTTCCAGAAAAAAAAGTTATATTGGATGTACAAAACTGGAATACTATTCTTCTTTTTAAAGAATATGGATGATGCTGGTACAGTCCAGGAATTGAATGATGAGCAGTCTTCTGAATTCTTTAAGATAAAGATACTGTCCAATTGGGATCACTATGAAGCCACAGAAAAAGACAGAAATGGAAGTGTTGCAGCATGGGACAGATTACAACGTGCTACTCAAATCTGCAGGTTGGAGTTTAGACTTTTATAAATCTCAAAATATTTGCCCATATAAGCACTTTATACATTTTTCCATATATGTCCTTTTTTTGGCTTACTTTAATGTTTGGCGGTCTCTAATGGTTTATCTTGTGCCCTTACATATTGATTTTTGAACTCTGAATGAATTGATGTGTTGTTCATTTCTGACAGTGCGTGGGCACAGGCTGGCATTTACCTGATTGCTTGCCATGTGCTCGAGGGATACGTGCAGATTTTAGAAGAAATATTCTTCTGTTATTTTGAGGAACTAGTTAATCCCTTGATAGCTACAGAAAAGTAAAACGTAACAATATACTGTGGTTTGGCAGAGCAACTGCAAGAAAAACAATGTGTCAGTGGGATGTTATATCGGAAATAGCTCAAATAGCTTCAAATATCTGTGGATAGTATTGTGTTGTACCTTGAGGGATAATGAAGTTCTGTTTACTGCCCAGCACAGATTTTCAGTAGCATTGGCAGACTGCTTTGAATGCCATCATAATACTGGTCATTTACATATTACTGAGGCTCTGTGCTCTGCTCACAGATTACTTATTTAGTGGCCAGTTTTGAGTTTATGTTGTTTACATTATTTAAATTGAAAAAAAAATACATGCTGTATATATTATATTATGAATTATGCAACATATATTGTGCATAAGAAAAGAGATATATTTTTACTTTCCTTTAGTTCTTCACACATGAGGACATCGAAATCAGTTGTTTTCTATGTGCCCTGTTCACACATGAAGTGTTACTAAACCCAGGACCTTCATTCACTATTTCTGGTCTCCCAACAGTACTCAGAATATGGAAATGTAATTCTTTTAGTAAATTTAAACTGCTAAATACAATTTCTCATCAGCAGTATATTGGAGTCTTGTGACTTCTATCAGTGTCAAGCCAAGCAAAGTATCCTGTTCTCTTTGTATTGCTTCCTTTGTGCGAAATCCCTGATGTTCCTGCCAGTCCCTATGCTTTTTTATTAAAAACTGACAACACTAGGAAGGAGAACACACCGTGGTCAGTTCTCTACATTAGCTATGCTGGGAACTTAGCCTGCTCTCCTCCAATGATCAGACTTGTCCTGGCACACACCCCCTGCACAGCCTTTCACTGAGAAGATTTGTGTGCTAGCGTCCCCCCCCAGCTCTTATGCAGCTGAGAACAGAGGGAAGGTGATCACTTATAAAAATAATTTTTTTTTTTTTATTTTACATTTTTTTTTTATGTCTATACACAAATGTTTTGCCCTTCATTTCTATTTTAAACTGAATGAGTTGTTTTACAAGGTGATCGTTTACAATCACTTTAATTCCTCCACTTACTTTTTAAAACTGCCTACCTCGCTTCCTATCAGGAGCGTCCAGTCCATAAGGGGCACAGGGGTGCCGCACCCCTAGTTGCATGCGGGGTGCCGGACTCATAGCTTGCTATGAATTTTTTTGCAAGCACATGATTTTGCAAGCCTGAGGCTCTAATTGGCTTGAAAAAGGTTGAGCTTGGGGTGCAACTTGGGACATTAGCGAATCAATATTCGCTATTGGTTTCCGGCTTCTCCTCCTTTCCAATCAGAGCAGGAGGCGGATCTGAAGAAGACAAGGTTGATCGGGAGGAGAACCTGGTAGAAGCTGACGAGATGGTGGATGGGTTAGTGCAGACCTGGGGGGGGGGGTTGTTTGCTTCCCCCCCTAAAAAAGTTTAGCACCAGCCGCTACTGCTTCCTTATTGTATACCATGTAAATGTTCCTGTGTTCTCCAGCCATTCCTATCTCTCTAATCTATCTATCATACACTATATTACCAAAAGTATTTGGATGCCTGCCTTTACACGCACATAAACTTTAATGGCTTCCCAGTCTTAGTCTGTAAAACTGACCACACTGAGCAGGTGAGCACAGCATGATCAGTTCTCTAGCTATGCTGGGAAGTCAGTTTGCTCTCCTCCAATGATGATCAGACTTGTCCTGACACGCCCCCCGCTGCACAGCCGTTCACTGGGATGCACAGTGTGCTGCTGCTTCTCCTCCCCCCAGTTCTTATGCAGTTGAAAATGAGGGGATGTGATAACTTATAAAAAAAAGGGGAAAAAGGGTATTTATAATGTGGTTTTTTTTTCCAGTTTTTTTAAACTGAATGGGTTGTTTTACAAGGTGATAGTTTACAATCACTTTAAAATTGTAGGAGGAGTTTTCATTATCCTCTGACTGTCCTATGAGGATGCATGACCCCTGACCCTCTGTCTGGACAGTACTGATTGGCCCTGTTCCGATCACATGCACTCTCCCAAGAAAAAAAACTCTCCAGCAATACACACCAAACTGAGCGTACAAAGTGCCTCCTAGGGCTCTGTTCTATCAGGAGATGGATTGGGGATAGTAAAAGAAAGGGAGGATCAGAAAAGACAGGATCAAACAGCCGTTTTACACAATGCAGGCAGAGGATTGACCAAACATGCTTTACTGCATATACAGACTGTTACTGTTGTGGGTTTAGTAACACTTTAAAGTGGTGTTCCGGCCTCCCCACAAAAAATTTAAAGTCAGCAGCAACAAATACTGTAGCTGCTGACTTTTCTTATAGGATACATACCTGTGCAGGGTTCCCGCGATGTCGGCACCCCAGCCAATTTTTGGATCGGCTGTCGGGTGCTGCCGCCACCGCCATTCCTGCTAAGGGAATCCGGCAGTGAAGCCTTTTGGTTCCCTACTGCGCATGCGCGAAGCACGTTGCCCTTTCCAATTGACCCGGTGGCGGAGGAAGGAGGGGGGGCAAACTTCCGAAGGACGGCGCCGCGGCACCGTCTCTGGAAGTAGGGAAGGTTACTGGCAAAAACTGTTAGCCGTTGCCTCCTCCCCCCTAAAAGGTGCCAAATGTGGCACCGGAGAGGGGGAGGAGACAGATAAAAGGAAGTTCCTCTTTTCAGTGCAACTCCGCTTTAAATGTGGTGTGGAAATCTGCAACATGTCTTCATATTTTCATCCTCCACCGCAGCTCACCCGCAGCTCTGATTCTTTTCTGTGTTTCTATGCACTGCAGCCCAGTTGCAATGCAAAGTGATGACTGAAATGTCACAATGTGATACTTCAATAAAGTTAAAAAAAAAGTAAACAGTGTTCTGTTTTTTAAAACCCGCAACCCTGGCCACAACAGACACTTCCTGCACAGTAAATACTGCTTATAGGGCAGGTAAAAGTGTAATAATTCAGTAGCATTTAAATCTTAGTCTCCTCGACCTTTACTGTGTCAGCTAACACTTGTTACCTTCTTGAATCAGTAATTATTAACTTTTAGATTTTGTTATAGAACAATGCTATATAGGTCACAAATTTGATTAGTAACCAAAAAAAAAAACAGTAACTTGGAAACATTGCTTTAAAAATGACAGACTCTTCAAGATTTCCATCTAATTTGAGCAGTCAGTGATTTTGTCTCACACCAACATGTATATAATATGATCACTATAACACAAACCATATTTAATCACTTGACCTCCGGGTTTTACCCCCTTAACCGCTTCCCGACCGCCCACTGTATATTGACGTCCTGTTTTTTAGAGATGGATATCTCGGTAACGGCAGCAGCTGCTGCCACAACCGAGGTATCCATCTTTAGGGCCGGCGATTCTGCACACGATAATGGTGGTCTATGCGGCGGGTTCGCCGCGAGATCACCGTTATCGGCGGCGGGAGAGGTGCCACCCCCCCTCCCGCCGCTCTCCCGCACCCTCCGCCGCTTACCGGAGCCGTCGGTAACGGCGGAGGCGATCGGGTCCTTTCACTGCTGAGGTACTGAGACGAGTGAGGCCAAGATGGCCCCCACCCGTCTCTATACCATGTGACGGCCGGAGCGACGTCATTACGACGGCTCCGCCCACTTCTCTTAAAGGCACAATTTATTTTGTGTCATTTTTTTAAACGACTTTTTTTTTTTTTTTTTTTTTTTTTTGCATTATAGTCTAAATATGAGATCTGAGGACTTTTTGACCCCAGATCTCATATTTAAGAGGACCTGTCATGCTTTTTTCTATTACAAGGGATGTTTACATTCCTTGTAATAGGAATAAAAGTGATCCAAATTTTTTTTTTTTAAAAAACAGTGAAAAAATAAATAAAATAAAGTAAAATAAATAATTAAAAAAAAAAAGCGCCCTGTCCCGACGAGCTCGCGCGCAGAAGCGAACGCATACGTGAGTAGCGCCCGCATATGAAAACGGTGGTCAAACCACACATGTGAGGTATCGCCGCGACCGGTAGAGTGAGAGCAATAATTCTAGCCCTAGACCTCCTCTGTAACGCAAAACATGCAATCTGTAGAATTTTTTAAACGTCGCCTATGAAGATTTTTAAGGGTAAAAGTTTGACGCCATTCCACGAGCGGGCGCAATTTTAAAGCGTGACATGATGGGTATCAATTTACTTGGCGTAACATTATATTTCACAATATAAAAAAAAATTGGGCTAACTTTACTGTTGTCTTATTTTTTTTTTTCAAAAAGTGAATTTTTTCCAAAAAAAGTGCGCTTAGAAGACCGCTGCGCAAATACGGTGCAAAAAAAAGTATTGCAATGACCGCCATTTTATTCTCTAGGGTGTTAGAAAAAAAACAATATATAATGTTTGGGGGTTCTAAGTAATTTTCTAGCAAAAAAACCTGTTTTAAACTCTTAAACACCTAAAATCCAAAACGAGGCTGGTTTTGAAGTGGTTAATGACCAGAGCATTTTTTGCCGTTCTGTACTGTGCTACTTTACCTGGCAATTTCTCAGTCATGCAACATTGTACCCAAATACAATTTACGGTATATAAATTTTCCACACAAATAGATCTTTCTTTTGATGGTATTTAATCACCACTGGGTGTTTTGTTGTATGCTTTATAAAAAAAAAAAAATACCAAAATTTTTGAAAAAAGAAAACATGTTTTTATTTGTTTCTTATATAACATTTTGCAAACAAATAATCTTTCTTCATACATTTAGGCCAAAATGTAGTCTGCTACATTTCTTTGGTAAAAATAACCCAAATCAGTGTATATTATTTAGCCAGTGTGAAATTTACAGGATCTACAAACTATGGTATATTCAGTATCTCACAAAAGTAAGTACACCCCTCACATTTTTGTAAATATTTTTATGTATCTTTTCATGTGACAACACTGAAGAAATCACACAATGTAGAGTAGTGAGTGTACAGCTTGTATAACAGTGTAAAGTTGCTGTCCCCTCAAAATAACTCAACACACAGCCATCAATGTCTAAACCGCTGGCAACAAAAGTGAGTACACCCCTAAGTGAAAATGTCCAAATTGGGGCCAATTAGCCATTTTCCATCCCCGGTGTCATGTGACTCGTTAGTGTTACAAGGTCTCAGGTGTGAATGGGGAACAGGTGTGTTAAAGTTGGTGTTATTGCTCTCACTCTCTCATACTGGTCACTGGAAGTTCAACATGGTACCTCATGGCAAAGAACTCTCTGAGGATTTGAAAAAAAGAATTATTGCTCTACATAAAGATGACCTAGGCTATAAGAAATTTGCCAAGACCCTGAAACTGAGCTGCAGCACGGTGGCCATGGTCAATAAGCAGTTTAACAGGACAGATTCCACTCACTTCCACGCCATATTCTACCAATTAAGTTGAGCGCACGTGCTCAGCGTCATATCCAGAGGTTGTCCTTGGGAAATAGAGGTATGAGTGCTGCCAGCATTGGTGCACAGCAAAGCACTGTCAGTGCTCAGACCATACGCCGCACAATGAATCAAATTGGTCTGCATGGCTGTCGTCCCAGAAGGAAGCCTCTTCTAAAGATGATGCACAAGAAAGCCCGCAAACAGTTTGCTGAAGACAAGCAGACTAAGGACATGGATTACTGGAACCATATCCTGTGGTCTGATGAGACCAAGATAAACTGATTTGCTTCAGATGGTGTCAAGCGTGTGTGGCGGCAACCAGGTGAGGAGTACAAAGATAAGTGTGTCTTGCCTACAGTCAAGCATGGTGGTGGGAGTGTCATGGTCTGGGGCTGTATGAGTCTTCCTGGCACTGGGGAGCTACAGTTCATTGAGGGAACCATGAATGCCAACATGTACTGTGACATACTGAAGCAGAGCATGATCCCCTTTCTTTGTAGACTGGGCCGCAGGGCAGTATTCCAACATGATAACGACCCCCAAACACACCTCCAAGATGACCACTGCCTTGCTAAAGAAGCTGAGGGTAAAGGTGATGGACTGGCCAAGCATGTCTCCAGACCTAAACCCTATTGAACATCTGTGGGGCATCTTTATACGGAAGGTAGAGGAGTGCAAAGTCTCTAACATCTGCCAGCTCGATGATGTAATCAAGGAGGAGTGGAAGAGGACTCCAGTGGCAACCTGTGAAGTTCTGGTGAACTCCATGCCCAAGAGGGTTAAGGCAGTGCTGGAAAATAACGGTGGCCGCACAAAATATTGACATTTTGGGCCCAATTTGGTCATTTTCACTTAGGGGTGTACTCACTTTTGCTGCCAGTGGTTTAGAAATGAATGGCTATGTGTTGAGTTATTTTGAGGGGACAGCAAATTTACACTGTTATACAAGCTGTACACTCACTACTTTACATTGTAGCAAAGTGTCGTTTCTTCAGTGTTATAAAAAGATATAATAAAATATTTACAAAAATGTGAGGGGTGTACTCACTTTTGTGAGATACTGTATATATTTGAAAATGTATCAATCCTGATGTACTAACGCCCTATCTCCTAATGGCAGGACAGTAAATACCCCCAAATGACCCCTTTTTGGAAAGTAGACAGTCCAAGGCATTTAGTAATAGGCATGTTGAATTTTTAAAAGCTGTAATTGTTTTGTCACGATTTTTTAAAAAATTAAGAAATTTAAAAATGATTTTTTTCACAATTTTCTTTGTTTTTGTACATACTGTCGCCATTGCAGTACAGCATCAGCACATGACTGGTGTGGCAGTGATCAGGTATACTGACTGATGACAGGTTGAAAAAAAAAAAATTGGCCCACAGCTATCACACGGTACAGGGTCCTGTGATTAACTCAGGTACCAAGTGATCAATGATGACCAATAACAGATCACACACAACAGTAAACAATGATGTCATTCCATTGATGACTATTGCGTTTCTATATGACGTGATCACACAGTGGCCATGTGGAATCTCAGGCGTTCACAGCGGCCCAATACCAAGCACCACAATCCACTGTGTCTGGTGGACACAGCAGTTGCAGATTGCGTGGCTGCATGCCCCAGGGTGTGTGCTCAGTGCGCATGTGCACCGCAATGTATGGGTACGTTGCGATGCCTGGGGGAGCTGCCTGCCAGCAGTAAATGTACTGTTGGATTTTGGCAAGTGGTTAAAGTGATGTTTAGTGGTTTTGTGCATTTTTTTTTAGTTTTATTTTCAGTGTCTAGGATTAAAAAAAAAAAAAAAGTTACATTTTCTTCTATGTTTAGTCACATTAATGTGAAGTATAGTGTAATCATAATTTGTGTTCTTTTGTGCGAGCAGGTAGAGCAGTAGGCCCGTTCTTACATGTTTCCTGCATCGCCTTTGTGTTGCTATGGATATTTAGGTGATTTTATAGCATATGTATTTAATTGTTGGATTTGGGACCATGTGTTTGAAAGTCTAGGTTCTTCTTATTGATATGTAAATTAACCACTCAGACTAGTTTATGAGCAGAGGAAGTTCTTTTCATGATATGATGCAACAGGAAGTAGGGGGAGGGGATTACGTTTTGAAAGACGCATGTGGTCAGACAAAGGAGTTGGTTTTTAGAAGACAAAAAGTCAAGACATGGCTGCCCAAAACTGAAGAACTTTGGAGACGTTTGAAGATTGATCCATCTCTAAGTTGAGTAACTGTTTAGTTTACTTATTGCATACATATAGTACATAGTTATTTTTCTAGAAAGGATAATTGGCTTGTGCATGTTGTAGGCATATTTTGTAACTAATTGTGTTTTGTTCAGTTTTATGCGTGGCTTTTCTGTTTAGTAAAAGCATTAATACACTACAGAAGTCTAAGCATCTTTGTTTTTTACTGCAAGAACCTGTAAATAGACACAAAGCAAAACAACCTTAAACCTGGTTTATAAATCCTGCTGTTTACAGTTCTCAGTAGCACAAGATGAAATTTACATGCAAACTTAAATGAGTCAAAGCAGGGACTCCTATCCCACTTCCATCCTGAATGCCTTTGTCCAAGCATAAGCGATGAGCATGACAGCTAGGCAAGCTGCATTTTCAAAACAAAAAGTGAACAGTGACAGGCTCCGTTCTTCCTCACTTGTTCAAAATGGGTCAGTTAAATATTTCAAAGCTTATTTTCTTTGGGTATTTGGCTTTATTTTCAGTAACTAAGAGGAGTAAAATCCTTTTATTCTGTTTATAGCTGTTTCTCTGTTTTCAGGCTGAGTCTATGCATCAGGAAGCTGCCATTGATATTCTTGTTTCAGGAAAATGGCATGAAATCTGCTGTCTCTTTCAGTTGCCATCAGCTGCATTAAATACTAAATATAGACGACGTGGAATCATCCTTCTGCTTCGGGATTCTTTTACGGTGTCTTATGGGGTTAGCTTGCCTCCGACTTCCCTGAGGCTGGTGTGTGTCATTCCCATTTACACTTCTGTGTTTGATTTTGGCTGGAATTTTGTGACAGGACAGAGCTGACCTGTGTTGGAGTGTGTGAAAGCCTTGCTACGTGTGCCATCAAGAAAATGGACCTCGTTATGTCAAGATAACCATGTCAAGCAGTAAGCTCAACACAGATACCAGTAATGTTAAATAAAGTCCTTTGAATCCTTCAATTTCTCAAATAATCCTTCTGTTTGTGAACCCACTTTTAGAAGAGACTGTTTCTGTTTAACAGCAAGATAAGGTAAAGCTTTCAAACTAGTTTGATAATCTGCACTAAGATTATTATTGTTATTATCCAAGGCTTTATTTCTCGAACCTGGAATTACACCCCTTTCCCCTTGCGTTTCACTCACGGTGAATTTTAAGACCTGTTCCCTTAAGAAGGTATTTGTGTCGTCTTTATAATATCCTCCTTCCGTTCCCTCTACACTAGAGCTTTAACAAAGCTGAATGCTTCCCACCTGTCAAATGAATTGACAGTTATCTTTTAGAAACCATTCAAGCACTGTCTCTATTGTACCTCATTTTCTGCTCTCTTTCCATTTTTTCATTATAATCTGCCCAGAGAAAACAGCGTCTTTTCCTGTATCAGTAATAATTGTTTAAATGATAACACTTTGGTAAACACCTTGCCATGTGATAAATGCAATATCTAGCTCGCAAAATGCATTTAATACCTAGCGAGTTCCAAATGAAAACAGCAAAATTACTCAAGATTCAAAGGTGTTTCCTCCTTTTGTTTGCTTTGTGCATTTTGCTTGTTTTTAAAGCAGTGCAGTTTTTACTTTGTAATTTCGTAGACAAGACCATCAAATGGGAGCAGTCCTGTGTGTGAATTTCTTATGGCTCAGTACACACAAGTGCTCTCTAAAATGTTTGCATTGCTGTGTTATGCCTAAATGAACTTGAATTTCAGTGATGGTCAATGTTGACACTTTAGTCTTCATTCAGTTTAATAGCTTCCCTGGATAGGATCCCAGCTTCTGAAGTGGATCAGAGCATCTTTTTGAATGAGCGCCTATTTTTTTTTGTTTTCAGTGCTTACATTTACACAGTTTGAAGCAGTTCTCCAACCTCTTTGAAAATAACTCACCCAGCAAGTTTAAAAATAAAAAGTGTTTTTCAATAAAAGTGAGCCTACAAGCCCTGAAAATGTAATTCCTGCTTGGCGAGAACTCACTAACACCATTGAGGTTGAGTCCCCATATGACAAATGGTGGAGGATGTGGACAAAGCGATAGAATTGTCTGGATCTTCATGCAAAAGTGTTACTAAACCCGGGACCCTGCATTCACTATATCTGGCCTCCACAGTACACAGAAAATGGAAATGCAATTATAAACTGCTAAATACCTTTTCTCATCAGCAGTATATAGCGGTCTTGTGACTTCTATCAGTGTCTGATTAAAGATTGTAGGGGGAGTTTTCATTCCACTCTGACTGTACTATGAGGCTGGAGGACCCCGGACCTTCTGTGTGAACAGTGCAGTCCTGTGCCGATCACATGCACCCTCTCTTGAAAAAATATTAATTCTCTCTAGTAATACACACCAAACTAAGCATGTGCAGAGTGACTCCAAAGGCTCTTTTTTATTAAGAGATGGATTGGGGACTGTGGAAGAAGGGGAGGATCACAGAAAAGCCTTAGTTTTCACAGTGAGTATAACAAGCATGCTTTACTGCATATAGAGAGTGATTTTACTGTGCTTTTAGTAACACTTTAATGCTGGGAACAGTTTATTGTCTGAGTTGAAGAGCAAGAAAAAGTGCACTGTGCAGTAGGTGGTGTACCTGTGCAAGAGGAAAAGCCCTTAAAGAGACAGTTCTCCATGTATTGATCTGTGCAGTGGAGTGACTGTGAGCATGGGGCATTCAACAAAGCAAGAAGGTTGCTATTGCCAGTGGCAACAAGGCTGAGAATATGACCTTTAACTACATTTCTCCCCAGCGCTGTCTCCCACAGACCTTTAATTCTGCCAACCACTGTGCTCCTTTTCTGTGCTAAATGACACCCACTTCCTAGGTCACTATAGGCACACAGTGCAGTAGTATACTGTGAGTTCAGGCGGGTGAGGTCAGGTAACGCACTGACACCTTTGCTGCCATAGTTCTAGGTGCTGGGTGTTCAGTGTGCCCCTGCTCCTTTAAGGAGGGGTGGGCTCCCTCCAGGCTCACCTGCCCTCTGCCTATCCATTAAAATGCATGTTCTTCCACTGTGGAGACTCTTAGAAGTTAGAGACTACAGGTAACAGGGTGCCTTGATGGGGCCTGTAGCTTACGCATGTATTTGCAAATGTGTGCAGACTAAACCCCTGTATTTAGTGCATACTGTTAGACAGGTTGATTTGGTTGGTCGCAGACTGGTCAGTAAGTTGAACTTGAAAATTTCTTTGGTTTTATTTGTGATGGGGAGCTATTACACCAGCTGGGGCTCATGGTGTACTACTGCAATTAATAGCAGCTATACAATTTTCATACCTCCAAACTTCTTGAGATAGGAATGAGGAACACCTAGTAGCAAAAGTATGTAGGCATAGGGCACACTCCCTGCCACACCCCCTTAAAGGAGAATTATACAAAAAACATGATTAGTTTAACAAACAAGTGCTTTTTTACCACTACTATTCCTTTATACTGTAATCTTGAAATTTACAAATGCAGCAATTTAGAAACTAGATGGACGGTTTAGCACTGGGAAACACTTTTTTAAAGATAAAAAGAGCATTTTATATATACCTATATAGATCAGATCAAAGTGAGGGACAAATGAGGAGGAAAGAGGCACAGAGGGACTTTATTTCAAATCAGGGACAGTTCCTCGAAATCAGGGACAGTTGGAAGCTATAAATATTACATGAGAGTCAATCTGTGCAACAGTGGGGATAACCTATTGCCAATGCAAGACAAGAAGGGGAAGGACCCCTCTTGACATGTGACCAGCTGGAAGGCCCTTGTATTACAAGTGTTATTAAACTCTCCATTTAAAACATCTTAAACAGGTGCATACTTTTTCCAATTTCTTCTAAAATATCTCTCTCCTTGGTTTTTTGTGTGGCTTGTTTTTAGGGTGGTCTTGCTTTGCAGGGTCCCCTGGAGCCCCTCTGTAGCCAATCCCATACGTGCTTATACTTCTATCGCTACATCTGTGCTGCTGCTCCATGCTCCTGCACACCCAGGCAGCTTAGAAGCCCTGGTATGCAAGCCACTCCCTAGGTCTTCCTTCAGAGGAAATGACTAGCAACAGCTTTTGAGACAGCCCTGGCCACTGGTAATAGTTTTGGAGCAATAAGATATTTCACAATGATCAATTGAAATCACATGTATTGTATATGGCCAGATGATAATTAGTGAAATCATGCATATGAAATTTGTAATCGATTGGTTAGAGACTGTTTTGAGGATGCAAGAGAATCATTCATGTGACCTTTCTGTGTCATCTACTATACGTGTTCCATAAACTTCTAGTTGCAGCACTGAGCGAGAGGGAAGCGAATTTCAGAAGAGAAAATTGTAATTGAGGATTTGTTACCATCTAATATTTT
Source organism: Lithobates septentrionalis (assembly GCA_037952835.1). Lineage (NCBI taxonomy): Eukaryota > Metazoa > Chordata > Amphibia > Anura > Ranidae > Lithobates > Lithobates septentrionalis. The sequence continues at coordinate 1,385,602 of JBBDGP010001464.1, read as the reverse complement.
TTTGTCCATTACAGCTGTTGTCCACATCTTTTGTCCACATATTCTTTTTCTCCAAAAATTATGTTTTAACTATGCTCTGAAAAGGCTACATGTGGAATGGGCTTTATTGCACTATCAAGTTTTCCCAATTACACGGACAAAGGAATCCATTAATATGTACTGCTCGTGAGGGTGTGCAAATCATGTTAACATTCTGGACAGGCACTGGCATAAGTAATATGCAGCTTGAATTACAGTCTGTTATATTGGGACCCATACACAGTGGAGTATGCCAACAAATATTTGTAATTAAATGAAAAAAGATGCACTTTCTGGTGTGGAAATAAGGCATAATCTAACAGGCAAGCAATGCTGTTTTTAAAAGAACATGTTTGGATCGATAATAAAACGTGAAACAAAAAAAGAAAAAAAAAGAGCAGTGGGCAAAATGAACAATGATATAAAGTTGAGCATGGTAAGGTAGCAGGGACCCAAACTCTGGGGGGCTGTTTGGAATCATATAACTCAACATAACTGCCTGAGTTTTTGAAATCCTTTATCTTTTGGAAACAAATCTCCCCTTTACATCATAAATATCGGTAAAATCACTAAAAATGTGATACCTGCTGATCTTTGTTAAAAAAATGAATTCATGATAAAGCGTAACATTTATGTGTTATATTACTCAGATATGATATTTAGAATTTTTTTTTATATTCATATATGGTGTTAGAAGTCATTGCAACATTTATAGAAACATTTTGATGCATTTTGCTTTCCTAAAGTCCAGTTGAAGCCCCTGTATTTATTACTGTAATGCATTCAGGCTTGTGTAATTTTACATACTAAGTGCTGGGAGAGTGTTGGACTGGTGAACTGTGCCACTACTTCTGTGTGAGAGCAGCGGTCTGACTCTCCATCATTCTGCTGAACTAATGTCGCGTACACACGATCAGAATTTCCGACAACAAAGTGAAGTTGGCGGAAAATTTGAGAACCCGCTCTCAAACATTTTGCGGAAATTCCGACAGCAAATGTCCGATGGAGCATACACACGGTCGGATTTTCCGACAATAAGCTCATATCGAACATTTCCCGTCGGAAATTCTGACCGTGTGTACGCGGCATTAGTATGTTGAAAAAAAAAACAAAGAGTATATATTTAAAGAACATTAACATAGTTAAAGCTTGAACCACTGCTACTTTGCGTATACCATACCTGTGGAATCCCTCTAGATGCTAGAAATCACTGTAGTAGGCAGGGCTGAAACTGGGGGGCATGTGCTCCGGGTTCCACATTGACATGGGTGCTGTTAGGGTTGCTGCCTGTCTGGGTTTTCGCTGGGACAGTCCAGAGATATGTTTTAAATCCTGGTGTCTCAGTGAACCTCTGCTGAATCCTGGAGCCCAGTGCCCCAACGAGTGCTGGTTTGAGTTGCGGCACTGAGCTCCAGTTACTGGTCTGGCAGAGGCGCGCGAACATGGGGGATGGAAGGGGGGGGGGCAGGTAAGAATGTACACTTGGAGGAATGATTTGGGGAGGGGGGACCAGGGGTAAGAGGATATGTGCTGGGGGACACTTTGGAAGGGAAAGTGGAGGGTTTGGATTTGAAATCCCCTCCACCTTCTAGCTTGAGTCCTCTCCCCTCCCAAAGCACCCCCAGCACACATCCACCCCCCACTCCACCTTCTAGGACAAACAAACTCTGTTCCCAAAGCGCGCCCCCAGCACACTTCTCCCCTCACTCCACCTTCTAGCACAAGCCCACTTCGTTCCCAAAGCGCCCCCCCCCAACACATATCTGCCCCCTCCTCCAGCCTACCTTTTAACACAAGTTCTCTCCCCTCCCAAATAGCCCCCAGCATATATGTGATCTTTACACCCCAACTTCTAGCACATGCAGGGCCAAAACTTGGGGGGGAGGAAGGGCAGGGGGCATGTGTCCCCCAGGTGCTGCATTGAGAGGGGTGCCACCAGAAGGGTTGCCACCTCTCTGAGTTTTGAATCATGTGTCTGGGTTCCAGTCCGCCTAAAACTCAGACACATTATTCAGACCAGACTGGGGCTTCTCATGCTCCAGACCTCCCTGTCATACCTGGACAGAAAGGGCAGCATTTACTAGAACCGATCAGCTGTATTTTCCTTCTGCAGCTGCTAAAAGCCAGCTTCTTCTCCTCTCTCTCCCACTCGGCATTCAGCGGCTGCAGAACGTCAATATAACGGATCGGTTCTAGTAAACGGTGCCCTCACCACCCCTACTGTCCAGGTTCCATGTCTTTATGCTGCCTGCTTCCCCCTTATCTACACCACAGCACTGCCGGTTTCCCTCCTCTCCCGCCAGCTGCGGCAGGAATGTGCAAGTATGGAGAGCAGGGGAAGAGTCTGGAAAACATGTATTTACAGGCACCTTCCTTTTCTGAGTGAACACAGTGAGCGATCGGCACTGATTGCTCACTGTGTTTTTTCATAACTGAAGCATAGTAAACTGTGTTTATATTGTAAAAAATAATAAAACATAAAATTTTTAAAAAATAATAAAAATAAACACTTACTGACACTGTTCACTGCCCTACTGACACCGTCCTCTGCCCTACTGACACCGTCCTCTACCCTACTGACACCGTCCTCTCCCCTACTAACACCATCCTCTGCCCTACTGACTGCAGAATGTTACTATTAACAAAACTTTGAAATGACTTATATATTATTATTATTACCATATTTTCCTTTGGCTTATTTATTTATAACATTAGAACTTCACTCACTGGGCAGAGGGCTGGGTGGGGTGTGGATAGAGATCTCTCTCAGGTAGGGGGGCACCAAACTGGGTCTTTTACCCCGGGTGAAACAATGCCTAGGTTTGGCACTGGTAGTAGACACTGCTACTACATTGATCTCTACTAGCTTCTGGATCCTGTGCGGAGCAGCTGCTCTGCTGCATTCTGAACAAAGGGGTTTGCCCACTTGGCATGGGTGTTCTCTGAATGGACAAGGTGAAGAATGTGATGTCACCACTCTGCCGCTCCACCTTGTCCAATCAGGTATAGCTTTGTGTCATTTTCAAGCCCAACATCATGCTATGATAAAAGTATATACATCCTAAAGACCCAACACCAAAACACAAGCCAAGTATATGCAGTCCAGTGTAGTGAGGATTACAAAGATCTGTACTTTGGGGAGACCAAATAGCACCCAGCAATAAAATGTGAACCCTGTAGGTCAGGACTCTGCAGTCTTCCTACACCTTCAGAAAAAGGGACATTCTTTCAGGGGCAGCAAAGTCCACATTTTAGAGTACATTTGGTTTGCAGCAAGTATAAAAGAGTCCATCTATGTCAAACTGGAGCAACCATCCCTAAACAGAGGTGGGGGCCTTCAGCACCTTCTGTCACCCACATATACAGCAATTCTAATTTTAAAATTTCTAACTAGTTTGCAACAGGTAAAAAATAGTCCATACGTATCAAATCAAATTGACACAACCATCTCTAAACAGAGATCGGGACTTTCAACACCGTCTGTCGCCCACATAATGCTGTCTTTATGTCTTTCTTGTAATTTCAGTCACACACCTCAAGCAATTACCATCTATCCCAGACCTGACACTATGGTGATAAGATTATTCGATTAGTAGATTATTCATAGACTTTTAACGGTACTGATAATCCTGTGCTGACTCTAAATTTGAGACCCCCCCAAGCAGCTGTGTGAAGTAACGGTGCTCAAATAAACATACTGCCAAGCAATAATCCAAAATTCACAAAATATACTTGAAAATAAATAGGTAAAATAAAATATATAAAATCCAAATTCCTTTTTTTTAAAAACAATCACTACATAATTAGTGTTCACTCATTAAATATACAAATAAGTAAATGAAGTGCATTAAATTAAGTGAATCTAAACTATCCTTTAGAATAAATATAAGGTGTCTAAGTGAACGACCAATATAGGAACTGAATAGAATTATAGGGGTCTGATAATTTTGAGTTATATATATACATGTATAAAGGAACTGTCACTTTAAGAATTGATAATATGCTTGATTTGTTTACTTTCCCTAGATGTTTCAATTCCTTGGAAAACGAAACTACAGCTTAAAATAGGCCTTCATACCAAAACCAGTCTGAACTGACCGGATACTGCTGAATCTATTTTTTTTGGTAGTCACATGAGTTACCCACCCATTTAACTGTTCCCTTGCTACTAAGATTTAAATGCTGATTGGACTAAACTATATGATCACATCTATAACATGCCTAGTGCTTATGCATATTCATAAAGTATAAATTGTATAACCCGTAGATGTAAGCTCAGAAACACTTTCACTTTTGCTCGCTATAGTAGCCGAGAACTGGGTTGGATTTCTCCACTGCAGTGCATGGAATAATCAAAAGAACCTACTCATCTTATCTTAAGATCTGGACTCACTATCTCATCATCTGTCTTGTTTTGAGACCCCTAAATCGGATTTAACAGAACATTCAAAAAGTCCACAATGAACGTGATCCAGATAATTTCTCCATACACTCAGACAGTTCTCAAAGATCAAATGGATGAACCCCACATCCAAATAGTGATCAACGCCCAAGAATCCCTGACGATTTACTTACCTTATTAAAGTGGGGTTCCACCCAAAAAAAAAAAAAAAACCTAAAAAAATTCTAAAAACAAAAAACAAAAAAAATTTGGATATTTTTTTTTTTTTACTTACCTCTAAATGCCTGTTGCTAGGTGGTCCCTCGTAGTCTGCCTCTTCCTTTGCCTGGGCTGGTGACATCACTTCCCCCTCGGCACAGGAAGGGCTCGGCTCTGCTCCCTCCCTCCTGTCATTCATCTGGGACCCATTACAGGTCCCAGGTGATTGAGCGGCCAATCACGGCACGTGGCGCCGCTCGCGCATGCGCAGTGGTGCCAGGCTGTGAAGCCACAGTCCGGCGCCCACAGTTGAAATGCCGGCGCTGACGAGCGGAGGGGGGGGGACGAGCAGGGCTTCGATCCCCTGCATCGCTGGACCCAGGGACAGGTAAGTGTCCAATTAAAAGTCAGCAGCTGCAGTATTTGTAGCTGCTGACTTTTAATTTTTTTTTTTTAATGGACCCCCTGGGTGGAACTCCTCTTTAAGTGGATTCCTCATCATAAGGTGGTCATGAATGGGTTATGTCAGTCCTCCAATCGTTTCCCATTTTTGTAATTTCAAACCACCATCCAGCTCCAGACACAACCCAGGGAAGAAACTCAGTCCACATTTAATTGTGTATTGGTAGTTTGTTAATAAGTTTATTTTTTATATATTTTATTGTATTTACACATATATAACATATTTTGTGAACACTATTTTACAATGGATTCATGTCTGGCAATAAGTTTATTTGAGCGCTGTTACGTAGATTGTGATTTATTCACATACTTTCACATCACTTGTTCTTGGACAATTCACATTTACCTTGACATATGCCAGAACAATTGGATTAAGGTGACTGAGTTACACATGTGCTTTAAGGCCCCATTCACATTTCAGATTTGCGTGATTTTAGCACGTTTCCAAATGTCATGCACAGGGCAGCCTATTCACTTGAATGGGCTGCCCTACGTGCAACAAACGTGTCAAAGAAGCTCCTGCATCTTTTCGGGTGATGAGCTTCACACGTTCTTTTTACATGAGGTTTGCTGTGGTTTCAACACTTTTTTTGTCACGTGGCAATTGCGGCAAAATCATACTGCATTTGAGGAGACATTAAGAATTAATGGCACGTTGCACACTTTGCCACGATTTTAGCACAATCTGAAATCAAAGGCAGCATGGTGCGATTATGCCAGCGATTCCAGATACATGAAGTGTGAATGGGGCCTTAATGCTGAAGTAAGTTCCTGACACTCATTAGACCGATAACCCTAAACCCATAGCTGACCCTGAGGAAGGGGATCTTTCCAGATCCCCTAAGGCAGTCAGACACTACCTGAGTCAACAATCTACAGTGCTATTACTTATAAATAAAATACATTTTAATAACCAGTTAGGACTGATTCACATGGACATATACAAAATACGCAGAATCTTAGTGGCAGAAAAATTGTGTGTGTTTGTTTTATGAATGTAATGCTGCTGCAACATTTACTGTATGTGCGTACAGTGTACAGAGACGATATTGACAGCTGCCACTGATCCTGGCCAACATGCCAATAACAACAGTGAGGGGAATTTATCAAAACTGTGGCAGCCAGAATCTGGAGTAGCTGGGTATGCTGGGTATGCCTTCTATCTTTCATTTTCCAAGTTTAACAGTACAAGTTTATCAAAGTGACAGTGTGGCGCTAATAGGAAAATATGTGTACCCTAGATGTGGTCTCCCAAAACGCTTCTACATGGACTCCGAAAAATAAACTGTCCAGAGGTCCAGTCCAGGGCTGTCCTCACCTGAGCTGGTTCTTCACTGGGCCATGAGTCCATGAGGAAGCGTTTTGGGAGACAACAAATTTGGATCGTAGAGTGCCTGTGGAATCCATGGACCAAGAGTCGGGGACATCGTATCGGACCTGTCCGACCTCCCCTGCGTTCAGCACCTGAACCTCACCTCATAGGGTCTCGAGCCTGTCTGACCCATTTGTCGTATGACACTCGGGGTCTATCACAGTTGGTAAGAGTATTTATTTACCTTTGAAGTGTTACTGAAAGTGACTACAGACAAGTGATTCATCATCCCCATGTGATTGGAGACACCCTTACGGGAAGAACTCACCCCTTCACATTTTTGTGGACTATTGTTTTATGTTTCATACACTCACGGTGTTGAGCACAGCCTATTTTTGTTTTTGTTTTGTTATGGTGCATTTGCACATTATATTTCTTTTTAGTTGTACCACATCTAGGGTACACATATTTTCCTATTAGTGCTACACTGTCACTTTAATATTCATATAGAACTTTGTATGTTTGAGTGTTGGCAGCTTGTTTTCCTTTTTTTCACTTTGTATTATATATGCTGTAGCGCATTCTTTTCACCGCATTTCCTTCAACAGTACAAGTTGAAGATAGAATCTGATTGGATCAACGCACAGCTGCTCCAGATTTGATAAATTCCCCTAATGTGTACTCAGCATTTCCTGTGCTACTGATTACACCCAGTCAGTATGAATGAGTAATAGAGATGGTGGCGCATGGGCAGAATGACCTCAGGTAGTCATTCATGACTGGCAGGGAGCAGGGGTAGTGGCCAAAAGGACGCATAGACACTGCATGCACATACACGTTAGCACAAACGTATGTATTTGTTCAGTTTAAAATGGCCTTGGATGAAATTGTGTCCTATTTTTGTATGTAGCTATATGCAGAAACATTTCCGGTGTGTATGGGCTAATATAGAATAGACTAGTGTACAGTAGTACTAATAATGAGTTCTTGCGCTAAAGTGTCACTAGAACAAACATATAAAGTAAATATAATCACTGACAGCAGCACTCACTATATCATCACACCTGATAAATTGAATATATCCCACAAATTGTGTTGCTCTGCCATAAAGTGCAATAATGTGAATATATAAAAAATTGATAAATTAATCACCTAAAAAAGTTAAATAATCCAAAAACAAAGTGCAAATAATGAATACAGGAATAGTATATAAAGTCACAAAATCATGTGCAAGTCCAATAGAAAAAAACTCATATATATATATATATATATATATATATATATATATATATATACACTACCGTTCAAAAGTTTGGGGTCACCCAAACAATTTTGTGTTTTCCATGAAAAGTCACACTTATTCACCACCATACGTTGTGAAATGAATAGAAAATAGAGTCAAGACATTGACAAGGTTAGAAATAATGATTTGTATTTGAAATAACATTGTTTTTACATCAAACTTTGCTTTCATCAAAGAATCCTCCTTTTGCAGCAATTACAGCATTGCACACCTTTGGCATTCTAGCTGTTAATTTATTGAGGTAAGCTGGAGAAATTGCACCCCACGCTTCTAGAAGCAGCTCCCACAAGTTGGATTGGTTGGATGGGCACTTCTGGCGTACCATACGGTCAAGCTGCTCCCACAACAGCTCAATGGGGTTCAGATCTGGTGACTGTGCTGGCCACTCCATTACCGATAGAATACCAGCTGCCTGCTTCTGCTGTAAATAGTTCTTGCACAATTTGGAGGTGTGTTTAGGGTCATTGTCCTGTTGTAGGATGAAATTGGCTCCAATCAAGCGCTGTCCACTGGGTATGGCATGGCGTTGCAAAATGGAGTGATAGCCTTCCTTATTCAGAATCCCTTTTACCCTGTACAAAGCTCCCACCTTACCAGCACCAAAGCAACCCCAGACCATCACATTACCTCCACCATGCTTAACAGATGGCGTCAGGCATTCTTCCAGCATCTTTTCATTTGTTCTGCGTCTCACAAACGTTCTTCTTTGTGATCCAAACACCTCAAACTTGGATTCATCCGTCCACAACACTTTTTTCCAGTCTTCCTCTGTCCAATGTCTGTGTTCTTTTGCCCATCTTAATCTTTTTCTTTTATTGGCCAGTCTCAGATATGGCTTTTTCTTTGCCACTCTGCCCTGAAGCCCAAAATCCCGCAGCCGCCTCTTCACTGTAGATGTTGACACTGGTGTTTTGCGGGTACTATTTAATGAAGATGCCAGTTGGGGACCTGTGAGGCGTCTGTTTCTCAAACTAGAGACTCTAATGTGCTTATCTTCTTGCTTAGTTGTGCAACGCGGCCTCCCACTTCTTTTTCTACTCTGGTTAGAGCCTGTTCGTGCTGTCCTCTGAAGGGAGTAGTACACATCATTGTAGGAAATCTTCAATTTCTTTGCAATTTCTCGCATGGAATAGCCTTCATTTCTAAGAACAAGAATAGACTGTCGAGTTTCAGATGAAAGTTCTCTTTTTCTGGCCATTTTGAGCGTTTAATTGACCCCACAAATGTGATGCTCCAGAAACTCAATCTGCTCACAGGAAGGTCAGTTTTGTAGCTTCTGGAAGGAGCTAGACTGTTTTTAGATGTGTGAACATGATTGCACAAGGGTTTGCTAATCATCAATTAGCCTTCTGAGCCAATGAGCAAACACATTGTACCATTAGAACACTGGAGTGATAGTTGCTGGAAATGGGCCTCTATACACCTATGTAGATATTGCACCAAAAACTAGACATTTGCAGTTAGAATAGTCATTTACCACATTAGCAATATATAGAGTATATTTGTTTAAAGTTAGGACTAGTTTAAAGTTAGCTTCATTTAAAAGTACAGTGCTTTTCCTTCAAAAATAAGGACATTTCAATGTGACCCCAAACTTTTGAACGGTAGTGTATATACATATAAATTTCTGAAATAATGTCCAAATACAAGATGAAGCCAAAGACCAAAAGAAGTCACCCAAATGACCGTGTGGTTCGGCAGACTTTTCACCACTGTGAACACAGACAAGATAATCACAAGCCGCTTACCAGACCTTCTGACCTCTGTAGCAGGGAGGTACCCTGCCTGGGTTCAGTTCTAGTAAAAGGCCAGTTCACTAATGAGTCAGTTGTGTTCTGGGCTTTAAGTAATGACCAGACCAAGGCTCCAAAGCTCCCAGTTGAAGACGACTCCACCCTGCAGACAGGATGTCTGGGCACAGGAGTCAGGAGGGCTTCACCTAGATGAGAGGTGGGAGCCAGTGTAGCACGAGGCTACTTGCGGAGGTGCTGAGCATCCAGTCTGTGTATGACAGACCAAGGCCATAAAGTATAAGGCCTGACAAGGGCTGAATATCATTTATTTTGGTAGCAGGACTGAAATGCTGAATACCCCTGCGAGGGAATATATTGTGTTTGTTTTAAACTTTCTTTTAAATAAAAGTGGGCAAAACCAGCCCTGAAATGGAGAAAAGCGATTGGTGGTGTCCTTAAACTTCTACACTTGGAGTGAACCCCTGATACCTCATATAATAAGAAGACAGATCTCATTTGGGTTCCAAATGAGATGGATGGATAATCACTTCCTGACCGATTGGACAATGGAAGAATGGAACCAGAATAACACTCCGTCCACATGGGTAGGTGGATGTGGAGTAGCCATCCACATCAATCCACCACTCATTAAGCCAGCAATAACCATTGTAGCAATAACTCTCAGTGGAGCTGCTGATTTAAGCGGGCCTGTCCTCTTATCTCTTTACCCCTCTTAAATTGTTCAATCCCCTTGGCACAGCTGTAGTGCAGTGTTGTAATGATATGAGTATTGACTTTAACCCACAATATACACTTATTTTTATATTTACCTCTACCTGGGTGTCTGTAGCTCCACCTGCAGGAGAAATAACAACACTGCACCCAAACTTCAATAATAACCAGAAATAACTTCTTTCTTTGAGTAAGTAGTATATTTATATAAAGGGTTATTACAATGACTATCACACCAACGTAGTGCAATAGTATAGCAAATAGTTCTGACAATTGGTAACTTACACAAATATACCTAATTGTATATATCTATACCAGGGAGCTCCCCCTGCTCTAAACTGTAAAGTCACTATACTTAGTAAGTAAATGCAGAGCCCTGCAATAAAAAAGATAGTGTTGACGTCTTCAGTCTTCGCTAGCTAAGAACTTGTAATTGTAATCCACAAGGGGTTCCTCTTGGGTGTTGCGAAGTGTAAGGTAATACATTAAGGCAGTTATAATCTGGCAGATTGACTAAGTGTTCTCATATGAAGAAGACAAACATCTAGCATCCGCTCTTGAATACTGAAGTCTATGCAGATGTACTGTTTTCCAACTTAAATTGTTCTGTGGGACTATCAGTCACAGCAACACTCTGTAACAGTTCTAAGTGTGTGTGTAGTAGAAAACAAACTTCCGGGTGTTAACCCTCTCACCACACGGGATCCAGGCAGATGGATGTCTCCGTTTCAGCTGTTCTCAGTCTGTATGGAGGCACCACCACGCCGTCACACTGTTCCGTTCACTAACGACCAGGAGTCCTCGGTTACCTCCCCACGGGTCTCCGGAATGATCACTTCTGCTGCTCCAGCACACTGTGATATGACGGCAAGATCCTTGCAGCTGCTCCGCTCCTTCTCAAAGTAGGCTGCAACCCTGTGGGACACACACACAGAGTCCTGTTGGCAGGCCACGCGTCCCAGGAACCAGAGAACCAGAGACTTAAGATGGCCGCTCCCGGCCCTTTTATATCCTCCCACAATGCAGATCAGTTCAACACTTGTCCAGGAGCATTGTGGGTAGGTCACGGCTAAAGTTCTGAAGTAAACAATCAATCACTTCCATGTCTCTTTACTTAATCATGAAACGTAAAAGTATTGTACCTTTTCAATTATCCACAAGATGGCACTATAACAACTTATGTACTGCATAACACACATATGGCTAAAAACAACAGTTGTCAGCGCTACACCATGCAAAAGGAAGGAAAGCTCTCATGGTGCAGTATAAGAGTAAAGAATTTATTAAAAATTAGTCATTTACTCACATAAGAAAAGTTATTTACAGCACATCAAACAGATTGCGTTTAACACCATGACGTCACTGCTTTAACTCTGCCCGACACATTAGTGTCCGAATGGAGGTCGCCACTAGGAGAATGGAGAAACCAGGGCAGTGTTGAAGTGCTGATACCAGCGCATCACATGGTATGTACTTTATTGAAATGTGAATGTGTCAACAATGCAGTGGTGTGAACCCGCCACACCATTTATGAGGAATTTTGCCTTGTCTTGGAATGTGAAGTGGGACTGCACTGGAATAGCCACCCAACACAGAACCACCGCACCCTGAGAAAATGGAACCTTACTGTTGCACCTGTCACAGTACAAAAATGGACAAATGGACAAAAGTTTACCTTCTCCTCCCATTGAGAGCCCTTTCTGACATACAGTGCCTTAAAAAAGTATTCATACCCCTTAAAATTGTCATGTTACATTTTGTCATGTTACAACCAAAAACATAAATGTATTTTATTGGCATTTTATGTGATAGCACGTAGTGGCACATAATTGTGAAGTGAAAGGCAAATGATAAATGGTTTTTCAAATGTTTTACAAATAATTATCTCTAAAGCGTGGCGTGCATTTGTATTCAGCCCCCTGAGTCAATACTTTGTAGAACTACCTTTCGCTGCAATTACAGCTGCAAGTCTTTTTGGGTATGTCTCTACCAACTTGGAACATCTAGAGAGTGAAATATTTGCCCATTCTTCTTTACAAAATAGCTCTAGCTCTGTCAGATTGGATGGCTTCTCGCAAACTGCAAACAGGCCTTCTTATGGCTTTATTTCAACAATGACTTTCTTCTTGCCACTCTTCCATAAAAGGCCAGATTTGTGGAGTACACAACTAACAGTTGTCCTGTGGACAGATTCTCCAACCTGAGCTTTGAATCTTTGCAGCTCATCCAGAGTTGGTCCTCTTGGGAACTGCTGTGATTAATGTTCTCCTTGCCCGGCCTGTCAGTTTAGGTGGACAGCCATGTCTTGGTAGGTTTGCAGTTGTGCCATACTCTTTCCATTTTTGGATGATGGATTGAACAGTGCTCCGTGAAATGTTCAAAGCTTGGGATATTTTTTTTATAGCCTAACCCTGCTATAAATTTCTCCACAACTTTATCCCTGACCTGTCTAGTGTGTATAAATATGGGAAAACCCAGAGAATTTCTTCAGAGAGGACAGACCGGTGAAATACAAAGTATCATTTGCTGTTTATCCAAGTAGACTTTATTAAACACAGAGATATTGTGAAAAAGTATCAAAAAACACCAAACTTCAACACATAATTTAAAATAAGACTGAACGTCTAAATGAAAGACAGGTGGCAACCACATCTAGATCACACATACCCTCACGCTCTCACACACACATGCAGACACACCGATCCTAGGATCGAATCAGGGGATGTGAACCTGGAAACCAAAAAATGGAAAGAGGGTGAGCAGTAGAAAAATTCATTAACTTCCTTGCAATGGATATATGTCATATCAGTCATGCTATTTTCCAAAGGTTTCGATAGGGTGCTGTTTAATTCCAGTAAAAAGTTCCCATAGCGGTGTGAGCAGGCTGTTTTTCATGTGTGTAAATCTCCCGATAAATAGGCAGACTGTGAGTGCTGTGCTGAGAGGTCCGTGAATTAGCTATACTGACGGCACTTGAAGAGGGGGCAGGGGAAAGGGGGGATTGGAGACAGCTAGCAAATATTGAAGGAGTAAACTTGGTACAGATGGAATAATGGGATACACTGGTAATAGTTTTGATAAATAGTCTGAGTAAAGTGTAGCTCACCGTTTTGCCTCCTCTGTATGGATAGTTATAGCTTCCGTGTTCTTGTCTCCATTTCAATCACCTCTGTATTGTGCCGACTGCATGGGGAGCAACACGTGAGATATCCCATAAGGATGATTTCACCATTAGGTGGTTATGAGAGTCACTCGTCCTAGATCCCACTGCTTCAACACCAGCAAGTATGTGTCAGAAATCATGGACCGGAGCAGCACCACAGTTAAAGTTCCAAGTCAGTAGTTGATAGCAGATATCAAATATCCACTCGGGATGAGCTGAGGGGGGATCACCTTAGCTGGTGGGGTTCACCATGTCTTCACCACGGATACCATGATAGTATAATGCTTACATGTTTCGCTTGACCTCAAGCTTCTTCAGAGCATGCGCAGTGGTTCACAAGTCCTTGTTTAAATCAATGGGTAAATTAGAAGTAATTGGTTCCCATTAAGGACATTCTCAACCACCTGCAGTCCAATCAAGGCATCGTTCACCCACAGTGCAGACATACAATGACATACAGGGGCGATCAGCAACTAATTATGCACAGATGTACATATGTATATAACAGCATGGACATGTATACACACATACATAAACATCTAGGCAAGTTTCAACGTAAAAATTAATCCCAAAGTGCATAGATAAATAAGACTAAGAAACCTACAAAACTAAACACCTACATATAGCATCCAATTGAGGAAGGCTTAAATAGATACATAGAGAGGAAAATTTACACATTACACCTTTAATTACCTTGATCCTCTAAGGACATGGATTCTAAAGTAACTATAATCCTCTTCTATATAAATATGTATAATCCTCCCTATTGAAGGACATGATCCTCATGTCCACTATGGGATCCATGGGGAAAAAATAGGAAATTAAAAGAAAAATGAGGAAATCATGTAGGACATATAACGAGCATGATAGCCTTTTTATTGTTCTAGAAAAACTGATAAATTGCACTCATTATTCAAGCCGCGAGGTTGCATACTGCTCAAAGTAAAGATCCACATTTTTTCTTTTTGAAGTAATAATTTATCAAAATCTCCTCTCCGAGGAGGGAGATTGAGTCTATATATGCCTTTGCATTTTAAACCTCTGGGGTCACCTCCATGTGTTTTTAGAAAGTGTAGGGATAGGGGACGATCATCATCTTTGTTAATGATGCTCTGTATATGTTCGCCAATCCTGATTTTTAGTTGCCTTTTTGTTTTTCCCACATAAATCAATCCACATGGACAAGTAAGCATGTAGATGACCCGTGTTGTAAGGCAATTTATAAAGTTGTAAATTTTAAAATGTTTGTTTCCATCAGAGCTGGCGAATATATCAGTTTTTTCCACATACTTGCATATGTGACATCTGCCACAGGGGTACATGCCTTTAAGTGGGGGGAGACTAGTGAGCCAATCCAGTCTTGCCGGTCTACGGTATTCGGAATGGACTAGACAATCCCGAAGGTTGGTGGCTCTTCTTGCTGTGAGTAGGGGCCGATCTCCAACAAGTCCCCAAGCAGAGGAGCCTCTGCTAAAATATGCCAATGGCGATTGAGTACTTTTCTAGTCTGTTCCCATTGTGCCCCAAATTTGGTGATAATTCTGATCAGAGTACAGTTCTGGTTTTCTGGTTGTTTTTCCTTTTTAGTATCAATGAGTAGAGATGATCTATCAGTTTCTATAGCCCTTTTCTTTGCTCTTCTAATGCAGGTATGGGGGTAACCGCGATCACGGAATCTCCCATATAGTTCATGTGCTTCACTTCTGAATTCAATCTCTTCCGAGCAGTTACTCCTAGATCGGAGAAACTGCCCAGTTGGAATTCCCTGTATTAGTGACCTGGGGTGGTGACTGGAGGCCAATAGGAGGGTGTTAGCTGCCGTCTCCTTCCTATAAGTTTTGGTGGATAGTTTACCATCCTTGATCTGTATCATGAGGTCCAAAAAAGGCAAAGTGGCCGAAGCATGGGAATAGGTAAGCCTGATATTCCTTTCATTGTCATTGAGTTCCTCAATGAAGGAAATCAATTCTAGGGATGTCCCCCCCATACCATAATCACGTCATCAATGTACCTCAACCACAGTAGGCAGTGGCTGAGGTACAGTGACGAGGGATATACGCATTCCGCCTCCCATAGTCCCAGGTGTAGACAAGCATAGGCGGGAGCCCAAGGGGCACCCATCGAGGTGCCTCTAATTTGTCGATAGTTTTTCCCCAAGAATTGGAAGCAGTTATGTTCCAACATGAATCGCAGAAGGTCAATAATGAATTCATTTTGTGTGGCCAGTATCGGGAACTTGTTGTCCAAAAAGTGATGTACTGCCTTTAGGCCCCAATTGTGTGGAATAGACGTATAAAGCGATTCAACGTCAATTCCAACCAATATGGCTCCAGATGGCACTAAGACTCTGTCTAATTTTTGGAGTACATCACGAGTATCCTGAACAAATGATGGTTCACAGACCAGATCTTTGATCAGGGCATCTACAAATTTTCCGATCCTTTCTAATGGGCCCTTGATGGCTGAAACAATCGGCCTCCCTGGGGGTCTAGTGATTGACTTGTGAAGCTTTGGTATCGTGTTAAAGGTAGGGATGTTAAATTCATTGACACTCAGGTATTTGCATTCTTTCAATGTGATAAGATGTTCTTCTAGGGCCATGCTTAATTTAAAGTTAAGGGAGGCCACAATTTTTGGGAAAGGATTTTCAGGAAGCCTTTGATACGTAGTTTCATCATGGAGGAGACGCATGGTCTCTTCCTCATATAGTGCCTGGGAGAGCAAAACAGTATTACCCCCCCTTATCACTCCCTTTTATGATAATATCTTTGGCTTCTTGAAGCTCCTTCAGGGCTTTTCTCTCTGCTTTCGTAAGATTGTCTGGTCCCTTGTAGTTCCAATCTATCATGGACAGGTCTTTTTGGACCTGTTCCAAAAATAAGTGGATCTGCTTGTGTTTAGAGAGTGGAGGCATTTTCAGGGACTTAATGGGTAATTTAGAAGGGAGAGGGCAGCTAGAGATAGGATTATTGGTTTCGGTCTCAGAATCAGACTCTAGGTTCTCTTCAAGCAAGGCCACCAACGCTTCAAGGGATTCCTGTTCTTTTTTAGTGTGTTTATCTATTTCAACAGTCTGTTTGTTCCCCCGTTCCGAGTGCCAATATCTGAATATAACTTTTCTCAGATAGAGGCTAACATCCTTGTATACCTCGAATTCACTCATAGTGGCCGTGGGTGAAAATGACCGACCTTTCTGTAATAGGGATATGTGGTGCTGATTGCGGGGGAAATCTGATAGATTAACCACTTTTCTATCCATGTACAGCTTATCCTTGGATTGAACACTGCCCTCATCCATGATACCCATTAGACCCCAATCTGAGTTCCCTTTGGTTTCCTTTTGCGTCTCTCTCTCTTCCTTGATCTCTGGTGTTGTTCTGAGGTGGAAGTCTGCCACTGATTGGTGTTTTTAATTGGCTCTTTCTGGGACCTTGATTGTCTCGGATGTCCCCCTCTGGTTCTAAAAAAGCAACTGCCTTTTCCTGGTAATCCCATTCACTGTCAGTGGATGACTGTCTGAGATAAGCTGTTTTAGATCTATTTTTTCCTACTTCTTCTACGGGATCTACTTCTGCCCCTGGGTATAGTTGGGTCAAAAATATCTCCACTTTCCCAGTCTAATAGGTTTTGTTTACATTTTTCCTGTTTTGTAGATTTTAAAGTCTTCTGTGTTTTTTTAACCTCCTTTTTAAGGAGGTCATTACTCTTAATAAACGTCAGGTCCAATTTGTAGAGTTCCAACTGTTGCACACTGATATCTATTTCTTTCTTGATTTCCTCTAATTGTAATTGTTCTTCTTCAATAATCATATGTAATATGGCCAATCCCCGTTCCAAACAGCTTTGTCTCCAACGCTCCAAGAATCGTGGTGTATGTAGATGTCCCGCTGGAGTGACCTTCTCTCTTAGGCCCCTAGGGATAATTTTATGCTCCACATGCAATTTTAGTGAAGAAATATCCCATTTCCAATTAAGAAATTTAATGGTGAGTTTTTTATGATTTTTTAATAATTTTTTTAGATTTTCATCACCGCAATTCTGAGTAGCTGTTGAGTCGCAGGAAAATGCTGATTGTATTTCCAGATCAATATCTTTATCTAGGAGATAGGCCATACTAGATATGTGATAAAAGTTAAAAGTCGCTAAACAGCACCAATTTTAAGAGGAAAATCATGTATATTTATACTCATGTGAGTTAGTCAGTGCCAAAGCCAGAAAGCCAAAGTATATAGAGAAGCCTGATTTCCCCTGTATTGACACCTTAAAATATGGATTGAAGGTAAAGGTGTGTATGGATATGGAGAGACCACAGGTCGGAAGGGAAGTATGATCCCACCAAAACACTAATCAAACAAAATGAAAAAGGACCCAGGACTCATCCAATCAGAAACTGATTTGCTGGGGTTAAAAAACTAGTCTAGTCCTGTCTAGTGTGTTCCTTGGTCTTCAATGCTGTTTGTTCACTAAGGTTCTCTAACAAACCTCCGAGGGCTTCACAGAACAGCTGTATTCATACTGAGATTAAATTACACACAGGTGGACTCTATTTACTAATTAAGTGACTTCTGAAGGCAATTGGTTCCACTAGATTTTAGTTAGGCGTATCGGAGTAAAGGGGGTTGAATACAAATGCACGCCACACTTTTCAGATATTTATTTGTAAAAAAAATGTAAAAACCATTTATCGTTTTCCTTCCTTCACTTCACAATTATGTGCCACTTTGTGTTGGTCTATCACATAAAAATCCCAATAAAATACATTTACGTTTTTGGTTGTAATATGACAAAATGTGGAAAATGTCAAGGGGTACGAATACTTTTTCAAGGCACTGTATGATTTGTGAAAGGCATCTTACTGAATCATGTTTTGGTGGACATAAACTGCACAACTTTATGTGCACTAGTTTTTAGTGAATGCTTATTAACAGTGCTAGGGCTATACATGAGACTGTAAGGCATGCATATCTTTCTAAAACTGGAGACTGCATTGCCTGTGACAGAAAATAATATTCTGGAGATGATGTGATGATTGCCTTAAAAAATCAGAGGCTAATGATATAAAATTAAAATTCAATTTGAGCTTAATTATTTGGCCCCAGGGGGGCAGAACGCACATTCCCAGTGTATTAGTGAGTTCAAGGCATCATTAAGTCTGAATGGCCATTGCTGTCACAAGAAGACAGCTGTTTCTTGATTTCTTATGATTGCTCTGTCTATGTTCTTGCTTCGTACTGAGTTTTTCCAAGATATAATTTGTGTTTTAAAGAAAATACATTTTCTTTCTTTTATTGCACCCAGCCATCAGTGAGCAAAAGAAGCAGAGCAAAAACAAATGCATTACCAGACTAAGGAATCCGATTTCAATCAATAAATAGTATACATGTGTGCTCTACATTTACAGGGAAAAGTAGTTTGCTGTGTATTCACATTGACTTGTAAGCAAATCACATAATGGTCTTAACTGATCTTTGATGCCCATGTACATTAGTCTTAAACGTTCCATTCATCCATACAGAGTCTGTGTGGAGGGAAAAGCTGAGTCTGGAAATTGCAGCTAGTGGCTTACCTGACTATACCATAGAGCAGATGATCAGAGAAGAACTGGCAAGAAGAAGAAATTGTTATGAATTTATTTTCCCCATTGCTAGGGAGGATCATTCAGGAATTACTAGGTTATATTCTCAAGCCATCCACCAATCACTGCTTTAGACAAGAAAGACTTTGTAGAAGAGCTCTATTTCTTATTACAATTTAAAAAAACTTTTGCCCTGCACCTAATATAAAAAACATGTATATACAGTATATGCAATACTCGTCTTCAATCCATAGCTGCCCCCACAGAAACTGCCCAACACCAATAGATGTCACAAGTGTTCTAGACTGAATGATGGCCAGCATCTTTCAACCTATTTCCTCTTTACCTGGGATCATTTAATTACTGTGCTAAATACCCCTCATATAACACTACATAAGCTTTCCTCAGTGCAGAAGCTGTCAGTAGGGGGGAGGAAGGACCCGTGGCATCACTGGTCCACCTAGAAGGCCTTTGGAAAACAGGTATAGAAATAGTTATGTATGTGATTTGTAAAGGATGCAGCCGGACATCTGAGGGATGGGCGGGGGGAATGTAAAGCATGAAGATGGGCTTTAAAATTTAAAAAAAAACATTTTGGTAGAGACATTTACCTATTGCCTGCCTGTTTCTATGAATTTGTTCAGCAAAGGCAATTTTCTATTTTTTTCAGTTTTGGATGGAGTGGAGAAGGATTAGAACGCTTGTTAATTTTTATTGCTGTCTTAGTCCCCTATACCCCAATAACCACTTCGTATCCGGACCAGTTCTGGCACTGTATATATATATATATATATATATATATATATATATATATATATATAAAATATATATTTTTTTTTTCTGCAGAGGCCCTATAGAATAAAATGGTAGGCGTTGAAATTTTTTATGTCACATGGTATTTGCGCATTGGATTTTTCAAACGCAATTTTTTGGGGAAAAACACTTTCATGATTAAAAAAAAAAACTAAAGTTAGCCCAATTTTTTTATATAATATGAAAGATGATGTTACACTGGGTAACTAGATAGCTAACATGTCGTGCTTTAAAATTGCGTCTGCCCGTGGAATGGCAGCAAACTATGGTGCTTAAAATTCTCCATTTAAACGCCTGTACAGGTTGCCAGTTTAGAGTTGCACAGGAGGTCTGGTGCAATAATACCTTACATGTAATCACCAATTACATATACGTGCAGGTAACATATGCGTTTACATTTGCACGTAACCATGGTGGGACTGAGGCACTTTAGAATTTTTTTATTATTTATTTTATGCTAATATTTTTCATTATTAACTTTATTGCTATGAACAACATCCCTTGTGGCAGCATGGGCCATAACAGGTCTTCATTATGGAGAGATCTGTGGTCTATTGACCCCAAATCTCTCCTCTAGCCTCTCATGCAGCCGATCAGACACAGATCGGTCGCTTTCCTGGCCACTGGCAGCCAGGTAAACAAAGAGGCGCAACTGGAAGTGACAAAATACTTGCCGCTCCCAGTTTTTGGGGTTGCAGAGAGAGCGAGGAATGACATCAGTTCCTCTCTCTGTTCAGTGCAACAATCCCTGCCAGGCGCATCGCTCCTAGGCTCCGCGATGGGACAGTAGAGCCCGGGAAAGGCGGTGGCCACCGCGGAAAGGGGGTGGGACCCCCTTCCGCCACCCGCATAAGTGATCGAGTGGCTAATTAGCAATTCTAATCACTTCTGCCTTACTGGAAATCTGTGGATGCAGGCATCATCCCAGTATAGCTACTGAAACCCAAGGACATCCATGGATGTCTTACGGGTGGGAAGTGGTTAAGGAGATTCACCCTCTCTATTTGTCCTGTTCACTATTATCATTGAAAGTGAATGTAAATGAAAATCACAAATTTTGGGTTGTCCCCAGAAAAGCAATAGAGGGAAAATATTCCAATAGGAACACTAGTTCTGGGGACCTGGGGGTCCCCAAGGAATTCCTTTAATTTGCAGGGATTTCCTCTCACTTCCTGTTTGGCTATGGGCTATGCGGGAAATCTCCGCAATGGGACACAGATGGCGGAAAAAAAAATCTGACAGGGGTTATAACCCTCCCTTGCTCTTTCAAAAATGGAAAAAAAGTTTTGCCTATACTGTAGTTCTACTTTAACTAGCCTAAATAGGGTTTGCTATTAATTGTTTATCTCCATATTTTGAAGTGCACATGAGCAGTAGGGGTAGTAGTAATCAATTAGAAAAAAAAACATGCTTAATGTTGAAAATGTTCGGAAAAATGTGGAAATTCGCAGGAAAATTTCTGATGCAATGATCGGGCCATCGAATGTTAGATCGAAAGAACACTTTGATTTTTTGCACAACTTTCCATATGTTCTTCTATCCACATATGGCCAGCTTTACCCCAAGTGTAGTAAGCACATGTTTAGTGCTTCTGTGGTTTTCACAGCATCCATTTTCTCACAGCTCTGATAGTGGACAGGTCATTTTTTTTTTCCTTGGCAGTGACAAAGAAGATACAGGGCCAGTTTCATGGTAACAAGCATAGCTGAATAGTCTAGTACAGCTATATACTTGTGGTGTGCGTGGCTTTACTTGCACTTAGACTAAACAAGCGTTTAACCCTTGCAGTGGGCCGGAAGGGGGGAGGGATCTGCAAGGGTGGCTTTTTAAAATGTTTTATGTTAGCCATTAAAGCTGGAAGCCAAAATCAACAGTTAGTTCCTGCGTTATTCTGCTTTGCAGTTAAAAAAAGAAGACGTTGATTTTTTTCTTTGGATGCTTAAAGGCATGGTAAACATTTCTACCTGCACTTTTTTAACTGCATAAGCTGTGAAATGATTATGTTGTTTTGTAGTGTCATTTGTTGCCTTGTACGTACAAGTTATAGTAGAGTAAATCTTCACATTGGTCCAGGTGAGAACTACACAATAATTACCGGTAGATCTGACACAGACACAAGCAGGCAGAGCATTCACAGACACACAGGGAGCTCACTTTCAGCTGGGAAATGGTGTGTTTCATCACATTAGCACTCCCACATTTGTGATGCAACGTAGTGGGAATGGTAAGGCATGCATTTGAATCTCTGTGGCCCAGGAAAGGATATTGTTTGTTGCCCTTAGTGGATAGTGACATGCTAGATACAACAATACATGGACATCAATCTGCCGTGACTACAAGCTGCAGCCATAACATGTGAGCCCATCATTACAAGTGCAGTGCTACCAGTGTAAGGGCTGCTGTATTTTCGGTCCTTTCCATTTCACATAGCCAGGTAACAGGAATTTTCACACTTCCTCAAAGGCTAAATAAACAGTCCAGGGGATTCGGTTTTGTTTTTGTCTATTTTGGAGATAAACTTGGACAGTGACTGTTGGTGCTCAATATTTGGGGGGGGGCCAAAAAACAAACCTGTCCCCCTCATTTGCACCACGAATGAGAAAGCAGGGGTTTAGAGGCCTTACCGTGAGGAGGAAGATGACATGGATCCGGAGCTGCTACTCCTCGCTCCAGGAGGATCCGGGAAAAGTTGGGCTTCTCCTCTCGCCGAGTCCTTACCGTGAGGAAGAAGAGGACATGGATCTTGGGCTGCTGCTCATCACCCCAGGAGAATCCGGGAAGAGCTGGGGCTTCTTCCCCCGCTGAGGCCTTACCGTGAGGAGGAAGATGACATGGATCCGGGGCTGCTGCTCCTCGCTTCAGGAGAATCCGGGAAGAGCCAAGGCTTCTCCTCCCTGGCCGAACAGGAAGTGGGTTCTGAGACCCTATTGGCCGGGATTCCTAAGACTCCCTGGCCAATCGGGTCTCAGAACCCGCTTCCTGATTGGCTAGTGGAGAATCAGGAAGACAATAGTGAATATTGATTTGCTATTGTTACACAACTGGGTGGTGTCAGGGCACAGTTTTCCCTCCCCTGAGCCCACCCTTTTTTGAAGCCAATTAGAGCCTCAGGCACTAATCATGTGCTTAAAAAAAAAAACATTGAAATCCATGCGTCCATTGCTCTGCATGTAGAATTAGGGGCCGGGCGCATAGATTAGGGGGGCTGTGCCCCTGCGCCCCTTATGTACAGGCCGCCACTGAACTTGGATATGGAATAGGGATGCATGGGATGCTTGAACTAAAGAATTGGGATGCCCAGTACTGTAGAACCGGAATAAACTCTTGAGGACTTGCCTGCTAAAAATGTCAGAAGTGCTGCCCACCTGTGGAAATGATGTAGCTAGAATAACATCAAAAAGAAAAGGTTCCAACTGAAGATGTAGGTACTGCTCTTTGCAGGAATGCTAAACCACCTGGCTACTGCTGGCACAAGCTAGACATATAGGGGTGCTCCTAGCTGCTTTGTGCTGGCTCTTAAACTGTACTCTGGTCCTAAAAATGTAAAGTATTGTACCTTTCAGTCTTCTCTGTATAGGCTTGGGGTAAGTTGAAATAAAAGTTACTCAACTCTGTCCCTTCTAGTCATTTCTGGAATCCAAGAGGCTACTGTATGGGCATGCTGCTATACAGGGCCGGGCCTTGCTTTCAGGGTGACTTCAACTAAGCCTAGCTGAGGCTAGTAAAGTGGTGAGGATTTCAGCTGCTCCTTCTCTCTTCCTCTTGCTCTTTTTTTTTCCTGGCCTTCCTTCTGCGCAGGGACAGAGCCTCCCAGCACAAGGGGCCCTCCAGATGACTAGACCCTGGCCCCCCTAAATTCTAGGCTTCTGAGTATTTATGGGTTGTTCCCCACCTACTAAGCCTTGCCACCTTAGGGATTGGTGGGCATTTCATTAATATTCAGGCTGCAATCTCTGCTCATCCACTCAGAGTCTAGAACTATCCACAAAGTTCCAGAAAAGAGGGGGGGGGGGGGGGGTAACAGAGCCACAGCCCTTGAAGCACTGTCAAAACACAAATGAACTCCTCTGCCTACAATGGAGCCAAATTAAATTTACCTCACCCAGTAACACTAAGGGTTCTATACAAGGTAAGGCAAACAAACAACACAGGGAATATAACTTCACTAATCCCTAGTTACAACAACAACGAAACCTTCTGAAAGTGTACAATGCCTTTAGGAGTGCTAACTGTTTTGATGGTAGGCGCTGATGCACAGTAACTATGTATGGGCTATTCTACATGATTTTATTCCTATGTGAGTAATTAATGGAATACTGACCTAGGGCAGCACTTTGCAGGGGGGCAGCATGGAAAGAGTCCCCGCCGGCATTACACTGTTAGTGTAGCACCAGTCTTATGGGGCGGACTGGGCTGAGAGGCAAATTAGTCTAGAGCCCTCATAAAGTGGCCGCACTACTTCCGGTGGCCGGCATTCTGCAACTGTGGGGGGGGGGGGGGGGGGTTGCAGCTTCTAATTTTGACTGTCCTATAATCCTGGACCACAAACCTTCCTCACTGTGCTATGTTTTCTGCTGCACCATTGGCATGGTTATATATTCTTAGTCCTCTCCATAAAATTATCAGAAATTTGTGCTTAAAGTAGAACTATAGGCAACACTTTTTTTTCATTTTGGATAGAGTAAGGGAGGGTTTTTTACCATTCGTGTCCCATTTCAGAGATTTCCCTTCACTTCCTTCCCCATAGCCAAATAAGAAGTGAGAGTAAATCTATGCAAATTAAGGGAATCCATTCCCCCACCCCCCAGGTCCTCAGAACTAGTGTCCCCACTCGAAAAAAGGCAGGTCTTAAACAGCAAGGGGTGTGGCCTTGACAGGAAGGGGTGGTTCATATTTAAATTAGGGGGTACACAAGTTTAGTCAGGCCTAGGGCAGCATAAAACCTAAATACACTACTGCTTGTCACATAACCCTTTTTGAATGTGTATGGTTTATTCTATAGTCATAGTAGATAGATTACATTTCATTTATCTCACCTTAATAATTGTTAGAGAGTGGAAACATTAGCTGGTAAGTCACCATAGCCAGAAGCTAGCTCCCTTGGTAGTGGTGAACATAGGTACAGCTTTTTACATATTCTCATCTGTATAGTAATTAGACAGAAAACAGATGTGAGGTAGAGACCAGGGAAACAAATGGGAATTGTTTTGAATAATGCAATCATACTTGTTTCTTGCCACTGTTTATCACTGACAAAATGTCTGGTACTGTTATTACTCCATTATCATTTGTATTCCCAATTGTGAAGCGTGCTAAAGATATATCCCATACCTGTATCATTCTGCAGCAATATGCACAATTCTAATTTTTCAATAGCAATTGAAAGGTGCAATTTAGTCAGGCCCTGTATGCAATAATCGAAAGACAAAAAAGCAGCGCTCTATGGGTAGGAGCCAAAATGATATATATGTACTGTGTGTGTGTATACGTGTGTGTATATATATATATATATATATATATATATATATATATATATATATATATATATATGTATGCATATATTTTAACCATCCAGGTGATTAAGCTCTAGTGGTGCATGCAAATTGAAGAAATCATGTCAGTCCTGACTGCTTTTTCAAGGCCATGGCAGCCCATTTTTATTCAAAAGAAACAGAAAGTTCAAAACTAAACTGCAAAGTCCCTCACAGGGGTATTCAGCATTACAGTCCTGCTTCAGAACAAACAGCATTCAGCCTTCCTGGCTAAAAACACAGCACTCCTGCTCAGGCCTTACACGTTAGGCCTTGGTCTGTCTTCCCCAGACCTGACGCTCAGCAGCTTAGCTTGCAGCTTCGATCTGCACTGGCTCCCTCCTGACTCCTAGGCCAGACCTCCTGTCTGCCGGGCAGAACTGTCTCTAAGGATGAGCACTGACCTCTATTCCTGGGATGATTATGAAGCCAGCACACAGGTGTGCAATTAGCAAGCCTACCAAATTCAGGCATACACTGCTCATATGCACCTATGACATGGGGTCACGTCTCCACATATCCCCCCCCGCTTCACACCGGAGGGAGAAATACAACACCCTTCTTCCTAAAGGGGCACACGACCCACCTCTTTTTCCGAGTGTCCTTCCATGCGCACTTCTTCCTAATCTTTGGGAGCTTACATTTCTTCTCACCTCCCCCAGATTTACTCTCCCAAGACTGTAGAGGCCCTATTTTGACATCTGTCTCAACTTTACCCAGCATTTTTGGGGTTTCAGGTTCGTTGATACATGCGTGGTTACCCCTGGCAACCGCTTTCTCAAAATTACCCAGTTCAAAACCACCAGGAACTCTGGTCCCATCGCTTGCTAGGACAGTGTCTGAGGAGGGATCACACACAGGGAAGCAGTTACTCTCTATGAGACCTTCCCACAGTTTCACATCGCCCCCTGTTGTCGAACACTCCAACAGCAACTGTTCTTGCAACACATATTTACCAACACCTTTTTTCAATACAGAGAGTTATGAGAGTGCCTCTCATAACCAAGCTTTGTATGGAGCAATCCAGCGCACTGTGAGTTAACTTTCCACATTAACACCAAATATCGCATTAAATGATTCAAGCATTTGCGATTTCTGCACAGTACAGCCTGCAATATCCAGCCTCCAATCAGCCATACCCCATGGTACCAGTTCTCCAAACACAGAAGATGACGGCAGGATATATACTGGGTGTACACTCTATGATGCTAACATTTCATTAAGCATGTCTGTCATAAAATACACATTTTCTCTTTTTTTCATTGTGGACACAATTTCCGCTGTGCGTTTACACTCACTCGGACCTTCAGTCATGAGAGGATTAGTCTCTGCAACAACCCGTGCACCTTAGCCTATAGGCTGTTCTGCAGACACATCTCCTGGCACAGCAGCCATAGCATCCACTACTCTTTTAGCCGCAAAAGCTTCTTCCAGCATTGCCATTAGTCTCTTGGCCAAATCATCCCAGTAAGTATTGCTCTGTTGGACTACATCATCCCAATGAGACCTAGACAGACCAAGAGGCTCAACAGCATCTGAAACACTGCTCTTGTCAGTTTTACACTGCTCAACATTAAACACATCACTTTGTTTTTTTTTGTTTTTTTTCATATTTAATATTTTTATTACTGATTTAAGAGGAAGAAAGGCATACACTTTATCAACATCAAAAATAACATATTATGCATGTCTATATGCTAATCTAATATACAAATATATTCATTTTCTTCTAAAGCCAAGACCATGCTCTCTAATTACAACAAAGTCAAAACCTCATTATAATCCCCCAAAGGCATTTAGGCAGAGATCCTCTCCCGTCCCTAATCAAAATATATCTCCAACTCAGTCCTGGGGGGTTATGTCTCCTTACAGCTGAGACACAGCACCCATCACTTTGCTTCCCACAGCAACAGCAAGACACACAGTCTCTGACACTAACGGTTTCCGGTATGCAAGGATCTGGACCAGCACCATCCGTGCCCGCATTCTCCACCAACTGTGATGATCTGGGGTGATTAAGCTCTAGTGGAGCATTGCGAATTGAAGAGATCATGTCAGTCCCAACTGCTTTTTCAAGGGCATGGCAGCCCATTTTTATTCAAAAGAAACAGAAAGTTCAAAACTAAACAGCAGATTCCCTCGCAGGGGTATTCAGCATTACAGTCCTGCTTCAGAACAAACAGCATTCAGCCTTCCTGACTAAAAAGACAGCACTCCTGCTCAGTCCTTACACCTTAGGCCTTGGTCTGTCTTCCCCAGACCTGACACTCAGCACCTCTGTACTTGCAGCTTCGTTCTGCACTGGCTCCCTCCTGACTCCTAGGCCAGACCTCCTGTCTGCCGGGCAGAACTGTCTCTAAGGATGAGCACTGACCTCTATCCCTGGGATAATTATGAAGCCAGCGCACAGGTGTACAATTAGCAAGCCTACCAAAATCAGGCATACACTGCTCATATGCACCTGTGACATAGGATCGCATCTCCACAAAATATATACATATATATATATATATATATATATATATATATATATATATATATATATATATATATATATATATATATATATATATTTATTTATTTATGGTCGGAGCCCTCCGTCCTGAGAGATATGAAGCACATAAACACGTCACAAGACTAACAACATAAAATAGACCTGAAGTGTGCCCTGGCCTGCTGTATGGTAAACCCAGATCTGCTGGGTGGTATGCCAGAGAAGGGCGCATACCTTAAGAAAGTAATGGATGTTTCTGTAGAGAAATTGTTTGAAGAGAAGTACCCCAAGAAGGGGAATGGGTGGGTGGGTACCACGCACTGGAACCGACACAGACCATCCTGGGTGGTCTGGTTAAATACCCTCCAGGCTCCTCCCATAACTTCAGGCCGGTAAACCGGCCTTCCTATTTATGGTCGGAGCCCTCCGTCCTGAGAGATATGAAGCACATTAACACGTCACAAGACTAACAACATAAAATAGACCTGAAGTGTGCCCTGGCCTGCTGTATGGTAAACCCAGATCTGCTGGGTGGTATGCTAGAGAAGGGCGCAAAAAGACTTGGTTAGGGAGGTAATGATTTAAGTTTACTGACATACTACAGGGCAAGCTTGCCAAAGGCTTGTGACATTTCTGCTTGTGGATTGGGAATGTATCGAGCAAAGCAAGCGAATTTCCGCCTGCCCATTTTCTAGATGACGTGGTCCGGGACCTCGTTTCGTGAGGCTGCTGATGCTACTCCAATGCGAAAGAATTTCCAGAGAATTGTTCGGGGTCAAGGCCTAAGTTGGGCAAAAGATTTCTAACGTGTCTAGTGAACTGGTTGCTACTTAGAGGGCTAGTAGGGAACGGTAGTAATGGCTGCCTTCCGAGAGGTCGGGCAGATGAGCTAATAACTGGTCTAGAATGGCCACGGGGCACCAGGCGTTTACGAGTCTGGGAAGTATGATATCTACACCGGGACCAGACTGTTGTGTTTCGGACACCATGAGGTGTCGGATGAAGTAACTTTGGTGGCGTGTCAGGTGGCGTCTATGTAACATGTTACTGGGGCTGGTGACCGTGAATTCACTGGGGCATAAGAAACCGCAGAAAGCCAGGTAGATGGCTGCGTGAACGACCGGGCTGAAATGAACCCAAAGGGGAATGTGACAGGATGGTAGACCTGTCTCGGAATATGGTGCTGGTCGCAGGCAGGCGTTTACTGTTGATTTGGAGTTGTCTGTGACTACCGTGCAGTGTAGACTTGACCGCATGGGCGGCAACCAAAGATGGTTTGGTAGGATTTTGTAAGGAGATGAAATGCTGGATGCCAGCTAAGTAGAGACTAATGGTATGGTGTGAAAATGCCAACTGTGTGTGGCAAGATGATATGAAGGCCAGGATGTGATGGGAATCTCCTGATACTGCCCCAGGGTTTGAGACTAGGAACCTGTCATGGATATTCCAGGCAGTACGGTAGGCCTTCAGGGCGTTTGTGAGAAAATGATAAATTAATAAGGCGGGTAGCATTGTGAAGGTGTTTGTTTTAATCCGAGGTTAGCTACGACCAATGTGGGATAAGAAACATGGTTGGGTCGGTTCCAGATCCCTGCGAAAGAATAACGCAAAGTTAAAATGGGTAGTGCGTCGGCCAGAGTATTGCATTTGCCTGGGATGTAGACAGGGGCGGACTGATAACTCATGGGGCCCCCGGGCAATAGGAGATTATGGGGCCCCCGGGCAATAGGAGATTATGGGGCCCCCAGGCAATCAGAGAGTATGGGGCCACACAGTATACACACACACAGTATACAATCACACAGTATACACATACATGTACACACAGTATACACAGACAGATGTAAAAAAAACACAGATTTATACATACTGTCCCTGGTTTTACTGAGGCTGGCAACCCTGATGGGGCCCCCTAGTGGCCCAGGGCCCTCGGGCAGTGCCCTAATCGCTCAATGGTCAGTCCGCCCCTGGATGTAGATGCAGCGAACATTATTTGTTGCTGTGGGGATAGTTGCACCAGCCTTCTCAGGAAGGCCATGATGGCCAGCGAGTTGAACCTGCTTTTATTTAGAATACTAGCTGTGGCTTGGTTGTCTGTGGCAAACGACAGTGTTTGTTCTGCCCAGTTACTGCGCCAGACATGAGCTGCTGCAATAATAGGGTAGAGTTCAATCAAAGAAAAGGACTAACTGAAGTCGGGAATCAAAAGGATTTCTGATGGCCATGGCCCTTCAGACCAAAGATAGCCAAAAAATTGACGCGAGGACCTGTGGAGGCTGCGGCGTCCGTGACTACCTGAGATGAAGAGGGAGATGCTAACGGAATGAACATTGACATACCATTCCAGTTGATGAGAAATTCATTCCATCTTTGCAGATCCGCTATTTCTGGCACGTCTAATTTAAGGATTTAGTCAGGAACTTGTACTTGGGAGAGAAAGGAGGCGTGAGATAAGGGTCACCTCGAGTCTGTTTTTTTTTTTTTTAAGTGCTACTAAAAAGATGAAGTGGGCTGTATGAGCGCCACTGAGTGTGCTTGCAGAGATTGCAAGGAGTATATGTTGATATGCATGTTTGCAGCGATTGCAAATGGGTATATGCTGAGATGCGTGTTTTTGCAGCGATTGCAAGGAGTATATATTGAGATGCGGGTTTTTGCAGCGATTGCAGGGAGTATATACTGAGATGCGTGTTTTTGCAGCGATTGCAGGGAGTATATACTGAGATGCGTGTTTTTGCAGCGATTGCAGGGAGTATATACTGAGATGCGTGTTTTTGCAGCGATTGCAAGGGGTATATACTGAGATGCGTTTTTTTTTTTTTTTTGCCGTGACTGCAAAATGGGTAAATGCTGAGATGCGTGTTTTGCAGCAATTGCAAAAAATGGGTATATGCTGAGCCGCGTGTTTTGCAGTGATTGCAAGTGGGTAAACACTAAGATGCGAGTATTTGCAGCAATTGCGAGGAGTTTATACTGAGATGCATGTTTTGCAGTGATTGCAAACGGGTATGTGGTAAGTTGCGCGTATTTGTAGCAATTGCAAGGAGTTTGTACTGAGATGCGTATTTTACAGAGATTGCAAAATGGGTATATGCTGAGATGTGTGTTTTGCAGCGATTGCAAGTGGGTAAACACTAAGATGCGTGTATTTGCAGCAATTGCAAGGAGTTTATACTGAGATGCATGTTTTGCAGTGATTGCAAACGGGTATGTGGTAAGTTGCGTGTATTTTTAGCAATTGCAAGGAGTTTGTACTGAGATGCATATTTTACAGAGATTGCAAAATGGGTATATGCTGAGATGCGTGTTTTGCAGCGATTGCAAGTGGGTAAACACTAAGATGCGTGTATTTGCAGCAATTGCAAGGAGTTTATACTGAGATGCATGTTTTGCAGTGATTGCAAACGGGTATGTGGTAAGATGCGTGTATTTGTAGCAATTGCAAGGAGTTTGTACTGAGATGCATATTTTTACAGAGATTGCAAAAATGGGTATATGCTGAGATGCGCGTTTTTGTTTTTGTTTTTTTTGTTTGTTTTTTTTGCAGCAAATGCAAGGAGTTATGATGAGATGCGTTTCGTGCTGTGATTGCAAGGAGTCATGATGAGATGCGTGTCTTGCAGCGATTGCAAGGAGTCATGATGAGATGCGTGTCTTGCAGCGATTGCAAGGAGTCATGATGAGATGCGTGTCTTGCAGCGATTGCAAGGTGTTACGATGAGATGCGTGTCTTGCAGCGATTGCAAGGAGTTATGATGAGATGCGTGTCTTGCAGCGATTGCAAGGAGTTATGATGAGATGCGTGTCTGTGAACGTTAATGCTTTAATACACGTAAGGCTGAAGATCTGAATCCTAAGTTCCACTGTATTCGTAAGTGCCGATGCAACTAGTTCAAACCGGGCTGAGGTGTAAGCACCGGTGGGGCTTTATTTGTGAAAGATCAGTCGAAGAAGTTTTGTATTGCCCAGGATCCGAATTGTTGAGCTGGTGCTGCGATTTGCACTCGGATCGGTCGGTGGAGTTGTACGGTTGGTGGAGTTCGTATTGCCGAGGATCCGAATCATTGCACTGATGCTGTGACTAGATTCGGATCGGTTGTGGATGTGAGGTGACGAGGGGGCTTGTATGGATTGCTGGATTGCTAGATCCGAATCGCTGAGCCGGTGCTGCGACTGGACTCGGATCGGTTGGTGATGCTTTGTATTGCAGAGGATCCGAATCATTGAGCCGGCGCTACGACTGGACTCGGATTGGCCGGTGGGGTTTGTAATGCCGAGGATTCTGCATCATTGAGCCGGTATGCGACTGGACTCGGATCGGTCGGTGAAAGTTGGGTTGGCAAGGATCCGAATCGTTGAGCCAGTGCTACGACTGGACTCGGATCGGTTAGTGACGCTTTGTATTGCAGAGGATCCGAATCATTGAGCCGGTGCTACGACTGGACTCGGATCGGTCGGTGAAAGTTGTATTTGGCTAGGATCTGAATTATTGAGCCGGTGCTACGACTGGACTCGGATTGGTCAGGGAAAGTTGGGTTGGCAAGGATCCAAATCGTTTAGCCAATGCTACAACTGGACTCGGATTGGACGGTGGGGTTTGTAATGCTGAGGATTCTGAAACATTGAGCCGGTATGTGACTGGACTCGGATCGGTCGGTGAAGTTGGGTTGGCAAGGATCCGAATCGTTGAGCCGGTGCTGCGACTGGATTCGGATTGGACGGTGGGGTTTGTAATGCCAAGGATCTTTATTCATTGAGCCGGTATGCGACTGGACTCGGATCAGTTGGTGAAAGTTGGTTTGGGAAGGATCCGAATCGTTAAGCCGGTGCTACGACTGGACTCGGATTGGATGGTGGGGTTTGTAATACTAAGGATCCGAATCATTGAGCCGGTGTTACGACTGGACTCGGATCGGTCGGATGAAAGAAGCACACTGTTGGTGAGTGCTTGTGTATGCTGAGGATCCGAATCATTGAGCCGGTGTTGCGACTGGATTCGGATCGGTCGGGTGAAAGAAGCACACTGTTGGTGAGTGCTTGTGTATGCTGAGGATCTGAATCATTGAGCCGGTGTTGCGACTGGACTCGGGTCGGTGTGATGAAAGAAGCACACTGTTGGTGAGTGCTTGTGTATGCTGAGGATCCGAATCATTGAGCCGGTTTTGCGACTGGACTCGGATCGGTCGGATGAAAGAAGCACGCTGTTGGTGAGTGCTTGTGTATGCTGAGGATCCGAATCATTGAGCCGGTGTTGTGACTGGACTCGGGTCGGTGGGATGAAAGATGCACACTGTTGGTGAGTGCTTGTGTATGCTGAGGATCCGAATCATTGAGCCGGTGTTGCGACTGGACTCGGATCGGTTGGTGATGTTTGTATTGCCAAGGATCCGAATCTTTAAGCCGGTGCTGCGACTGGACTCGGATCGGTTAGTGGAGTTCGTTTTGCAGAGGATCCGAATCTTTGCGCTGATTATGCGACTAGATTCAGATCAGTTGTGGATGTAAGGTGACGATGGGGCTTGTTTTTCCGGATCCGAATCGTTGAGCCAGTGCTACGACTGGACTCGGATCGGCTGACGGTGTTAGTGGTTGAAGGGGCTTGTGATTTGCTGAGGATCTAAATCATAGGGCCGATGTTGCGACTACATTCGTTGTAAGTGACTTGTTCCCGAAGGTGACTTGTGCTTATTCGTATGGTTCTTACCGCCTAGTCGGTAAGATACCAGTGGTGCCGAGTGGAGGCTGTCATGAGTCGTAACATCGCGGATGCGACTGGGCTCGAATGAGGAACGGAGAAAGGCAGTAAGTACGGATGTGTGCGAATAACCGAGTAAGACCTACGAAGTTGTAGGTGGTTTACGAAGGGGAACATAAAGTAACGGTTCGGCAGCAGGTAACCACAAGTCCTACCTGCGACAGTGAGTGTGGGACAATTGATAAAACCTACGACCAATCTCGAAGGACATGCAGTGAGTTGGTAGAGTCGGCCTCTGCAATGCATCTGATCTGAATCAGTTTGTAAAACATATTAAATTAATCTGATATAAATCGGTAGTAAGGAGTATCTGATACAAATTGGTTGTAGAGTGTATGCCATCCCTTACTGTGAAACTGAACACCTATCAACCACCCATCCCCCCAGGCTAATCAAGTGCAGAGAAGGCACCAGGTGGGCTCAACCACACCTCAATCAGCCACAGAAACCTATATAAACAATATATGCTGATCTCCTAGTGAATGAGATGGCAACCCCATGGAGCATGAATTTTTTGACCAGTGAAGCCTATTGCGAGTGATATTGAGAATGACCTATAGTGACTGGAGGCTTGGGTCTACGAATGAATCGTATATTTGTCAGAAGGAACTTTACGAATGTACTATGCCTGTGCCGAATGATGTCGGGACATGAGCGACAACAACTCCGGGGCAGGTTTTTTCACGAAAGGGGTGCAGGATAAGAAGCATAATAAACCGCAAGATTTTGCACATGACACGAAAGTTTGGATACTACCTGCGACCGTGAGTGGGAACCGTCGACGAAGACCACGAATGAAAAGCCGGAGTGCACCTGCGATTGAATGCACAGACTGCCGAACGTGAGGTGAGCTGGGAAGAGTCAGCCCTGTGATGTGAGCTACCGCGCACTGGAACCGACACAGACCATCCTGGGTGGTCTGGTTAAATACCCTCCAGGCTCCTCCCATAACTTCAGGCCGGTAAACCGGCCTTCCTATATATATATATATATATATATATATATATATATATATATATATATATATATATTTACAATAAACATAAGGGATGTACTCACTTTTGTGAGATACTGTATATATATGTATATATATATATATATATATAAATATTTACAAAAAACATCACTTTTGTGAGATACTGTA
The DNA here is from genome assembly GCA_037952835.1 of Lithobates septentrionalis. NCBI lineage: Eukaryota > Metazoa > Chordata > Amphibia > Anura > Ranidae > Lithobates > Lithobates septentrionalis. The sequence continues at coordinate 1,350,967 of JBBDGP010001464.1, read as the reverse complement.
TGTATATATATATATATATGTATATATATATATATACAGTATCTCACAAAAGTGAGTACACCCCTCACGTTTTTGTAAATATTTTATTATATCTTTTCATGTGACAACACTGAAGAAATGGCACTTTGCTACAATGTAAAGTAGTGAGTGTACAGCTTGTGTAACAGTGTAAATTTGCTGTCCCCTCAAATTAACTCAACACACAGCCATTAATGTCTAAACTGCTGGCAACAAAAGTGTGTACACCCCTAACTGAAAATGTCCAAATTGGGCCCAATAAGCCACTCGAACATCGGGCTCATTCCTAATGGCATGTATTGTGGCTCATACACTATATTACCAAAAGTATTGTGACGCCTGCCTTTACATGCACATGAACATTAATGCCATCCCAGTCTTAGTCTGTAAGGTTCAATATTGAGTTGGCCCACCCTTGCTTTGTGCACTGGTCTAAATCATTTGGTGGAGGGGGGATTATGGTGTGGGGTTGTTTTTCAGGGGTTGAGCTTGGCCCCTTAGTTCCAGTGAAGGGAACACTTGGGCCGTCAGCATAACAAGACATTTTGGACAATTTCATGCTCCAAACTTTGTGGGAACAGTTTGGGGATGGCCCCTCCCTTTTCCAACATGACTGCACACCAGTGCACAAAGCAAGGTCCATAAAGACATGGATGAGCGAGTTTGGGGTGGAGGAACTTGACTGGCCTGTACAACCCGATAGAACACCTTTGGGATAAATTAGAGTGGAGACTGCAAGCCAGGCCTTCTTGTCCACATAGTGCCTGACCTCACAAATTTGCTTCTGAAAGAATGGTCAAACATTCCCATAGACACACTCCTAAACCTTGTGGATAGCCTTTTCAGAAGAGTTGAAAGCTGGTATAGCTGCAAAGTGTGGGCTAACTCAATATTGAACCCTATGGACTAAGACTGGTATGCCATTAAAGTTCATGTGCGTGTAAAGGCAGGTGTCCCGATACTTTGGTAATATAGTGTTAGATTCAGTCATGACATTATGGTGCTTTTGCAAAACATGTTTTTCTCTTTTTTTCATGCAACTAATTGTTTGGTTATTTGTGAAGAATAAAATTTTTCAATTTATTGTGTTCATTTTACATACAAAAAATACAGGTCTTTTATCTTGTCTTTCAAAAAGCAGCTGGAGCTCAGTTTTATTAATGGCCCTGCTCTTTTTATTTGTGACTGCTACAGAGAATTATGGTTAAATGGAGCGCCTAGTAACAATGCTGTTTTATTTACATCCACTGAGTGTTCTAAGCAAATGACCTTGTAGGGGAGAGACAGAAATGTATTGCAATAAGATGATCTAGAATTGCCCAAAGAATCAGGTAGAAGGCAGCGTTAATAATTTAGAAACCATCACTCTGTGAGTTGTAAATAATACAACCGTATTAAGGGTTTCCTGACTGTGCTGCATGCATTGGTAGCATATTATTCACCTTGAAATCAGGAAGGACCTTTTTTCATTGTGGTTCTTTCTTTGCTGCATATAGAAACACAGCACATGCTTATTTATTTACTGGTGTTCTTAATGCATGGAGCACATAGTACCATTCTTTAGTCCCGGCAGCTTCAGATACAGGGATTATTGAAAGCATAACTAAACATGTGTATGTATATATACATTTGTGTGTGTGTGTGTATGTATCTTAAAGAAGCATCCTCTACCTGTGTTGTGGAAATGTATGACCAGTAGACATACTAATAAAAATTCAGCTTTGGCATGTTTTTTCTACTCCGAAGCCGTATCTAATACTACAAACTTTAATGCGTGTGATTACTCTGTTTGGTGAGGAAAAACACTGAGAAAATCAGCATGAGTAAATCACCAAATACCAAAGCCCAGCTACATACATAGGTACATAGCTAGTCTGTTTGAAAAAAGACCATCTAGTTCAACCAATAGTTACAATACTATATACACAATCCTATACCTACAGTTGATACAGAGGAAGGCAAAAAACCTGCAAAGCAAAGAATGCTCTAGCAGGGGACAAAAAATTCTTTCTGATCCCCTGACAGGCAATCGAATATTTCCTGAATCAACTTTACCTATAAATAATAGTATCCAGGTATATAATGTACATTTAGGAAAGAATCCAGACCCTTTTTAAAGCAATCTACTGAGCTGGACTGAACCAGCTCTTTAGGGAGTCTATTCCACATTTTCACAGCTCTTACTGTGAAGATGCCTTTCTTAAATCTCTTTTCCTCCAGACGTTCCCCTTGTACTCTGTGATGACCTTAACCACCTCAATACAATGCACTTACACCCCCTTCTTGCCCAGACCAATTTTCAGCTTTTAGCGCTCTCACAATTTGAATGACAATTACTCAGTCATGCAAGACTGTACCCGTATGAAATTTGCGCCTTTTTTTCACACAAATAGAACTTTCTTTTGGTGGTATTTAATCACTAGTGGGTTTCTTATTTTTTGTGCTAAAAATAAAAAAAGACCGTGAATTTTTGCCCTTTTCTTTGTTTCTGTCATAAAATTTTGCTAATTAGTAATTTTTCTTCATAAATTTTGGCCAAAATTTATACTGCTACATAGCTTTGGTAAAAATAACCCACATTAGTGTATATTATTTGGTCTTTGTGAAAGTTATAGAGTCTACAAACTATGGTGCCAATCACTGAAAATTGATCATATGTGATCAGGCCTTCGGTACATCAGGTGTATCTCATTTCTTGAGACACTAACAAGCCAGGAAAGTACAAATACCCCCCAAATGACCCCTTTTTAGAAAGTAGACATTCCAAGGTATTAGGTAAGTAGCATGGTGAGTTTTTTTAAGTTGTAATTTTTTCCCCACAATTCTTTGCAAAATGAAGATTTTTTTTTTTTACAAAATTGTCATATTATCAGGTTATTTCTCACACACAGCATATGCATACAACAAATTACACCCCAAAATACATTCTGCTACTCTTCCCGAGTATGGTGATACCACTTCAGGCGTTCTACGAGCCTAAATGACACATCTCATTTCTCAACCACCTATTACAATTTTGAAGGCCCTGGAGCACCAGGACAATGGAATTGCCCACAAAATGACCCCATTTTGAAAAGCCAACACCCCAACGTATAATCTATGAGGCATAATGAGTCTTTTGAACGGTTAATTTTTTTCCAGAAGTTTTTGGAAAATGTGGGAAAAAAATGAAAACGCATTTTTTTTTACACAAAGTTGTCAATTTATAAGATATTTCTAACACATAGCATGTACATAGCAAAAATTACACCCCAAAATACATTCTGCTACTCTTCCCGAGTATGGCGATACCACATGTGTGAGACTTCTACACAGCCTGGCCACATACAGAGGCCCAACATTGAAGTAGTACCTTCAGGTGTTCTAGGAACATAAATTACACATCTCATTTCATTCCTCTCTGTCACACTTTTGAAGGTCCTTGAGCACCAGGACAATGGAATTACCCACAAAATTACCCCATTTTGGAAAGCAAACATCCCAACGTATATTCTATGAGGCATGGGCTGCAAATAGGTACTCGGGTACTCTGATGGGCTGCAGATAGGTACTCGGTTTGTACAATGCATTTCCAGACCCTGGAAGTTTACAATTTCCTGGTGCTGGACAATGTGTTGCTGATGCTTCGTTCAGTCAGAGGAAGAGCAGTGGAGAAGGTGGCCGGCTGACCGATGCCTTTAAACAATTTTTCAGTCCTCAGCGCCAAGGTCTGATCGGTTCAAGCAACCATCGCCAGCGTCTGCATTACATGGTGCAGGGATACATATGGGCAAGAGCAGACTTGGAGACCTTTCCAACAGAGCAACCACTGGGTTACTGGGTCTTGAGGATGGACCACTGGCCAGAACTTGCTCAATATGCAATTGAGCTACTGGCCTGTCCTGCATCCAGCGTGCTTTCTGAACGTACATTCAGTGCTGCTGAAGGGTTTGTAATGGATCAAAGAGTGCGCCTGTCCACAGACTCCGTTGATAGGCTTACATTCATAAAAATGAATCAGTTTTGGATCAGCAGCTATCAAGCACCTGATGCTAATGTAACTGATTTAATGTGCTATGGATGTGGGATCCCTTGAAGACTGCCTATGCTGACTATCCTATTCCTCCTCAATCTTGATGATGCTAGCTTCCAACAATATTTTTGGTTTAGGGCACCGCCACCATCACCCAAGGCCCAAGTTTTCTGCCCCTGTTTAACATGGGCATGTAATTAAAATTTTTGATCTAATATTTCACAGCAGGGCCCGTTCCTGCGCCCAACAAGAGTATCTGTGAGGGGTTACAGTGTTGTGGCACCACCACCACCACCCAAGGCCCAATTTTTCTGCCCCTGTTTAACTTGGGCATGTAATTAAAATTTTTGATCTGATATTTCCCAGCAGGGCCCGTTCCTGCGCCCACCAAGTGTAACTGTGAGTGCTTACAGTGTTCTGGTACCACCAACAAGGAAGAGGGGCGCCACTGAATATATATCAAATTACATTTATTATTAAAAACAATATCCACTCACATGTAAAAACTGAAGTGTAGATCTCAGGTAACACAAGGAGAAGCGGAGGACTACAAATGGCAGCAAGTCCAGATGCGCTGACATCACCTCTCATAGGCTGAAGATGAACTGCACTAAGTCAATACAGTAGTCCATAAACACACTACAAATCAGGGAGCAGAAGAGCCGTCTGAGGTAGTGTGGGTTCCAAGAGGAAAGTTTGTGAGGGCGTCCAAGCTGGTGCTTTAGTGTGAAGCGGTGTGTCCCAACATCTCGTCCGGCATCCGTGGTAGAGGTGGAAAGACGGCCGTGTGATCGGAACCAGAACGAGGCTTGGATCGCAAACACTGTGGCGCCGGGCTGTGACGTCACAGCCCGGCACCACAGTGTTTGCGATCCAAGCCTCGTTCTGGCTCCGATCACAATTCGAACTACCTAAAATGCAAGCAAATTCTCTGAAAGTGTATTGTGTTTGACTAATTATATTGACCATTATATTATAGGATCTGGGCACTCAGTTGTTACTATTCCAAGTTATATATCTTGTAGGTACTGAACTGTGTAATGGAGAGCAAAGCAGGGTAAACTCTGAACCCATTACAGACTACATCCATATCCACTGTAAGATGCACCTTATAATGCTATAGTAGTTTTATAGAAATTATATCTATAAATCATTCATTTATATTGTAGTAAACTATATGATAACCACATATTTAGTCTAAATAAAAGTCCTTGTCAAATAGGTATTGAATAATTTGAACTCACGGTTCAAATCAGCACTATTGAGCGATCTTGTCTGAGAAACATTTGAGAGTTCCTTGTACTACAACAGTAACGGTTAATTTAATACTGTGTGAAATGGAAGCCAGTAGTGAAACTGAGGCGACATGATACACCAGCAGGATTTACTGGAAGATGACTCCTAATGCCGGAAAGAGTGAAGGTGAAAGGACATACTGTATGTAAAACAGGTTAAGGTGGCTCTACTGTCTACTGTATTACTAAAGCAGTCAGTCTGAAGCTGCAAAATCTCAGAGAACAGCTACTTACAATACTTTTATAACAGTTAAACACATTTCATAGACTTGAAAACAGGTGGATTGGAAGCAACATTTTTGTCATAGAAATTCACATTTACATTTTTTCAGGGAGGATTGGTAAAAGAAAGCATCTCTGGGTGGTGTTTATATTTTAAAGGTTGGTTTTAAATCTTTATACTGTATTTAACACAAATAGTGAGCAATTGACATTGGTGTAGAGCAGGGTTCTCCAAACCTTCGAAACAAAGGGTGTAGAAAAGGCCTCAATGTCAGTGGGAAAAAACAATGCCTCGTCTTTGGTGTCAGGGGGAGGAATGGTGTCCCATCATTAGTGTCATTGGGCCCCATTATTGGTGCCATTGGGAAGAATTGTTTCCCATCATTGGTGTCTTTGGGAGGAATAGTGCCCCATCATTGGTAGCATTTGGCTTCATTGTTGGTGTCGTTGGGAGGTATTTGGCCCCATCAGTGGCGTCAGTGGGAGAAATTGGACCCTATCATTGGTGTAAGTGAGAGGGATTGTGCACCACTGTTGGTATCAGTGAATGAAATAGTGTCCCAAAGGCTGTATAAAAGCAAGCAAAGGGCCACAGTTTGGGGACCAATGGTGTAGAGTGATAAAAAGATGATCTATCATCCAGAAAATTACATTCTAAGATTTTACGTTTATTAGCAAATAAAAGAAAAGACACCAAGGCGCTGAACCTTCTTAACCAGTGGTGACCAGAAATGTCCCAACAAGTTCTGCTGCTATGGAATCCTACTTGAGGATAGAAGAAATCAATAAACGGCACACAGACACAGTGCAAGGACAATGCGTGTGATATAACAATGGTGGCAATGTCTATGTGTGAACAAACTGCTTAACCATGGCAACCAATTGTGAGGTCAATCCAGTCCCACATATAACTTGGCAATAGACGCACTATTGTGAAGGCAATATAAGGTAATATAAACATATGTCTAGTATTGTTGCATTGTCCAAATGGGTACTTTATTGCTTAAACATTCAAAAAGTCAACAGAACATAATAGAAAAGAGCATAATAAAATTCCACAATTTAACAGCAAAATGGTAAGGTTCTTGCTATGGTGTCCATGGTGTGCACACCTCTCTGGGGACATTTTTTTATTATGATCTGTGGCCTTGATATAAGGTTTTAACCAATAAAGTAACCATTTGGATAATGCAGCAATACTAGACATCTGTTTATATTACTACTCTGCCTTCACAATAGTGCATCTATTGCCAATTAATATGGGGCATTGGATTGACCCCAACATTGTTTGTCACAATTAAGCAGTTTGTTCACGCATAGACACTGTCACCATCATTTACATCACATACATTGTCCTTGAGCTGTGTCTATATGCTATTTATTAGTAATTACTGTGATGTGGTTGTTGTTTTTTCTTAGTTCAGATGCTTGACGAAGGGGGTGATCTAAACATGTTTTGTGATTGTTTGGCTACTAGTAGGGACTGGTGGGTTGTCCTGTCTTAATAGTTCTAACACCCACATTTGCTGACATGACAATCTGCTTATGTTTATTTTAATTGGATAAAATGATCCCCAACAATAAATTACCAGTCAGCTTTCTACTACATGAAGTTACTGATAACTTAAATGTTGTTATGGGAGGCAGCATATCATTGCTGATTGCAGTATATCAGAGGTAGGCAACCTTTCAGAGGTTGAGATCTACCTGGACAACATGGAGAAAATAAAAGATCACGGGGGGGTGGGGGGGATAAAAACACATAGTGTGTCACAGTAGCATATTCTGCCCCACTCCAAATCACCCCCCACAGTACTTTTCTCTGCCCCCCCGTAGTGGTGTCCTCTGCCCCCTTTCACATCACCCCCCACCCCAGTAATATACTATCCCCCCCCCACTGTAGTGTTCTCTGCCCCTCTGCCCCCCCCCCCACACATATGGTAGTGCCTGCTGCTGTTTCTCTTGTCCCCCTCCCAAAGAAGTGTTCACAACACACAGCCATGTGTAGGTAGCTCCCTCCTACATTACAGCAACTGTACATCAGAGCGGAGTGAAAGGCAGCACAGTGCTGGATGGAGGGCGGGAGCTGCCAGGGTTAACTTTTGACGTTAACGAGCTGATGATTGGTTGCTAGGACTGCTTAGCAATCAGTCATCTGCTAATTAACTTGCAAAGGTTAACTAAAGCAGCTTTAGGAAAAAGGGGGAGCCAGATATAGAAATATGTAGAAAAGTGGTGCCTACATCCTATCGAATGTAGAAAAAAATGGTTTGAGGCTTTTTTGGGCTTTCATGGTACTGTACAAAGGCTAGACATAACCAAGGGAGATATATAAAATTTAATTTATTTAACAAATCTTTAAAACATAGAAAACATCTAAAAGTTATAGATTGGAAAACGTATCTTACACATTCAGCTCTACAAAGTTACAGATGGGATGATCAGTGGAAGATGACAGTTATCAACCAGAACATATACTATCTGTATATTGGATGCTCAACATGTTTGGCGGGGAACACTACCGCTTCTTCAGGAGCTTGTAGTACAGTATTATTATAGAGCAAACATCATAATTGTAATGCCAGAACATTAACAAATTGCAGAAAACCCAAATGGGGTACAAGTCTGCCCCGGATATGGAAGTCCCACACTAGGGGGTACACACTCCGTCGTAGTCACAAATGTAACTAAAGCAACTGCCGTTCTCCCGCCCTCCACCCAGCACTGTTTTGCCTCTCACTCCACTCTGCTAGTAAAAGGATAGTGCCGCAGGCTGGGGGGGGGGGGGAGTATTGGCACAGCCCTGATTGTCATTTATGTGTTGGCCTCCCGCAATCGACAGGCAGTTTGCGATTTATGGGTTTCCGACCCCGGCAGTATATAATGGTAATTTAAAAAAAATTAAGCTCCTCATTTCTTTTAGGCCTCTCTATAAGATAAAGAATAATAATCTGTTGGATTGCTACAGTATATATAGGATATGGAACATATTGTTGAAAGCAAAGCATTCATCTAAAAATAGACCTTGTTGTCATATGAGATCCTGGAACTGCCATTACACAGGCTAGCTATAGATGTAAATGATTTCAATATACAGTCATTCTTGTTCATTCTTGTTCATCATGGATTGTTTTTCAAACTATTCATAAACCTCATCTTAATAAGAAAAAAATCTCTTGCATCCTTAATATTATCATTAAATCTTGATTGAAAAAGGTACAGGTCTCCAAGGGAAATACCATAGTTTCAGATAAAGATTACTAAAGTCTTTAATTTGTTTCATCCAATGAACAAGCTAAGAGGATGATCCAGGTTGTAGAATTTTTTTCAAGAAGTTATTCTGCACAGGATGATGATGTTCTTTTTTACAGTATATGTTATACCTTATCAGTTATATATATGGAGATAGTGTTGAGAAGTACTTTATCTGAAGCCACACAAGTTCGTTAACCTGAAATACCTGACAAGTCTGAATAAAACATTGATGAAGTTGTAAAAAAAAAGGCAAAAGTACAACTATAGTAATATAAATATGCAATTTTTCATAGAAAACACACAAAGAATTTATACCCTACCATGCAGCTATAGTCGTACAGAATTTTCAATGTGGGAAGACCATGTTTCAGGAGAGATCAAGAAATAGATAAATTACTCAACTATTATTAAATGGTGGTACATACAGTATACCTAAAGATGTAACTATGCATCCAGTCCTACTCTATTGAAACATCCTATCAAGCAATCCAGAGACCTTCCAATTCAAGAATCGGTGTCCATTTATGAAATCACAAGGTTTACAGAAGTGTGTTCTCAGCAGGCAACTCCAAAGAGACATGTTGTGTTATGCCATGTCAACCAGCTCAACAGGACATTTGATTTAGAATGGATGACACAGCATTTGGCTTTACTGGCTCCATCTTCTTATATAGATTTTCTTTGGGCTTCCTTTGTCTTTAGTAAATATGACTTAACTTTAAAATACAGTTTCTTGAACAGCCAGTTCTCTCGTGATTGATATTTCTGCTGCTTGAAAGACCAGACCATTTGCTTTTACATATCATTATAAATTTAACCTTCAAAGGCAGGCTTTTCAAATGTTCCCCTCTTTATTGTATCTTGTGGGCACTGCGAAGGAAAGCTTTCCTGATGTTGGGATCCTTAGGGAATGACCTTTCTCTCCATTCCTCTGACATGCATCTTTTTTGAAGTTCTCAAATGTTTAGTCAGTGCATCGGATGCAACTACAGTCACAAGTGAACCAGGAACACAATGTGGAGTAGATTAATATTATGTAAAAAAATATTTTTAAAGCGGATCTTTACCCATAACAACTTGATAAAAAATAATGTTCTTTAACAAGGAACATACATCCACATTAATAATTATGGTACCAAAACTAGTGAGTGCTGTAAATTGCCTCCAGCATTGCCCCTGTTTCTTTTTGCCGGAGGTTGCCATTTTGCTGAAGCCCAGAGCCCCTGAGCAGCAGTAAATATTTAGGCTATCAATAGATCAGCCTTTAATGGCTCTAATATTCGGTCGCAATGCCAAAAATTGAGAGCAACTGTACATGTACAGAGCAGAGTGATACAGTGTATTACTAGATTTTAAACAGTATAGGCACTTATTTTAATGTTTTGCATAGCTATACCTGCAAAAGGGGCCAGCCTAACGTGATCTAGCAGGACTTAATTTTCTGACTAAAGTTCCACTTTAAGTTCCTGATACCTGATCATCAGTGAAAAACCTATTCTTTTGGCATGTTCATATTAAAGGTTTAAAAAATAATAATAAATATGGCGCTAATTTTGTGCAAAACATAAGCAAGTCAATGTGATTAAACGTGTGCTGCTGCCCCTTTGAATAGATATCCCACCTTTAAACTATACTATATATGAAAAGTCAGGCGCTACTATACCACTGCAGTTATTCATATAAAATTTAAAAAAATCAGTGTAATAAACATAAATTTATAAAAATCAATTCACAAAATGTATAAGTGATAAAAGTCCACTGATAGTCCTTCTTAACATCTTCCAGCTGCTGTGCTTGATGTCAATGGCGTTGGCGTAATTTCCTGTTCTCAAGCATCACTTCCGGTTATTGGAACGCACTCCGGCTCGAACAGAGCGGCCAGCAGTGCACACTAGGCTGTGTATGTTGGTGCTAATGGCAGTCCCGATGGTTTAAATGAGATAAGGAAATTTGGAGGAGCCAGTTGTTGGTGCGATTTTATATGGCAGTATACGTGGATCATTAGAACTGTGATCTGAGGAGTGATATCGGGTGGTATCCCTAAATATACAAGGCGTATTTAATACTTACGGTTGGTGAGTGTGCATTTTATACCCACTGTGGTGGAGCACTAATGGAAGGAGATTCAAGCACTTTGTATCTCAATGCATGGTGGTTGGAGCATTTTAAGAAGGACTATCTATGGACTTTTATTACTTATACTTTCTGTGAATTGCTTTTTATGATTTTATGTTTATTACACTGATTTATTTTTTATTTTTTATGAATAATTGGCATAGTATAGTAGCGCCTGCCTTTTCATGTATAGTATGTTCATATTTAGGCCTCATGCACACTGGTCATTAAAATAACATTATAAAAACGCCAGTAGCTCTGCAGTGAGTTTTTCAACGTTTTTGCAATAGCGTTTATCAGTATTTTTTTGCGTTTTTCTGCGATAGCGTTTTCTAGGGTTTTTTCTTTTTAATCTTTTTTTTTTTCAATGAATCAAAAACGTTAAAAAACGTTTTCAATGGATCAAAAATGTTAAAAAACACTGGTGAGCTGCGTTTTTGAGTGTTTATTGGCGCTTATCAGCGTTTTTTGACGTTAGCGCATTTTTACAGCTAAAAAACTCCTCTCAGAACACATTGGTTTTCGTTTTTTTTTGCAGCCAAAAGAGCGCCCCAGACAAAAACAGCTGATAACAGCCTATGCATGGACACATAGGATAACATGACGGGGAGTTTATTGACTGTAGAATAAAACATCTGAAGCCAAAAACAACAGCTGTAAAAACGTCGAAAAATGTCCAGTGTGCATGAGGCCTAAAGGATAAGTTTACCTTTGGTAACATGTTACATGTTACACCCATAGGTGTGCGCAGCCTATTGCATTAGGGTGTGCACCCTTAAGCTCAAACACACATGTGTGTGCGAGTGTCTACATATATATGACCCCGACACATTGATCTCCCTGCCGGCACAGTGAAAGAGAAGAGCATAAACACTTCTCTTATGGCAGAGCTGGTAAGAGGGAGATCTTTCCCCTGTTTCTGCAGCTACACAGAGCGATAACACTAATGTGCACGGGGTGATTAGGGTGTGCCTGGGCACACCCGGCACACCCTGTGCGCACGCCTATGGTTACACCATAGTTACAGATGCACCAGCCCGATTCTCCTTGATCCCTCATTCTGACAGCTAGCGGAGGATCTTCTCCCCCCCTCCTAGCTGTCACAATCTGCAACAAAAGCGTCAATGTTCTGTGAATGGGAAAACTACAGGCAGCCTTTGTGGCTATCTGCTTGTGGTTCTCAATGAACTACCACGGCGCTGTTGAGCACTGTGGTAATTCATTCATGCTTCCTGTCACAGTGTTACTGTCTGGCTGTAGCGGAGGTCTGGGCAGACAGATAGACAGACAGTATGCAGGACTGTGACATTATACCCATGATCTGCTGATTGTGGGTGCAATGTTTTACAGGTCCATTACAAAAAATAAAAAATAAATGCATATTTTTTTATATGCAAAAAATGTACATTTATTATTTTTTTGTAAAGGTGAACTTATCCTTTAAATCCATGGCTCTATAGCAGGATTTTCCCTCAGCACTATTCTGTGCTTATAAAATGCACTTGTAGCAAATGGTTACAGAGTAAATTTAGCATTGCATCATAACATTAAAGTGTTTGAAAACCCAAATCATAAATGATTAAATATTGGTAATTTACATAACACGTTTACCATTTTTTTAAATAACTGCTTTTCATTGCTACTAAAATGGTGATTTTAACATTTTAATCTTATTCCTTGGATTAGGGTGACAACACTATTTATAGGATATACTTTATCCCATGTCCAGTGTCCTTTCCCTGTTCTGTAATTGAGCTACCAATGTCATAGACAAGCTTGCTTACAAGGGGTTGTTTCCAGTTATTGATTGGCAGTGACTCCTGTGGCAAAACAAAGAAAAATATGCCAATCAGGAAGCAGAGGCGTTCCAAAAGAAGAAGGAGATGGATTTCAGGAAGCAATCAATTTCATAAAAAGTCATTTTTATTAAACATCCTACAAGCAATTTGGTGGCTACTTGCCACTTTATCTGTGGTGTAATGCAAATGTTCTTTGACAATCAGAGTGATCGGCAGTGGGACCTAAATCAGAATTTTTAATAAACATAAAGGTTTTTCACTATGAGAGGACACCTTTTTTTTCCTTTTTTATAAACTGTTCCCGCCCATTGAATGACGAGGATAAGGAGCAGAGCAACACCAAGGAGGGAACAACATCTAGGATAGATATCTATGGAGAGCTCTGGATAGGTCCCATAGTGCCCTAAAAAGTGTTATTGACTTCTCTTGTTGTACAGTAAGGGGGTCATTGGAATCTGGTGAGTGAGGATGGTATCACATGAACACGAGGTGGAAAAGTACTAAGGGGGTCGACTTTGGTGTCAAAGCACAAGTGCCTTTCTCTTCACATTTTTAGGGACTTTTTCTACTTTTTACTTTTTATGATTTTTTAAGGCACGTGGACAATGGTAGTTCTGTTTTCACATGTGCAAGATATGCATGATCTGTGTGCTGAGCTATATGGTGGAAAAATCAATACCAAAGAAAAGAAAGGCTATGCTGGTCACAAACAGTGATAACTGACCTGCCGTCACAGATTTGCTATGCAGCTGATCTGGTACTTGCAGCAAGGCTATTCTGTCACTTGTAGTTACACAAACATGCAGGGTTGTTTCGTCATTTGAAATGGTATGTGATAGGGGGCGCTAGTATGAGTGTTATACAAAAAAACTCTAAAATTCACTATAAGCAAACATAATAGACAAACATAATAAAGTGCATAGTGCTCTTATAAACAGTTAATAATATTGGTGATGAATTCATTAATCTGATAATCAATCAAAAATACAGTCCATATAAATTCTTATTGTTGTGATTCGTATCCATACACTGTCACCAAGGCAGATCTTTGTGACTATCACCCGATGAGTGTGAGTAAAATGCCTACTCACCAAATGGACATGACCTCTTTAACAAAAAGAAGATAACAACAGACAGTTTGGATAAAGCAGTGGGCTTGCTGGTAACCAATGGAGATGTGGCTGAAATCCTTTTTCAATAAGATCCTCCTCTCCACCACAGGTAAACCATTGAAATGAACAAAAAATGCACCATAGCATAATACAGTTTATTTAAAAAAAATAGAAAACATGAACAAATTGGCTGCTTCCATTTTAAGGTGCTTTTTCCCGCCACTGAGGATATCAGCATGTAAACACCATGTGTAGGTCCGCAGCCTCCCAGCCTCCGCTCGGTATATGGCGTGCGTTCCACCACCATGGTGTTAGTAAACCGGAAGTGGATTACCGTAAGTAACGTGACCGGGATGCAACTCGACGTACATTTCGTTCAAAGTGCTTCCTAATGACGTTGTAAAACTAAATGTACGTCGAGGCACATCCTGGTCACGTCACTTCTGGTTTATCAACACCATGGCGCTGGAACGCATGCCAGATACCGAGCGCAGGCTGGGAGGCTGTGGACCTACACATGGTGTTTACATGCTGATATCCTCAGTGCCGGGAAAAGGCACCTTAAAATGTAAGCAGTCAATTTGTACTTGATTTATATATTTTTTTAAATAAACTGTGTTATGCTATGGTCCATTTTTGTTCATTTCAATGGTTTACCTGTGGTGGAGAGGAGTATCTTATTGAAAAAGGATTTCAGCCACATCTCCATTGGTTACCAGAAAGCCCACTGGTTTATCCAAACTGCCTGTTACCTTCTTTTTAGTTAAAGAGGTCATGTCCATTTGGTGAGTAGGCATTTTACTCACACTCATTCAGTGATTATCACAAAGATCTGCCTTGGTGACGGTGTATGGATAAGAATCACAACAATAATAATTGATATGGACTTTATTTTTAAATGATTATCAAATTAATGAACTCATCACCAATATTATCGCACTATGCACTTTATTATGTTTGTCTAATCACAAATTGTATATCGTGAATTTTAAAGTTTTTTTATATAGCACTTATACCAGCGCCCCCTTTCACATACCATTTCAACACTAAAGTCAGCACATTGCACTTTAAGGGGAGCATCTTTAATTTAATTTAATTTGCACATACTATTTTTCTGTAGCGCAAGGTTTCTATCATTTACTGTTTTGTCATTTGTAGTTTAACAAATTTTTGGTCTGGTCTTACCTCCTTGCAGCACAGGATTGGTAATTATAGGTGTCACCAAATCACACTTGCTGATTAATCTAGCTTGCATCATGGCCACTTCCTGACCAGCCTTCCAATCTACTACTTTATTTTAACTGTGCTCGCTTCAGGCCCCTGTTCCAGTGTTTCAGAGGGACTCTGATTTCCTGGTTTCTGAGTGACTCTGGGTTCCAGTTTCTAGTTCCTGTGTCCCTGAGTTCCTCTGACCCCAGTACCTACTTTGATCCCTGTATCTCAGTGTCTCTAGTGATTCTGTTATTCTCCCACTCCTGTGTTCCTCGTACTCCAGTTTTGCAAGAGACTCTCAACCCTCTGATCCTAGAATCTCAGTGGTCCCATTGACCTCTCTACACTCCTGTCACCCCAACATCTCCAATAACCCCTGCACTCTGTACCTTCAGCGATCATTGTGTCCTCTACTGTCTTCAAGTCCATTGTCCCTGAGTTCTGGTGTCAGCAAGATTTCCTTGATTAAGCACATTTCTGTTGTGTGAAATGCATCTACCTTGACCACTGCTGATGTCCTCTGGTGTCGTTTTGGACATTTTAATATTCCAATAAACTTTACTTGAAGGCCACGTGAGGTACAGCCGTTTCTTATTTTGATTGATTTCGCAAGATTTCCTGTCAGGGCCATTAGTTATCAAACTTGGTCCTGTATTTCAAAACAATCTGCTGCCTGCCTCAACCTTTGGCAGGTCTTATTTCAGAGATTTCTTATCAATTTGTCACTTCCTTCTGGTTCTTTCCCTGGTCAGCTGCCTTCTGCACGGGTGTGTCCGAAGGCTGCAACCTGGGAGTTGTCCCACAACAAAGCCCATTGCACTTGTAGGTGCACTGGAGAACACAAGGTGGCTCCTTAAACTCTGCGCCTTGCCCCTTTTTAGGACTCACATCTCCACCAATCATGAAGGCAGCTCAGAAGGTCTAGCTCATAATACTTGCAGCATGATCTAACATATAACGTTATCCAAATAATATGGACGCAGAATATGTATACTGCTAGATACACAGATGAAATATACTGTATATGGAAAATTAATGCAGTAAAGGAGAAGCAGCAGACCGATGAGCTCATTTCTCTGTCACTCTGCTCTATCTTACTATTATTGTGTTCCTAATTATCAGTTCAAATCCAGGTACTGCTTACATTAATAAAAAAAAATATTTTTAATGCATTAATGAATAAAGAGCTGCATTATTTTGTGTCTTTTATATTTGTCTGATGTTAAGTTTAAGTCCTCATGCACACGGACGTTTTTACAGCTGCTTTTTTGAGCTTTTTTTGCAGCTTAAAAAGACCTGTCTATGTTAGTCTATGGCTTCATGCCCACCTAGGCGTTTTTGAGCTGCAAGTGGCATAGGCGTTTTTAAGCTGTAAAAAAAAACCCAGGACCAGTGGGTTCTGAGAGACGTTTTTCAGCTGTAAAAACGCTCTAACGTTGAAAAACGCTCAAAAACGCTGAAAAACGCTGATCCATTGAAAAAAAAAAAAAAACTTTGAAAAAAAAACCGCTCAAAAACGCTAACGCGGAAAAACGCTCAAAAACGCTAAAAACGCTATTGCAAAAACGCTGAAAAAAGCTGAAAAAAGTTTTAAAAAATCACTGCAAAGATACTGGCGTTTTCATAACGTTATTTTAACAGCCTGTGTGCATGAGGACTTAGGATGCACTTACACTTTAAGACCCCCGATATACCAATGTATTAGGTATTTAAAATTTCAGCAAGTGATTTAAAATATTTATAAGTACTTAAAGAGTTGTTGGTCAATACTTTTCTCAACCATATAATGGAAGTCTATAAACTGAGAAAAGGAAGTGAGTAAAAAGAGTGAGTTACTGGGTATCGCTGTAAAACAGGTGAAAATTTAGATGCAAAGTAAGCAGTGTATAGGTCAAGAAACTAGGTTAAAATACAGATTAAGTTACAATCCAATGACAGGTATTGAGAATCCAAATAAGCCTTATGGAACCAAAGTTCCAGTTTTTGTTGTTCCTTCTGCCATTCTTTTGGTGCAATGTTTCTTCTCTTGCAGCACCATGGAATCTCAATTCCACCAGCCATCAGTAAATGCTGGAGATGTTAGCCGACCACTTCATTAGGGATAAGAGACTCTTCAGCAATTATTGAATGTTATTTTAAATACAAAATAATTTGACCCCAGAAGTGCCATTTATAAATGTGTCTAAGTGCATCTTTTATCTACTTCACATCTTAAGTTTGTGTGACTTAGTAAAAGGGAACATATGGTTTATGGTGCAATAACATCTGAAATCTGAAGTAAGAGGATCCACTCAACAAGGACTAAAAGCTTTAGTGAAAAGTAGATTAACATACTTTACCTATTGATATCTAGTGGTGTACACTAGTGGCCTTTTTTAATAAACAGTGGGAAGAGCAAATTGCTGCTTCCTAATGGCAGTATACCACAGCAATCAATCCTAATTAGTTGTGCTGACGTCCAACAAGTATGTATGCAAGTATGTATACTGATTAGTTGCCATAATTTTCTTCACATAAAATTGGCCCTGTTTATTGAATAAGGCCTCAAGAGTTTACAGATGTGTCATTAGCGCTTTTGCTCAGCGTATCCCTGTATCCTGGCCTTTTAAGGTAAGGGATTGTAAGTAGTAAAAGATGATACAGTGTAAAGGGTAGTGTTTTATTTTGCCTAAATTTGGAGAAGAACAAGATGAGAAGCAGAGTGTTCCAAATGCTAGCTAGGAAGTTATCCATAGTAGACATTGTTCACTAACAAAGGTTACATTTGGCACTTGATTGCTCTCAGAGTGTACTGTGTGTCCAGTCCAAGTATGGAGTTTCTCCAGCTACCTGAGCAAAGTGTTTCTACATGTATTAAACAAATAAAAAATATGTACGTACATCATAATTAAAGAGGAGGTCCGCCCACCCCTGCAAAAATTAAAAGCCAGCAGCTACACATACTGCAGCTGCTGACTTTTAATAAAAGGACACTTAGACACTTACCTGTCCTAGAGTCCAGCAATGTCGGCACCGCAGTTGATGTTTCCATCAGCTGTCGGGTGCTGCCGCCATTGCGAGTAAGGGAACCCTGCAGTGTAGCATTATGACTTCACGCCGGGTCCCTACTGCGCATGAACGAGTGACTGCTCTGCTCTCCTACTGGCCCGGTGGCGGGGGAAGGAAGAGGGAGGTAGAGGGAGCCGAGCTGTGATGTAATGCGCCATTGCCCGGACTCCCAGAAGTGGGGACAGGATACCTGTCAAAGACATGTATCTACTACCCCCTTGCCCCTAAAAGGTGCCAAATGTGGCACAGGAGGAAGGAAGGTGACAAACGAGCAGAAGTTCCACTTTTGGGTGGACGTTCGCTTTAAGTATTAGACCCCTTTCACACTGGGGCATTTTTCAGGCGCTTTAGCGTTAAAAAAAGCGCCTGTAAATCGCCTAAAAGAAGCCTCATCTACAATCCCAATGTGAAAGCCCGAGCCCTTTCACACTGCCAGCGTCCGAAAAACGCTGGTAAAGCGCCGCTTAAGACCCCTTTCACACTGGGGAATTTTTCAGGCATTTTTCGGGCGCTGGCAGTGTGGAAGGGCTCGGGCCATCGGCGCACCCAGCCCGGTGGCAAAAACACGAAAGCACTGCAAAGAAGCTGCTTGCAGGACTTTCTTTGACGCCCTGCCAGTGCAGCTCCCCAGTGTGAAAGCACTCGGGCTTTCATATTCGGATGGCAGTTGAGGCTTCTTTCAGGTGCTTTACAGGCGCTTTTTAAATGCTAAAGCGCCTGAAGGGGTATTATGGAAATACTTTTAGGCTGTTAGGGCTCATGTACTCAGATGCAGTTAAATGTGTTTTTAAACAAAGATAAAAGCATATGCCAGAATAATGAATGTATTTAGATGAGCCTAGTTTACACCACTGTGGCACTTCCATGTCATTTTGAAAAAAAAAAGTACAGCATGCTGCAATTTGTTGTACAAAAACATACCAGAATGCATGTAAATAAACACACCACAAGCACATATAAATGCAAAAGAAAAAAAATGATGTCAACAAAAACACAGTTTAAACATGTTACAACTGCATGCAGACGCACATGTAGAACTTTACACTGAACTATTGTGGTTTAAGCAAGATGTAAATCTTGCTTGAATGTGTAGCACAGGTTTGTGGGTCTCGGTTTAGCTACAGTGACCTGGGTTTCTTTTATTCTTAGTTACTGTGTAGGTTTACAATCTATTTTTACTGATATTGGCTTAAAAACAGCAACACCTGTTCGTTCTGGCAGTTTAAGCAATATTGTGGATAATCACTGAAGTAGAAGGGCCACCTAATTCCAGTTCTGTAGACCTTCTTGTGCCAAGAGATAATCACTTCAGTAAATGAATGCTTTTAAATAAAGTTTATCTATTTTTGTGTTTGCCCCAATGTTCCCTCCAAAGGATTTGTGGTTAGCCCTTTTTTGGGTGACAATAGAGGTATTATAGTAGGAACAATCGATTCTGTCAACATTGCATCCTAAAACTTTAATGTTCCCAGAATGTGCTGCTCGTCCTCCTGGCACTGCCAGATTACTGGCCTGCAGTCTAAAGGTTCCAGGTTATTTAGAACCTACCAGTTCCTACATCCAGACTTGCATAAGCACCACCATGATCAAAACACAAATTGAGCAGAGCTGTATCTATTTGCACAGATTTTTCTGCTGCGGTGTTTCTCTAAAGCACATTGGTAATGGAGGCAATACTGTCCAATACATGAAGCAATGCATGCAGTGATTGTCCATGTAAGACTAATAAGTAATTTGGTTCAAAATGTAACTTGAGCTTGGGGAGATTTTCTTTATAGAACATGGATTCACCCTGTATATGTATACAATGTTTGGTGTAGATTCACGTGCTAATAATAACAATAATACAAATAAAAAGTTTCAAAAATGTAAATGTAATTTTTATTATTATTTGTGGCGGAACAGTTTTGGCACACGTTTGGGTGCTTCCTTCCGCCAAATAGTGCCTCCTGCAATCTAAACTCTGCCAGCAGAACGAGAGCTAATACCAGCCCTTTTCACTCCACGCATCATGCATGGACAAGATGTCGGGGTAGAACCAAAAGAATGACTGTTTATTGAACAGAAATACAGGGTTTTATACACTTCAAAGTCAAGTCACCACATGAACAATAAAACCAAACATTTACCCAAAATATCACACAATGGTTTAGATAATGAGGTAGAGCTGACACAAGGCTAATCCCATCATAGATACCTCCAAAAGTCAGCCAACAGACAGAAACAATAGGTAAGTCAATAAACTTAATTAAAAATGATAATGCACACAATGGGAGAGACACACTTAATAAACACATAACACCTTAATAAACAGTCTATAGCAAGAGACCCCCAGCACAAGGTTGCTTCAGCTGATTATATTAAAGTGTTACTAAACCCAGTAATATGAAAATAGTTCATCTGACCCCCACAGTGCCCACAGCTTATAAATCTTCTTTTTACATTAAAATATTGCCACTATATACCTTTTTGGATGATCTGTATACCACGGTTACATCATAAACTGCACAATTTCTTCAGTGCTGAGCGTTCAGGAGGTGGAGATTTTCTCACTGCAGCCTGTATACACGCCCACATGTGTGATGCCAATATCATGTGACCTGGCTATCTCTGAGAACAAGTAAGAACAAGTAACTATTTTCTCCAGCATAAAAGACACAACTGAGCATGTGCAGGTTGAGGTTAGCTACCTTTCCTGTTCTTTCCAAGGTAGACACTGCAGGAAGGGGAGGATCTATGCAAACAGGATAAAACAGCCTTTTTACACAATGCAGAGGATTAACCCCTAAACTTCCACAGTGAGTATAACAAGCATGATATTCTGCATATACAGACTGATTTTACTGTTGTGGGTTTAGTAACACTTTAACATCTGCTCTGAGTATCACAATTTAAAGCAGTCATTGCTGGTTTGGGCCTAGAGACCCCAAATATGTATATGGCAGGGACATGCAGTCAGTGGAGGCAGGTGAGGCAGAGCCTGCCATGAACATAAAAAAAAAAAAAGGATCAACCTCAGGGGTTGTAACTCGGCGACCTGGGGTCAGAGAGACCCCAAATTTGGGGGGTAGGTAGCTGAAGTCCTACCCCACCACTGGTCAAAAGGGGATCCTATCATCTATGGTTCCCGAGAAACGGGGGCTCCTTGAGCAGCCTGTCAGAAGCTAAATACAGAGTGGCCAGTTTAAATACAAGCTGGCACACACTGTTTTCAGCAGACTGAGAGGATGAGCTCACAGTGCCTCTCCTCACTTCTTGTCACAGGCACTGAGCTCAATGGACAGCTTGGAGCCTTGCACGAATGGTAAAGTACCATTGGCCCAAGCTATTCAATAAAAATACTGCAGTGGAGGCACGCCTCTCACTGCAGTGTCATAGAAGGGGGGTATCTAAAAGACAAATGCTCCCTTCCAGCCCAGCCCTCTTAACTAGAAGAAAAAAGCATGGGTTTATGTGTATAAGATTTACCAATAATCCCATGTTTTTCTCACACAGTGAGACAAGAGGGAGAATGAGAATATGCTGCTGAAAATGTACAAGCTAAATCCTATATTATTATGCTATATGTTATAAGATAATAATTTATTATTTATCCATTTACTGTGAAATTACTGGTTTAAAGTTATAACTTCAAACTTAAAGAGGAGTTCCACCCAGGGGGGCCATTAAAAAAAAAAAAAAATAAAAGTCAGCAGCTACAAATACTGCAGCTGCTGACTTTTAATTGGACACTCACCTGTCCCTGGGTCCAGCGGTGCGGGGGATCGAAGCCCCGCTCGTCCCCCCCCTCCGCTCGTCGGCGCCGGCATTTCAACTGTGGGCGCCGGGCTGTGGCTTCACAGCCTGGCACCCACTGCGCATGCGCGAGCGGCGCCGAGCGCCGTGATTGGCCGCTCAATCACCTGGGACCTGCAATGGGTCCCAGATGATTGACAGGAGGGAGGGAGAAGAGCCGAGCCCTTCCTGTGCCAGGGGGAAGTGATGTCATCAGCCCAGGCAGACGAAGGGGCAGATTACGAGGGACCACCTAGCAACAGGCATTTAGAGGTAAGTAAAAAAAAAAAAAAATATCCAAATGTTTTTTTGGTTTTTTTTTTAGAATTTTTTAGATATGTTTGTTTTTTTGGGTGGAACCCCACTTTAAGTCATTTATCCATTAAGCCACCTGCTTGAGTACAGTTTTTGAAAATATAGTAAATTACCTTAAAAATAATATATATTAAGTCTTTGTATATTACTTACTTATGGTAATTAACCTCTTGACATCCAGACCAATTCTGACACTTCTCTCCTACATGTAAAAATCATCATTTCCTGACAGACTCCATGGCAGCCTACGTATGGGTTAATCCCGCGTCTCATACCTCATAGGACCCCACTCCCATAAATCTTTGCTTCTAGCCAGAGACCGTGTTCCTTTTTTGTCCTCCTTCTAGGACCAAGGTGTATCTTACCTTATGAAAGTTTCTGAGGTCCGGTCCTGGTTGCACGGTGGTTCTGATGGTGGTTCTGGAGTCCAGCAGTCCCAGCTATTAGCAGGGTGGGTACGGGCAGCTTTTGCGATGCCATGAAGAGCTTCCTAGCCTTGCCATTGGCAGGCAAGCGACAACTGGGCCAAACGTCCTTGCTATTAGCAGGAGGCCCCACCTTATTAAAGCCCGGCCGTGCAGTGGATGATCGTCCCCAAATCAGGCTGGACCAGGATCGTGCGGTGGTATCGTGTATTCCATTTTCATTTCATATATGGCAGCTGTTTTTGTGTGTATTGTGCGTTTTTTCCTGTGTCTTTTTCCTGGCCTCTATGGCGGCTGGAACGCATCTGCGTCCCAGTCCGCCGCATCTTCCGGGTCCCTGCACATTTGCAAGCCTCGTCTGAAAGCGAGGCTTGGTTCGCGCGTGCGCAGTTCCGGGAAAATGGCGGCGGTCGCGCATGCGTGCGAGCCCCGCTTGACGACGCTGGGGGCGCGGTGACGTCATCAGCGGCGCCAAGTTTAAATAGCTGTCAGAATACAGCTATTACTTGGGATGACTGCGGGTGAAAACGGCGGCTTCCCGGTGCAGTGCTTATTCTCTGGCATGGTAGGAGGCTATGCTGCTGGCTGTCCAAGCCTCTCTCTCTCTCTCTGATTCCTGTGTTTGACTGGAGATTGTTCATTACAGATACCAGGATTTCTGCTATGGACGTGTCACCGCCCCCCAGTGGCCAACTCTTGCGCTGCAGGTAGGAATTGTTTTTTTCCTTCTGCTTGACTGTTTTTGGGATTGTTTCTTTCTGGATGCTGTTTATTTCCTTTTATTCTCCACAGCCCTTCTAGGTCTGAACATAGGCCCTCAGCACGTGAAGATACCGATCGTTCCAGATCGCATCATCAAAAACAGTCTTCAAGTTCCAGGCGTTCTAGATCAGCTTCTAGGCGCCATAGTGAAGAGCCCAAGTCTACATCTGGGCGTCACTCACACCGCCATTCTAGCCGCTCTGATAAAAGGGCTTGCTGGGGATGTAAAGCTCAGGTCCCAGAGGGTAAATCCCTCTGTGAGCTATGTTATTCCCGAGCTGCAAAAGAAAGAGGAGCTGGAGACCAGCAGGTAGAAGCTCTGGTCCGAAAAGTGGTTCAGGAATCCCTGATCAGAACGGATCCCAATCGTTCAGCTATCTCTCCTTCTGCTCCAGTGCTAGCTCCTGGTGGGGTTGACCTTGGGGCTCCTGGTCCCTCTAGAAGCAGTCCCTCCTTAAGTGGATCCTCGGAAAGCGAGACTGAGCTGAATGATCCTGGCGTGGGTTTTGATTTTTCCCTGGTGCCACGGTTGGTCAAGGCGGTTAAAGACACATTGAGATGGGAAGAACCAGTAGAAGCACCCTCTAAACAGAGAAAATACTTTAAACATCTCAAAAAGGATCAACCAAATTTTCCCTTCCTGGGAGAGCTTGGCAAAATCATTTCAGATGAGTGGAGTAAAGTTGAGAGGAAGAACTCGCTAATCTCCAAAGTGGCCAAGATGTATCCATTTAAGAGTGAAGAGGTAAAGCATCTGGAGTCAGCTCCGCTCATTGATGCTGCTTTGATGAGGTTGGTGAGGCATGTCACCCTTCCTCTAGAAGATACCATTTCATTTAAGGATGGTCTGGAGAGGAAGATCGATACTGATCTTAAACGCATCTATATCACGGCGGGTATGGCTTGTAAACCAGCCTTAGCTCTCGCAGCTCTGTCAAAAGCTATGGAGTCCTGGTCGGATGATGTGGATGCGGCTTTAGCAAGTGTGTCTGAAGAATTTGTCAAGAGTTCACCAATCCATGAACTAAAACTGGCGTCAGTCTTCTTAGGGGAAACATCCCTGGATATTATCCGCCTAGTGGCACGGGTCATGCTTTCCTCAGTCACAGCCAAGCGCGCCTTGTGGCTGCGCCCGTGGGTTGCGGATCCTGCCTCTAAACAGGTTTGGTGTAGAATTCCCTTTGAGGGTTCTTCCCTCTTTGGGAACAAACTTGATTCCGCCATTACCCGTGCTACAGGGGGTAAGTCAGGGTTCTTACCTCAGGATCGTCGCCTCTTGGGTCAGAGAAGACTTCAACCCAGGCAAGATCAAGAACGCGCTAGAGATGCCCGCCGCTATAGTCCGGGCCGTGATTTCAGGAGAAACTGGAAGAGAAATCAACCTTCTGGCCAGAAGTCCTCAATGACATCCTCTTCTGGTGGACGGGAGGCTTCTAAGTCTTTTTGATATGAAGCCTGTCCAGGCGGAGCAAGTTGGGGCTCGGTTACTCCTTTTTCAGCACGTCTGGGCAGCCTCGATCAGGGACTACTGGACGATCAAGACAGTCTCATCAGGCCATTCGTGGGTGTTCTGCAATCCACCTTTACACCGGTTTGTTCCCACAGTCCTTCCTCACCTGGAAGAGAAGAAACAAGTTCTTCTGTCGTACACGGATTCTCTGATAGCTCAAGGGGCTGCCGTCCCGGTGCCCTCGGAAGAGAGATTTCAAGGGGTGTATTCCCCCCTTTTCATGGTCCTCAAAAAGAGTGGTTCCTGGAGGCCAGTCATCGACCTGACACACCTGAACTCCTTCATCAAGAAGGAAAAATTCAAGATGGAGACACTGCTAACAATTCGTCAGATAATACAACCAGGCGATTGGCTAGTCTCCATAGACCTGAAAGATGCCTACTTTCACGTACCGATTGCAAGAGACTTCCAGAAGTACCTACGTTTTGCAGTAGGTCAGAAACACCTCCAATTTACATGTCTCCCATTCGGGCTTACAACACCGCCTCGAGTGTTTTCGATGCTCTTACTCGCTGCCGTGGCATTGATCAGAGTCAAGGGTATCTGATTACATCACTACCTGGACGACCTACTTTTGCTTTCGCAGGACAGGGATCAACTAGTGTCACACCGAGATCAGGTCATTTCTACCCTGACAGAGTTAGGTTGGCTGTTGAACAGGGAAAAAAGTCATCTAGATCCGACACAATCTCTGATATTCCTCGGAGCCCAGTTCAACACGATGAAAAGTACCATCTCTCTGCCTCTGGAGAAAATCCCTTTGATTCGGGACAGAATTCATCTGGCAATGTCATCTCCCCTGCTCAGAGCTTCTCAGTGTCTCAGGATAATCGGCACCATGGTGGCAACAGCTCCCATGGTGAAATGGGCTCAATGAAGGATGCGCCCCTTTCAGAAGGGTTTTCTTCAACAGTGGGATCCGGGTTCTCGAGACCATCTTGTCCGGATAACCCCGTCTATGCGGGAGAGTCTCCCCTGGTGGCTGCAGCAGAAGAATCTCCTCAAATGCCATTCCATAGCACCCGTTTCCTGGATCACGGTGACAACGGATGCCAGCAGCAGAGGCTGGGGCACTCTCTGTCTGACAGAGATAGCCCAGGGCCAATGGGATTTCCCATCCCGGGGTGTAGTTTCGAATGTCCTGGAGCTTCGAGCTGCCTTCTGTGCGCTACGAGCCTTTCTCCACTTAACATCAGGGGCCTCAGTCCTCCTGAGGCTAGACAACACGACAGCGGTGTCTTATATCAAGAGACAAGGGGGCACACGCAGTCTCTCCTTACTGAAGGAAGTGAGTCCAATCATGTCTTTGGCTCAGACGAACCTATCAAATCTGACGGCTGTCTATCTTCCAGGAGTTCAAAATGTCCAGGCGGACTTTCTCTCAAGGTTTGTCCTGGACAACAACGAGTGGTCTCTCCACACGGAAGTCTTCAGTTGGATCCTGTCTCTGGGAGTGACACCAGAAGTGGACCTGTTTGCGTCTCCTTGCAACCACAAAATAGAAAAATACTACACGAGATGTCGTTGTCCCCAGGCTTTCGGAGTGGATGCTCTGACGGACCAGTGGAGATTCCACAGGGCTTATGCCTTTCCAGCAGTTCCGGTCATTCTACGCTTCCTATCGAGGCTCAGGTGGGAAGAGGTCGAAATAGTGGCAGTTGTTCCATATTGGCCCAACAGACCGTGGTTCCCCCTCTTACTACAACTCAGCTACCGGAATCCAATTCCTCTACCAGCCAGACCAGATCACCTATTACAAGGGACATCTCTTCACCCATGTCCGTCCCAGCTCCATCTGACGGCTTGGTTCTTGAGAGGGGAAGGTTGGAAGCCCTAGAATGTCCAAGTGCGGCTATTTCGACTCTACTGAATGCCAGAAGACCAGGTACCAATAGAGTTTACCAAAGAATTTGGTCGAAATTTGCAGATTATGTTTCCACCACTGACGGTTCCTGTACTGACCCAAGGATTCAGGATATTCTTGGTTTCTTACAAACAGGCCTGGATCTATCCTTATCAGTAAGTTCTCTACGGGTTCAGGTTTCTGCAATCTCTGCCTTCACAGGTATATCCTGGGCCAGACACCCTCTTACGAGGCAGTTCTTCAGGGGAGCAATAAGGATCAGACCTCAGAGAAAACCGAGATTTTCCAAGTGGGATCTTCCTCTTGTCCTGGATTTCTTTTCGGAAAAAGAAATACAACTTGTGGATCAGGCAACTATTAAAGATCTCTCTCTCAAAGCTGTATTCCTAGTGGCCATAACATCGGCCAAGAGGGTCTCTGAGATCAGTTCTCTAGGATGTAAAGAACCATTCCTCACCTTCTTCCCTGACCGAGTGGTCTTGATTCCTATGCTAGGATCAAATCCTAAGGTAACATCTGTATTCCATGAGAATCAGGAGATTGTTCTTCCAATTTTTCGGGCAACTGAGGACTCTAGTGTTCATCCTTTGGATGTGGGAGAAGTTTTAAAGCAGTACCTTCAAGCCACTGCCTCTTTTCGAAGATCCGATCATTTGTTTGTTTACTTCAAAGGAAAGAACAAGGGTTTGCGTGCTTCCTCCAGAATCATTGCAGCTTGGATCGTTCAGGCTATACAAGGGGCTTATACAGCAAAGGGTTTGGCTCCCCCAGAAGCAGTGACCGCTCATTCTACCAGGAGTGTTTCTACGTCATGGGCAGCTTCCCGTCATGTAGCCCCGGAAATAATCTGCAAGGTGGCCTCTTGGTCGTCGATCAACACTTTTATGACGCACTATTGCGTAGAACCGGCTTCTTTGTCTTCGGTTAATTTTGGTTTGCATGTCTTGTCTGTTGACGGTGCCAAATAAACCTTTTTTTTTTGAACCAGCAATTTCCCACCCGGGAGTGTATGGCTATTCATTTCCCATACGTAGGCTGCCATGGAGTCTGTCAGGAAAACGGAAAATTTATATCAAATACTTACCGTAATTTTCCTTTCCTGATGGACTCCATGGCAGCAGGAGTTCCCTCCCATTTGCTGGAGTAGGCTAAGTTACGGAAAACGGTCTCTGGCTAGAAGCAAAGATTTATGGGAGTGGGGTCCTATGAGGTATGAGAGGCGGGATTAACCCATACGTAGGCTGCCATGGAGTCCATCAGGAAAGGAAAATTACGGTAAGTATTTGATATAAATTTTCCGTTTTATTTGCTAGAAAATTACTCAGAACCCCCAAACAGTATATGTATACTTTTTAGTAGACACCCTAGTGAATAAAATGGTGGTCATTGCAACTTTTTTGTTACACTGTATTTGCGCAGCAATTTTTCAAATGCATTTTTTTGGGAAAGAAACTGTTTCATTAATTAAAACAAAAAAACAAAAACAAACATTAAAGTTATCCTGACTTTTTGTATAATGTGAAAGATGATGTTACGCAGAGTAAATAGATACCTAACATGTCACGCTTTAAAATTGCGCACACTTGTGGAATGGCGCCAAACTTCAGTACTTAAAAATCTCCATAGGCGATGCTTTAAAATTTTTTACAGGTTACATGTTTAGAGTTTAACTAAAAATAATTCCTTGCGCTAACCAAATAAGTGAAACGGTGCAGCTACCTGTGTTAGCCTAAATACAAAAAAACATATATAATCCAAAAAACAGGCGCGCATCCACTAATTCACAGTAATCAAATGTGAAAACAGTTACCCATAAATGATCCAATTATTACCATGTAAGTATTGTATTAAAAGTTGTGTAAAAATTTTAAAAACACAGTGAAAAAAACAACTATATAAACAATAATCCCACCATGATAGAGTGATCAATTTTGCTATAAAGCAAATATCCTAATCCTCTACTGAGTGGCCAACTTGCAGTACCAGTTTTGCGAGGAAACCCCGCTCAGGATATTTCATTCCTTGATCCTGAGTTCCAAATCTATAAGATAAAAGCACCTACTCTGGGTCGTTGAGGCTGGATGGGAACGTATCTCTTGGATTAAAGAATGGGTGATAATGATCGTGGCCGGCAGGCTGATGCATCAGGCTCTTATGATCTCTATAATATGAGGGCCAACTGATCTGGTAAGCGGCTTTTTGATTTATCTTTTTGCTGGAGGGATATTCGAGGTTTCACCCAAGTGTTGAGAAGTTTGCCTATATTTTATTTTCACATGTATTGGACTTTTTGATTTATATCAGTATTGAGCACCAGTCTCACAGTGTGATCATTGCTCACTGTTCACATGGACGTTTTGGGTTGCATTTTTTTATGTTTGTGTTTTAGTATTTTTCGCATATTTTTGTTCACTTGGATTCATTTATTTATTTTTGTTCGTACACAGATTCTCTTATTTTGCAGATTAGGATATTTGCTTTATGGCAAAATTGATCACTGTGTCATGGTGGGATTATTGTTTATATAGTTTTTTTCACTGTTTTTTGAATTTTTACACAACTTTTTATACAATACTTACATGGTAATAATTAGATAATTTATGGGTAACTGTTTTCACATATATTCACTCTTTGATTACTGTGAATTAGTGGATGCGCTCCTGTTTTTTGGATTATACATGTTTAGAGTTACAGAGGAGGTCTAGCACTAGAATTATTGTTCTCGCTCTAACGTTCATGGCGTATGTAACCTGTGTGTATCTGGCTCTGATACTAGCCAGTGCCTCACCAGCCACTGACCTCACTGCACATCCCTGGTATATGGGTCCTCCAGTTTCCAGAGTCTGTGTGTTTTAGAGAAACGTGGACTTGAATCCAAAGTGAGACCTACTCCAAGGGTCCCCCAGGCACACACCTCCCAAATAGTAGTGTTCCCTTAAAAGCAAGGGCCCATAGTCAGTAGGCAAGTGGCTAGCCTGCAGTTCCCTTCAAAACCCCCTGTCCTGGTTGGGTCTGTCACATTATTAAATTATAAAATGGCTAATGCAGCAATTCTTTGAGCTTTTAAAGATCATGAAAAATGTGCTGTTTAGGTTCAGATGTTTTGGATATATAAATATTAATTAATTAATCGCTGTCCTACCCTTTCAATGCCACTTGTCACCCCAGTTTGCCTCAGAAACCCCTTAGAAAATAAGCATATCCAAGTCTCACCTTTGCACTCACACTGGAGTCTAGTGCTCAGTCTGCGCCAGGCTTAAGCGATGTGACATGGTTGGTGGGAAAGGGGGTTGGGTGCCTAGCTTCATGCATGTAGTGATTATTAGAAACAATATTTACATAGAATCTTAAATGCCCTTGGGGTGAACCTGGGCAAAAAACCGACACTGCAAAAAGTAGGAACAGGTTGTTTAGGGTGTCTGGTATTTAACATAACTCTTATGTTGCTTGCTTTCTGCACAGAACATGTTCAATTTAAATAACAAAAGTCACAAACCCTACTAAAGAAAATGATCTGAAAAGAAATCCAACACTTCATGTTTATGATATTTTCCAAATGTCAGAAGAAGACTCAAATATTGACTGTTCTGTCTGTGGCCAGCATGGCAGACAGTTTTAGGACAAGGCCACCTACATGTAAGTATTCCTCAAATTCACTAATATTTCAGAACTTGGAAAAAAAAAATGATAAAAAGAAACAACTACAGCAAAGCTGCATAATCCATTTACATAGCCACTAAACGTTGCATTGATGTCACAGTTTCTGCTTGTCAAAGCAATGCTATGCCCAAACGTTTGTGTAATTATAGAAAATACTGCATGTTTTCTGGACAATCGATTTCTTGTACCAGGGTTCAGTTTTTATGACAAAACATCAAGAGTAGTCCTTAAAACAACATCCCGCTACAATAGTTTATGTGCATTGTTAATTGTTTACTTATTTCACGATCAGGTGTTACATTTCCTTTTAGGAAATTAAAGCTCACCTTCTGTTTGGTTACAACATTTTCAGTCTACAAGTTAAATAAAAAGTGATTTTGCATGTAATTTCTTTATTTAATATGACCAGGACAAATGAAATTACATTTTAAAAAATTAGCTTTTTCTTTAATAAGGTAAAATGAAACATATTTTGCTTTTAAAACCAGAAGGTAGCGCTTTGGGTTCCTTTCATATTTTAAATATTGCTTTTTTTTAATTAAAAAGCCTGTTGTTTACACAGTTCAGTGACTTTGCTCTGCTTTGTTGTCTTTTTGGCTGACTCCTAGTGTTCTGGGAATTCTTTGTCCTGCATTAAATGTTTATTTGTAAAACAAAGATTGTGTAAACTATATATAGTGACAAAATGTCTGGCTTAGGGGACCTGTCAATGCAACCAGAATTGGATGAGAGAAAGACTACCGGACTGCAGATTAAAGTATTACTGTGTAATATTGTCCCCTAGAAAATGTAGCAATATAGTCTTTATCTGTGGAGTTGGATACATTTGATTTTTTAAAGCATTGCCCAAAACTTAAAATGATATGCCTGTTAGATACTGCTGAGTTATTTTATTCACATTGATATGGGTGCATTTGTTTTAAAAGCGATTGTGTACCCGCACAGAAAAAAAAAAAAAAAAAAAAAAAAACCTGTAAGGCAAAGGCTAAATGGAGCGCATACTAGCTCATTATGAAATACTCACCTTAGAACGAGGCCTCGGCATCTGATCCCGGTCCTTGCAGAGGGAGCTGACATGTTCCCTTGGCATTTCTTCCAGGTTCGCGGCTCCGGCGCTGTGAGTGGTTGTAGCCGCCATGCGCGCTTCTTCCCGGGAAAGGTCCGGCAGCGTCTGCCGGACCTTCAATCGGGCCTTCACAGCACATGCACAGCTGACGTCAGCTGCTGCATGCAAAGTGAATATCTCCTAAACTGTACAGGTTTAGGAGATATTCATTTTACCTACAAGTAAGCCTTATTATAGTCTTACCTGTAGGTATAGGCTTACCTGTAGGTAAAAATTCAAACAAAGGGTATACAGCCACTTTAATAAGGTTGTTTTGGTCTAATTAACTCAGAAACTTTTAGTTTGCCTTGGAAGGTGAATGTTTTTAATCAGTGTTCTGGTCCGTAGCTCATTTTATTGCTTTTTGAAAGGACAATTAGTGTTTTGTTTTATTTACAAAGATCTGCATCAGTGACTTTTGCTTTCTGAAGTCAGGTTCTGTCAGGGTGTTACCATTCACTACAATTAAAGAGCATATCAAGGCACTCACTAAATCAATTGGTAAACTTCTAATGATGTCCAGGAAACATTAGATCTAATCAGAATGTAGATGCCCACTGACTGCCATTGTATTGCTTTACAGTGTATGTCTGGGCAAAAAAACCCAAAAAACATACATTTCTGCAGTGCAGGCACATTTCCCTGTGTCCTTGACTGTCAGAAGGTGGTGGATTGTGAGCAGATGGAGTCAAATGACAACACAGAGGAGTTGAGAGGATAACCAATCTGCAGAGGACTAGAAAGAAGAGATATAGAGGGCGGCAAAAAATTATTATATGAATAACCACTTCGAGAGACTGGAAATACCCATGCTTGCATGTGTAATTCAATATGTTTCATTTTATCAGTCCTAAATAAGACAACTGCTACTGCCTTAACCTCTTCCCTCACACCTTGGCATCCCTTTAAACAGTTCTGATTGCCCAGGGGGCAGGAAGGATTGGCGATCATATGAACACTCTCACATTGGTCGCATGATCAGAAGCTGGTCCCGCCGGCTACTGATGTTATATCAGACATTTAAATGCTGACCACACAAAAGTTGGAACAATCTTGTCAAACTCAGGTCAAAGAATGGGTCCAAAGATAGCAGCACCATCGCTTTGAGGCTGGGTTCATACTTATGCAATGCGAGAACCATGTCATTCCTGTGCGGGTTCCCGGATAGCATCTGACTCGCAGGCCGTTCAGACTGCTCTCTGCGAACCACTGAGGGTCTCAATGTAAATTTAACCACTTCCAGCCCAAGGACGTCATACGACGTCCTTGACTTTCAGTGGGAGTATCTGAATGATGCCTGCAGCTACAGGCATCATTCAGATATTCTTGTTTTCAGCTGGCGATTCTGTACACCATAAGAATTATCATTTTTACAGGCGCCAGGAGGGGAAATCCCCCCCCGCCGCCATCCGGTGATTCTCTGGGCTCTCCCGTGCCTTTGGGGACCCAGAGAAAGAATTGGCTGCCACCGGATGATGACCATAGAGATTTCTCTTTGACCGTCGGAGGCCCGGCGCGACGTTATGATGTCACGTCCGGGCTGTGGATGTGAACAAAGCTGTGATCAAGGCTGGTAAGTATGAGATTGTGGATTTTTTTTTCCGATCTCATGCTTTGCAGCCTGGAGGAGAGATGTGGGGTCTTGTTGACCCCGCATCTGTCCATAAAGAGGACCTGTCACGAACAATTCCTATTACAAGGGATGTTTACATCCCTTGTAATAGAAATTAAAGTGATAAAAAAATGTAAACGAAAGTAAAAATAAAAAAAAAGTAAAATTAAAAAAAAAAATAATAATTTAAAATGCCCCTGTCCCTGGTAGCTCGCGTTCAGAAGCGATCGCACATTTTAGTCCTGCCCACATATGTAAATGCCGTTCAATCCACACGTGTGAGGTATTGTTGCGTGCGTTAGAGCATCAGCAATAATTCTAGCACTAGACCTCCTCTGTAACTCTAAACATGTAACCTGTAAAAAATTTTAAAGCGTCGCCTATGGAATTTTTTAAGTACCGAAGTTTGGCGTCATTCCATGAGTGTGCTCAGTTTTAAAGCGTGTTATGTTGGGTATCTATTTACTCGGCGTAACATCATATTTCACATTATACAAAAAAATTGGGCTAACTTTACTGTTTTGTTATTTTTTAAATCATTAAACTGTTTATTTTTCCAAAAAAAATGCGTTTGAAAAATTGTTGCACGCAAATCAGTTTGAAAAACTGTGAAATCAGACAGGAATCGGATCGCATGGGTCTGAACACCAATGTGATCCGATTCCAGTGTGGACCAAAAAAGGATCCTGCACCGTTTTGGTCCCCATGTGATGCGATTTCAGCCATACAAACTGTATGGCTGAATTTGCATCACACGGACATCACATGTGATGTGCACAGCATCGCATAAGATTGAACCCAGCCTGAGGGACATAATTGGTAATTGAAACTATTTATAAACTTCATATATTTATAAATATAAACTTTTACTATTACTTTAAAATAGAAATGTGGCCCCTTGTGAAAAATTATTTGGTACAGCACTTAATTTTGAAGGTGCATCTGCACTTAAAGTTTTTTCTTTTAGTTCCCCATGCAAAGCGCCCGAATACCAGTCTGCCAGAGAAGTCCACCTAACCCAGTTTCTGTGGTGTGGAAGAAATGATGCTGCACTGCTCCTGAATTTAAAGCAGTGTTGCCACTTTCACATACCTGCTTGCACTTCAATGGGGAAAAAAATGTTGCAGGGGACATGGTTATCAACACCTGGTAATACCTAGTTTTGCCCACTGCATTTTGGATGAACAACTCAGCCTCTTTTACAGGCATACCCTGCTTTAAGTACACTCACTTTACGTACATTTGCCAGTACGGACATACCCACGACTGTATGTAAAGTGCCTCGCAAGTACTGTACAGATATTTTGCAGCAGCAATATAAGGAGCTGAAGCTCTGAGAGCATAGCCCGCCCTGTTTCAGTGTGCCCCTGACACCCCCACTACAGCCCCTGACCCCCACTACACCCTAGAAGTGAAAAAAGGTATTGCTTCACTTTAAGTACATTTTCATTTTACATACATACTCTGGTCCCATTGTGTACTGAAAAATGGGGTATGCCTGTACTGAAATCCACCCACTGTGAACTGCTGTATTTAGGAGGGGTCTTGCCAGGTGAAAATGAAATGACATTCTTTGCCACCTACCTTTTTCATCTCACATTTACTGGCTAGCAATTGCCCACTACCCTCACATTGCCCCCTGCTTGCCAAATGACCTTCATGCAAATGACAAGGGTAACAAGTATCAGCTACCGCAGCTTCACCCAGCCTGGGTCCTTGCATGTACAGGCCTCTTCTAGTTAGCTTCACTGTGTAAGCCAGGGTTGTACTAGTAATTGTGCCCTACTACCACCTGTCTACATTTGCTTGGAGCTGTGGATGAGTAGATGTAGAAGTAGATGTTTTGTATGTGTTCTACAGTATAATAGAACAACATTTAGGAGAATTGGATTTTCAGTACTTTAGTGAAACTAGTTGTCATATTTCACTTTTCAACTTCTCTGCTTCTTCCTCAGTAATTCATAGATATCAGCTGGTTCAGAGACAATACAGATACATTTAATATGCACCAAACACAATGAAATAATGAGGGGGCAGGGTGGCTACAATCTGTGAAAACAAAAGCTGGATTCTGTAATAGTTTGACTTTACAAAAAAGGAACACAAGGAGGATGGAAGCCATCCACCGGACGAGCCGATTGTGACAGCAAACAGTGTGTAGTCAGTGAGGAAACCAAGTCCAATGTTCCAGCTCCTTTCTCAAACCATGGCTCTCCTCGCTTCCTGGAACATTGGACTTGATTTCCTCATTGACAACACTGTTTGCTGTCACAATCAGCTCTTCTAGTGGACGGCTCCCATCCAATGTGGCATGGCTACCGATAAGCTCTTTGATTTTATATTTCTGTGAGTTTACATTTGGCTTTTTAATCATAATAAACCCATTGATGCTGCAATTAGCTGGTGCCCTATTGTGTTCCTTTTTTGTAATTTCAGAGATTTGTTCTTGTCCCAGGTGGAGCTGCCTACTGAAGTATAACACCCTTCCTATGGGATTTTAATAAACTCTTTATGAACATTTTATGAATCAGCTATGCTACACAAGCGTACCTTCACATTTATTTAGTTGGGGTAGAAGCTAACTCATGTGAATGGTGCATTAGCATTTGTTTGCACCACAATTTAAATTGTTGTTTGCTGATTCTGTAATAGTTTGTACCTTTCTGAAGAGTCTGTAGGGAATGGTATGTAATAGTGAAATGAAACTGTAGCAATCAGGAATTCAAGATCACGTTGCTCCATGCTGTGATTACTTTTACAATGGGGCTGATGTACAAAAACTGGAGCAAACGTGGATTTGCATGATTGGTTGTCAGGGGTAACAGCTCTAGCTTATATAAAACTATCCGAATGTGTACTGTTTTGTAAAACATCTCTTGTTTGATCATTTTGGCTGCTTAAAAGATGAATGAGGAGTACATTTAAAGAAAAATTGTTTTCCTGAGGTCTCACTTTTTTATTTTATTTTACGGTCACTTACTGCAACTAGCTTCCTGCAGTTTCACTCAATTTTAAAAGTCACATTCTGCTTCTGGCTTCTTTGAATTAAGTCTGTGCTGTACCATTCAGCCACAGGCTCTTTTCTTTTATCTGCTTTCAGTCTTTAAATGTCACTGCAATTCTTATCCAAGAGCAGCTAAGGCTCTAGTCTGCTAATTTAGCACAATGCTGAAGAAACACCTGTACCCAGGTGAAAAATGGGAAAGCTTATTACACCAGTTTTTATACTTTCAAATCAGATTTCTTATTGGATGTAGTTATTTGTCTTTCAATCATAAGATCCTAATTTACATATGCAAATTAAGTAATCACTAAACCTATCACATGCTTGATTTATGCGTTCAAGCTGAATTCGCTATCTGCATATTGTTTTGATACACTTGTTCTTTATTCTCTCTTTTCAGTAATATTTTAGCATGCATTCCCTTTTTTTGATAGTTTAAAATATGTTATGCAGTGGTTTCTTGAAGGCCTCTGGAAAACAAGGGTCATTTTAATACACAATGGAAGCCAAAGGCAAATAAGATTCAATTGACTTTGGATGACGCCGCACATTATCTTTGATAAATCATATTTTGCTTGACTGTCTGTGCTGCTGAAATGGCAGCTATTGGACAATCCTATTCATACATCATATATGCAAAACACAACAATGGTAAATTTGCGCTTACTCTAAATGAGCAGCTAACACGACAAATAGAATATTTGCTAAAATTACCCAGTGAAACAAAGTGTAGCGCTAAAAGGTAAAAACATGATAAATATACAATAGATGTACATAAGTGAAATGAACACACAAATTTAACGTGTCTTATATTAACATAGAACGTCCATCATTATAGTCCATATGTAAGTAGGACCATTGTGATCATTAACTGTGAGAATGGTGAAAATGCCGTCACCAAAATAAAACAAAAACAATTTGGGCTATCCTACGCCCAAAATAGCATAAACTAAATTATATAGTGCTGATTGCTGGTTGTTCATCTGTCAAATGCAAACAAAGGTTTTCAGATATCCGGCAAAGCTGAATACAATCCACCACAGTGCCCTATATGAAAACATGTGAAGTTCCCACAACCAGTATAGTTGGAGGCTTACCGGAGGGTTTGAACCCAAAACAGCGTATACTGTAAGGGTCAAACCAGCTTGTATTGCGCACTGGCAATAAGGGGGATCTTGGCCACCTGGAGATATAGGGGTCCCAAAAGGTTTCATGGAAATGTCCTCTCCACACGGGTAATCACATATCCCAGAATGCGGCCCATATGGAATAAAAAAGGGGCCACATAGTGTAATTCCATAAACACAATGATTCTAATATAAAAGAAATACACTTACATTTAAGAAGTTAAAAAGCGCTTGTGTATAAAATAAAGGCAGCAGTGGAGTCCTCCCGACGCGTTTCGTCTACCAAGACTTAGTCTAGGGGTATCCTTTCACTGCAGCCCGACTCCCTAATATAGGGACTGTGACCCCTGTAATGAGAATCCAGCCCATCCAATTCACTAGTATGGCACTTCCGGGTTGTCCAAAATGGCGGACCCGCGTGCGTTCCAGGCCTCAATGTCATGAACGTGTGTTGCGTTCCAACCTCATGTAATCCTTTCATATTACTCCAAAATGCAGTGAAATTCATTATCGCCTCTTTCCCCTACCTTAGGGAACAAGAAATCATCAAATCAGATTTCTTATTGGATGTAGTTATTTGTCTTTCAATCATAAGATCCTAATTTACATATGCAAATTAAGTAATCACTAAACCTATCACATGCTTGATTTATGCGTTCAAGCTGAATTCGCTATCTGCATATTGTTTTGGTACACTTGTTCTTTATTCTCTCTTTTCAGTAATATTTTAGCATGCATTCCCTTTTTTTGATAGTTTAAAATATGTTATGCAGTGGTTTCTTGAAGGCCTCTGGAAAACAAGGGTCGTTTTAATACACAATGGAAACAAGAGCAGGGACCTCTCCAACAGGGTCCTGCCTCTTTCAGAAAAAAGAAGGACTATTGCGGTACCATAAGAAAAAGGCTTGTTTTTTTAAAAAATATAAATTTATTTCATGGTAATAAAAAGTCCTACAAGGGACATATATTGTACAAAATCAGCATTTTTTACATTCACAAACAGTAATGGTTGTTTACAGCATTGTTGACACTCTATTGGTATAACTAATGCCTACACAGATGCATAGGCGAGAGTTTGACTAATGTGATACTTGCAGACGTGACCTCTACAGTTTCGCGGTCACAGCCACTTCTTCAGGAGGCGTCTGATAGTATATAGTCTATGAGGGGGAAAAAACAGTATAGTATCAACAAGACAGGCAAAAATATATAAATGATTGTCAAAGAAAATATACACATTTAATGTTGGAGAGCATACTTAAATTTAGAAATTGCACTCACCAAGCTGTAACCACAAAGGTTCTCTGGAGCGATACTGTGAAACGCCCTCAAGAGGCGTTCCCCCGGGGGCGGGCCAGGGAGGCGGATTAGGATAATACTATTGTAGAAAATTCAATAGAATAAGATATTTTTAGCAAATTGATGTAGTATATTTTGTTATTAAAGGGGACCACCCAGGAAGTGCCATGATTAGAGGAAGAAATAACCAAAAAACTGGGACCAAGGGGGGAGAAAAAAGGGGGGAAAAATATAGGTAGGGGAAAGGAAGGATAGGGGGAGGGAGGAAAGAAGGGGGAAGGAAAGGGGGGGGAAAGGCAGGGGTGAGATAGGTAGGGAAAAGAGGGAAAGAAGGGGGAAGGGAAAAGGAAAGGGGGGGGAAGGGAAGGGGAAGAAGGGGAGGGGAGGGAGGGGGGGAAAAAAAGGACAGAGAAGGCGGGGAAGAGGGAGGGGGGAAAGGGGGAGGGGGAAGGACAAGGGTGATGGATGGGGGAGGATCAGGAAAAGGAAAGAGGGGGGGGGGAAAGGGAGGGAAACAGGGGAAGGGAAGGAGGGGAAAAGGGGGGAAAAATAGGGGGAGGAAAAAAGGGGGGGAGGGGGGGGGAAAGAATAAAGGAAAAAGAAAAAAGAAAAAAAAAGAAAAAAAGAGAAAAAAGAAAAAAGAAAAGAAAAGGGGGGGGGGAAAGGGGGGGGGGAGGAAGGAACACCAGGGAGGTGAAAGGTTATTGATATCCCAATATGCCTGATAAAGAAAGTTAGAAGCATGCAGGATATTTTCAAGAGCGAAGTTAATGATGTCAGAAAAATTCTTTACCCATCATTGCTGTAATGTAATGTAGACTAGACCCAGACGCTGCTAACCAATGGTACCCAGAACGGCGCGGCTGGTATAGTTAGTGACCAATGCGCCACACCACACTGACAGAGGGAGTCACTGCAAGGAAGGTAAATCAATAGGAGAATGTTAAAATGATGATCTGAAAACTAAACGGTGCAGTATTCCCCAGGTATTCTATACCAAAAGGGGGGGGGGGGTACCAAGCAGGAAAAAGTGGGTGTCCCCATCCTACATGAAGGACATCAGCTACGTACTTACAGGGGCTCCGGATGGCGTCAGTGGAGTGCTGGGTGTCCGTCTGGTACAATGAGCAGCTGAATCTGGGCATCTTAAATGCCTCCAACCCGGAAGTTCAACGGCGACAACAGTCGCCGTGATTACTTCCGGGTCCGGTCCTCCACTGTCGCGCATGCCGCCGTTGAACTTCCGGGTTGGAGGCATTTAAGATGCCCAGATTCAGCTGCTCATTGTACCAGACGGACACCCAGCACTCCACTGACGCCATCCGGAGCCCCTGTAAGTACGTAGCTGATGTCCTTCATGTAGGATGGGGACACCCACTTTTTCCTGCTTGGTACCCCCCCCCCCTCCCTTTTGGTATAGAATACCTGGGGAATACTGCACCGTTTAGTTTTCAGATCATCATTTTAACATTCTCCTATTGATTTACCTTCCTTGCAGTGACTCCCTCTGTCAGTGTGGTGTGGCACATTGGTCACTAACTATACCAGCCGCGCCGTTCTGGGTACCATTGGTTAGCAGCGTCTGGGTCTAGTCTACATTACATTACAGCAATGATGGGTAAAGAATTTTTCTGACATCATTAACTTCGCTCTTGAAAATATCCTGCATGCTTCTAACTTTCTTTATCAGGCATATTGGGATATCAATAACCTTTCATCTCCCTGGTGTTCCTTCCTCCCCCCCCCCTTCCCCCCCCCCCTTTTCTTTTCTTTTTTCTTTTTTCTTTTTTCTTTTTTCTCTTTTTTTCTTTTTTTTTCTTTTTTCTTTTTCCTTTTTTCTTTCCCCCCCCTCCCCCCCCTTTTTTCCTCCCCCTATTTTTCCCCCCTTTTCCCCTCCTTCCCTTCCCCTGTTTCCCTCCCTTTCCCCCCCCCTCTTTCCTTTTCCTGATCCTCCCCCATCCATCACCCTTGTCCTTCCCCCTCCCCCTTTCCCCCCCCTCCCCTCCCTCTTCCCTCCCCTCTTCCCCGCCTTCTCTGTCCTTTCCCCCCCCCTCCCTCCCCTCCCCTTCTTCCCCTTCCCTTCCCCCCCTTTCCTTTTCCCTTCCCCCTTCTTTCCCTCTTTTCCCTACCTATCTCACCCCTGCCTTTTCCCCCCTTTTCCTTCCCCCTTCTTTCCTCCCTCCCCCTATCCTTCCTTTCCCCTACCTATATTTTTTTCCCCCTTTTTTCTCCCCCCTTGGTCCCAGTTTTTTGGTTATTTCTTCCTCTAATCATGGCACTTCCTGGGTGGTCCCCTTTAATAACAAAATATACTACATCAATTTGCTAAAAATATCTTATTCTATTGAATTTTCTACAATAGTATTATCCTAATCCGCCTCCCTGGCCCGCCCCCGGGGGAACGCCTCTTGAGGGCGTTTCACAGTATCGCTCCAGAGAACCTTTGTGGTTACAGCTTGGTGAGTGCAATTTCTAAATTTAAGTATGCTCTCCAACATTAAATGTGTATATTTTCTTTGACAATCATTTATATATTTTTGCCTGTCTTGTTGATACTATACTGTTTTTTCCCCCTCATAGACTATATACTATCAGACGCCTCCTGAAGAAGCGGCTGTGACCGCGAAACTGTAGAGGTCACGTCTGCAAGTATCACATTAGTCAAACTTTCGCCTATGCATCTGTGTAGGCATTAGTTATACCAATAGAGTGTCAACAATGCTGTAAACAACCATTACTGTTTGTGAATGTAAAAAATGCTGATTTTGTACAATATATGTCCCTTGTAGGACTTTTTATTACCATGAAATAAATTTATATTTTTTAAAAAAACAAGCCTTTTTCTTATGGTACCGCAATAGTCCTTCTTTTTTCTGAAAGAGGCAGGACCCTGTTGGAGAGGTCCCTGCTCTTGTTTCTCTTTCAACCCCATTTTTCGGCCCTATTCATACTCAGGATGATGGTACCTATTTACGAGACTATACCCCTTCTTGTAAACCTTGTGGCATATTTGTCAATTCTAATACACAATGGAAGCCAAAGGCAAAACAGCTAGATCGGGCCATTTCTAAAGGGCCTGTGCCGTGACTGGCAGCTCCAGCGCGCATGCGTGGGAGTGATGTCATCGCAGCTTGGGCCAATCACAGCGCCGGAGCCCGCAAAACCCAGAAATATCTCCGGGAGACATGTCCCCGGTCACAGCGGTGTATGGGGACCACTGCAACAGCTTCGATCTAAGGTAAGTATTTCATAATGAGCTAGTATGCGATGCATACTAGCACATTGTGCCTTTGTCTTGCAGGTTTGTTTGTTTTTATATGGGTTTACAAGCACTTTAACATCACCCTAAAAGGAACACCATCCTGCTACAATAAATGATTTAACCACTTCCCACCCGGCCACTGCACATAAACGGCCGGGTGGGCTATCTCTCCTTCTGAGTGGACGTTCAGGAACGTCCCTCAGAAGAAGCGGGATCGCGCGCGCGCGTGCCCGCGCAGCGGCGTGATCCCGATGCGCTCGTGTCACCCGGACACGACGCATCTCTGATCGGCAGGAGGGCTCTGCGATTGGCCCTCCTGATCACATGACGGCCGTGTCGAATCACAGCCGTCATGTGATGTAAACACAGAGCCTGTTGCTAGGCAATTGGCTCTCCTCTCCTCACATGGAAGTTGTCAGTGAGGAGAGGAGAGCGGATCGCTGCAGCCGGCTGGTGATCAGTGAGTATGAGCTGTTTTTTACAGCTTTTTACTCACTGATCACCAGTCTAGTGTCCCCACACACATGTAAAAACTCAAAGTAAACACACAATGTCCCCAAAACACATGTCCCCAAAACACATGTCCCCACATAGTAAAAACACATGTCCCCCACATATGTCCCAGTAAAATCACATGTCCCAATGATTATCTGCACACATATGTCACCTGCGCACATCTGTACATGATCATTTGCGCACGTGTCCGTGATCACACAAACCAATTATTATACACTTAACGGGATTTTTTTTACCAAAAACATTTAGCAGAATACGTTTTGGCTTAAATTTATGACAAAATTTGATTTTATTGGATTTGTTTTAAAATAGAAAGAAGAAAATGTTGGTTTTTTTTCCAAATTTCTGCTCTTTTTTCGCTTATATCGCAAAAAATAAAAAACTGAGTCGTGAATAAATACCACCAAAAGAAAGCTCTATTTGTGTGAACAAAATGAAAAAAATTAAATTTGGGTACAGCGTAGCATGACCGCACAATTGTCATTGAAAGTGTGAGAGCGCTGAAAGCTGAAAATTGGTCTGGGAAGGAAGAGGGCGAAAGTGCCCAGTATTGAGGTGGTTAAAAACAACCCCTTAAATTCTTACCTGTCTCAGAGAAACGTCTGCTCCAGGATTCCAGCACATCTATTCATGTGGTGAGGTAGTCATTTATTCAGGACAGTCGTTTATTTAGGACAGGTATGTATCAAAAGCGTCTTTTTAGAATATTTAATTGTAAGGTGATTTTTGCTCTTTAAGAGCCCTTGCACACTGGGGCGGTTTGCAGGCGCTATTGCGCTAATAATAGCGCCTGCAAACCGCCCCGAAAGTGCCGCTGCTTTCATTCCAGTGTGCAAGCCCCGAGGGCTTGCACACTGGAGCGATGCGCTGGCAGGACGGTAAAAAAAGTCCTACCAGCAGCATCTTCGGAGCGGTGAAGGAGCGGTATACACATATACCGCTCCTTTACCGCTCCTGCCCATTGAAATCAATGGGACGGCGCGGCTATACCGCCGGCAAAGCGCCTCTGCAGAGGCACTTTGCGGTGGTATTTAACCCTTTCTCGGCCGCTAGCGGGGGGTAAAACCGCCCCGCTAGCG
The DNA here is from genome assembly GCA_037952835.1 of Lithobates septentrionalis. Lineage (NCBI taxonomy): Eukaryota > Metazoa > Chordata > Amphibia > Anura > Ranidae > Lithobates > Lithobates septentrionalis. The sequence goes on along the minus strand of JBBDGP010001464.1, from coordinate 1,307,565 downwards.
GCCGGATACCGACGGTAGAACGCCGCTAATAATAGCGGTGTTTTACCGCCGACGCCGCCCCAGTGTGCAAGGGCTCTTAGGTCTGCTAATACAGTTATATATTTGACAAAAGCTTTTATTCTTTTACCTTGGGTCTCTAGTAGCAACCTTTTTTTTCCTCACAGGACTAGCTTCAAATTAGGAAGGCTTTTTTCCTTTTCAGTTAAAAGATCAAATTCTGATTGAATTTATCAGTAGGGAAAAATAACAATGTCCAGTGTTAATCTTCTGTATAAAGGATGATAGATGTTTACTGGTAGAGTTAAAGGGTAACTCCACTTTTGTGGGAAGAAAATAAAAATAAAAAAAAAATATAGCGTGTACAATTGTGACACAAGTCATATTGTAATTAAATGCTGAGTGTGTACAGAGTGTGTACAGAATGCCCCACCCCGCCAGAAACATAATTTCCTGCTTGTGTGATTGGCTCACTGATTTACCCAGAAGTCTACACTAAGATACAAGTCAGATGTCAGGCATCCCCTGCAACAAAATTTTCATTTTTGGTGAGATACTCCCAATAGGAAATCACGTCTAAAGGGATGCAGATCCTGCAGGTGCAGCAGCTGGTTGATAATTATGAATCCACTCCCATTAGATTACCTTACCACACTGACACAGACAAACACAGGTAGGAATCTGCAAACAAATTTTTTTATAATCCTTGTAATGTACATCAGAGGGGAATGTTTTTTTCTCTTTAAAAGTGGAGTTACGCTTTAAAACGTAGGCATTGGTTTTGGGTTGTAATAAGTCATTTGGACTATTGCAATTAGTGGGAATAACCCTATAATATGCACTTTTCTCCCAAATTCTTTCAAATGAAAGATCGATGTACCATGTTAAAAAAAAAAAAATTCAGTTTTTTTTAAATTTGCTGATATTATGCCCTGTTAATAGCCATGGGCTTTACTCGCACTAGTGCTTGACCAACATCAATGTCATTTTTTATATTGTCTTATACTCTATAGACATTTGTAGGCATTCATTTTTGGGATATTAAATTGCTCAGCTTTTTGGTCATATATGAACATATGGCCTTCTAGCTCTTGACACCAGTTACTGGTCTCATATAACAGGAGATTCAATAACTACATTTCTAATAAGAAACTAAATGAATTTGTGGAGGACAGGCAGATTACTGGACACAGAATTAATGAGGTTTTAACAAGCAGACCAAAGCATGACAATTATTGATCTTCATTTATCTGGAACAGAAAGACACATTTTTTCTGCATCATGAGAGTTTTAATAATGATGGAACAGCCCTGCTTTCATCTGGATTTACATACTGAAATTGCTTTGGGTGAATCATTTAGCTGTCTAAATGTGAGCAGGTTGAGTTTTATATTGTCTCCATATGCTTCTTGCATAATATGTTATTGGTACTGAACTCATGTAGATATGAGTGTTTGGAAACAGGTGCTGGTTTAGCTTTGCATTTTATATATATATATTTTTTAAATAAAATATTAAATGAACGCTTGTTGCTATCTGTCCATTCACATGCAATTATTTTCAAGGCTTACTTTTTAGGAGGGTATTTACTATTTGCTTTTAAAAAAAGAAACTTTTGTGATTAAAGGCATGTTGCAATTATAGTACCAATTAAACTAATAGGCAAAACATTCTGATTGCTTGGACGTGCATGTGTGTAGCAACCAGCATAAACTTGATCACAATACAAATTCCCCTTTGATGAAATACTAAACATTGGAAATTGAAAAGCAGGCTGGGGTTTTGTACAAAGCATTGCTTGATAATAGCACTGGACATCATACTAAAGAGAACGTTTCATTTTTTTTTATGCTACAGTAAGTAAATATTGTATTTTAATTTGAATAAACTTGAAACCTTACATATTGACATTTCATATTTTACCTAGTAAATGCTAAGAAATAGCAGAACCTTTCCCCAGCTTATATTTAAGCTGTGTTTTCAGAAAAAAAACCCTGCTAAATAGGACACAGGAGGAGATGAAAACTTTTATCAAATTGGTTTACATTCCAAGAGATGAGGAAACACAAGATATGATAGGTAAGAGAGATAGGAATGGATGGAGTAATGGCCTGGTTACAAACATTCGACCTACAAACAACTCCTACTTACAAACGGAGGGAGACAACAGGAAGTGAGAGAAATTCTACCTCTAGGAAGGGAAATTCTTCCCTGTATGAGTTATTATGGGAAAAAGGTGTCTCCACTGAAGCTTTATCACCCATCCTTGTTTCCACGACAACCCAAAATTTTCAAAATCCAATTATCACAGGAACAGAAAGTAAGGCGAAATCTTCTGAACTGGGGCACAGACAGCAAAACAAATGTTACAGGGGTGTTAACCCTTCCCTATGCTATCCAAAAAACATAAGAAATATTTTTTTGGTTGGAGTTACACTTAAAAAAAATTACCTGTTCCGACTTACAAACAAATTCAACTTGAGAACAAACCTAGAGAACCTTGTTTGTAACCCAGGGATTACCTGTACTTGGTAAGCAATAGGATATATAGGAAGCAAGATAGGCAAGTCTGAAAATTGGAGGAGAGCAGGCTAAGTCCACAGCATAGCTAGAGAACTGACCACGGTATGTTCTCCCTTCCTAGTGTGGTCAGTTTTTAATAGGGAAGCGGGGGAACTGGCAGGAACACCAGGAATTTCACATAAAGAAAACAATACAAAGAGAACAGGATACTTTTTCATATAAGTACACGGTACAGCGGTCACATATCAGGAATATGAAATGTTGGAGTAACAAACACTTTCAGATTTTAGGTTGAAATGATGTCAGAGAGGGGCAGCCTAGCAGGAGAAGTGGGGGAGACAGACACATCTTGCATCACCTTTCATGAAAGACTGAAGAGGTGAGAGTTTTGTTAGTGGAATATAGGAAGGAATGTACTTTTAGGATGCTACACAGGTGGAATTAGCAGAGAATATCTGAAAATCTAGGGAGTCCACAGGACTGAAAACTTGCAAAAAAAGTATGGTCTAATAATAGTTAGATACCAACCAAGGGTTATGGGCTTTAAAGCCTTAATATGAGACTACACATAATTCTAAAACATAATACATTTATTGGTCCACATTAAAATAAGGTTTAAAAAATAGGCACAATTGCCTCCAAAACATCCACAAAATAGTGTTACATGCTCTACTTAAAGCGGAGCAACACCGAGAATTTTTTTTTTAAAAGTCAGCAGCTACAAATACTGCAGCTGCTGACTTTTAAAACATGGACACTTACCTGTCCAGGGCGCCCGCGATGTCGGCACCCGAGGCCGAAGCGTCTCTCCGTCCTCGGGTGCTGCCGCCTCCATCTTCGGTAAGGGAATCAGGAAGTAAAGCCGTGCGGCTTCACTTCCCGGTTCCCTACTGCGCATGCGCGAGTCGCGCAGCGCAATACCAATGGTCCCTGCTGCCTCTGGGAGCCGTGTGTTTCCCAGCAGGCAGCGGGGAGGGTGCAGGAAGTGGCGTAAATACCCGCAGATTCTGCGGCTATCTACGCCGGAAGTGGGTACAGATACCTGTAATATACAGGTATCTGTACCCCCCTCCCCCCTGAAAGGTGCCAACTGTGTCACCGGAGGGGGGGAGGAATCTGATGAGTGGAAGTTCCACTTTTGGGTGGAACTCCACTTTAAGGCACCTGAAGTCTAACCCCATGAATAGATATAGCCAAGTGACAAGTTAACATATACTGTGTGCTACCAGTAGCCGGGTCTGCCAGGTCAACGTTTCGCCAATCCTCGGCTTCTTCAGGACCAAATGTGGAAGGGCAGAGCAGCACTAAGCAAACCTGTCAAGACAGAAAACTTATAACCAGGAAGAATGGCAGTACTCTACAATTAGAAAGATGTCAGCTAGTGTTTATAACAGTTACCTCTTGTGAAGTTTACCTCGATGTGTAATTGTTGCTGTGTCCTTCAAAATCTCTACTTGTGTTGATACCAGATACTATATCTATCAATGTATTTTCAGCCTGCTGCAGCTATGAAAGCTGCAGTACTCAGCGTTCTGTGAATGGACAAGGGGAGAGGGGGGCAGATAAATTACAGTATTGCTTCCCTATACAAGAGCCTCAATTGGCCAGAAGCATAGTAGTATTCAGTGTCTGCACAGGTATGACTGTGCATACCCTGTATTTATAGAACACAGTGGTGCTGGAATACACCTCGGAAGAAGGAAAAAAAAAATGATGTTCCCAGGGGTCTGATTTAAAAAAATAAATAAATATAGATGTTTTTTGTAAATTATTTTTTAACATAAGTAGGGGAAATGTATGCAAAACCTTTATACATTCTATGTAATACTCATATATTTGTGTAGTGCCACAATATTTCTCTGCTATCTTGCTTTACACTCTGCTCCTGCTTGTGTTGTAGTCAGTGATCAGACAAGTACAAGTAATGAGAAAAGATTAACAGAGGAATTCTCAGGTTTTATCATAAAAATGGGGTTACAAAAGTAAATCTAGTTTTACACTTGGGCTGCTTTTATCGCACTCCACAAAATTAGTTAATTTTTTAAAAATATTAATCTTCTTTGATGTTCTTTGTACTTTGTGAGCTGAATGAATTTTCTCATGTCATAATAAAAAATGCATGTTAAAATATTTTAAGTCACGGGAGAATACAACCATTGTCAAATGAGAGGTTATTGTTTTGCAACTTCTATTTATATCACCACTTTTTTTTTTTTATTTCTTTCTTCAGAATATTATGAAACAAGCACTGAACACTACCTACATTATTTTTGGGTAGTATTTCTGACTAGTGGAGAATAAATGGTAGGCTCAGTTGTCCTGTCACACAGAATTAAACAGATAGCAATATATTCTGTAAGACAGAAGCACTAAGTTTTCAGTACTAAACTAATATTAAAGAATAAATAGACCCCCAAACCAACATGTAATGAATTGTAGCTTACAATTCTTAAATGTGTTGGCTGCATTAGTTTTATTTTTTTATTTTTTTTTTCAAACTAAGGACATTTTTAGCAAATGCAGAAAATATCACCCTTCCAAGCTACATGATGTAACACCCCCCTATTTAGGCTACTAGGTAAAAGTACCTGTTACCGAGTACTTTGCCATATACTACATATGCCGTGGATTGGAACAGAGGCTACTGTATTGAGGTGTCAGAACTGTTCCAGCTGGCTGGGGTACCATATGGTGCATTGAGCACCTTCGATCCTGTGCAGCAGGAAAGAGTTGTTCTAACCCTAGGGCCGTAGCTGAAGTCAGGGAACTTCACCTGTGGCCGTGGATGAGGAGCCTTCAGGAAAAAGCTGGAGGCTTCTGCACTAAGCAACAAACCCAGACTACAGCAAAGTTTACACCGGAGGAAGCTGACGGCAGTGGTAGTCCCAGTGCCAAATGTAGCGAAGAAAGCACCGAAGAGCAAAGTAAGAGCACCAATGAGAGAAGAAAGCACCGAAGAGCAAAGTAAGCATGCTGGGGAAGGGGGGAGTCAAGAGTCAGATCCCGAATCCCCCAAGTTTAGTAGAGAGGCCAATGATCAAGTGGCTAAGTGGGAACTTCTGAGGGATCACAATTAGAGTAGTCCACGGGGAATAGTAAGAAGGAGAAGAAAGCAGAGCCCACCGTGACAAGTGGCCCTGAGGAGGCAAGACAGAGTGAGGACAATCCATCATTGCAGGGCACTGAAGGGCAAAGCAAGTTTATAGAGAGCGAGTAGCAGAGGCATAGCCACCCCATACTCTTGCAAGGGCCATAGCTGAGGAGGAGGCCTCTGAGTTTTTCCAGAGAGAAAATTCCCTCCAGGAAAGGGGGTACCACAAAATTACCCAGGTTCTCTACGCTTCAAAGAGTTGTTCAAAAACGAATCACCCTAGCGCAGAGGTGTTAAACTGGCGGCCCCGCCTCTGCTTGTGGGCAGGGCCGGTGCTCCCACTAGGCGAACTAGCCAGTTGCCTAGGGCGCACTGCCACCTAGGGGCGCAGCTGATCCTTGCCTCACCTCTTCCTCGTTGCTCCCCAGGCTCCTGGCAGGGCCGCTGACAGAGGAGTCAAGACAGCAAGGCATTCAGTGCGGCAGGCAGGTGGTAGTAATTGCAAAGCGGTGTGCGGCTTTCCCCTTTCTCTCTCTCACCGGCTTTCAGATGCTGGAGAGAGAGGGACAGACCAGTGTGACAGGCAGCCAATAGCGCTGCTCTTCTGAGTGGGAGGGCAAGTTGCTCCTCCTCCCACCACCTCCTTAGCCAATTAGATTGCCCAGCCTGCTACATTTGATTAGAAGATGCTAGTGGCCAGAGCAGGGCAGGATGAAAAGGATTTGACATACCTGAGCATGAAGAAGGTATGATCATGTCACACGCTCACTGGTAATGCCAAACACCTGCTGCAGAAGTCTAATCATGGATGTGTTCTCCTGTCCTGTGTGTAGATTAGACACTGATCCAGGGATGACTTTCCCTCCCTCTTCTCACACTGCTTCTTATCTGTGTTTTTATTTACACTGCACACAGGATGGGTGACTGATGATTAGACTTCTGCAAGATGCTTCAAACTTGAGCTGTTTCTATAGAGCTATTTGTGCCAGAGTCCCATGTCAGCTATCCATGATTTATCTAACTTTTTCCTTGTTATCTTTGAAGGAATTAGCTGGTCAGCCTGGGAGCTTTACAGACCTGTTAACCATTTACTGTCATCCTGTGCTTGAGAAATGACTGTTGGTAAAGTTTTTTTTTGGCACTTTGTTATATCTTGTAAACTGCTGTTTTTCCACACTGGTCACTGCTAGGACACACTTGTACTATGTCTGCAGACCATCTCCTGTATTATAACCGCAGTCTCTGATCCTCTCCTGTACCATGTCTGCAGTCTCTGACCATCTCCTCTATTATAACCGCAGTCTCTGACCCTCTCCTGTACCATGTCTGCAGTCACTGACCATCTCCTCTACCATGTCTGCAGTCTCCGACCATCTCCTGTACCATGTCTGCAGTCTCTGACCAGCTCCTGTATTATGTCTGCAGTCTCTGACTCTCTCCTGTACCATGTCTGCAGTCTCTGACTCTCCCCTGTACGATGTCTGCAGTCTCTGCTAATCTCCTGTATCACGTCTGCAGTCTTTGAGCCTCTCCTGTAGTATTTTTGCAAAAAGGGGGGCTACAAGCACAGTAGGTGGTGAGGGAAGGTGTACCTAGGCATGGGGGATAGTGAGGGATGGGGGGCCCAGGCATGTTGAGTGGTGAGAGAAAGGGGCTGTAGGAGCAGTGGGTGGTAAGGCAAGGGAGGCTGCAGGCACAGTAGATAATGAGGAAAGGGGTCCCAGGTGCAGTGTGTGGTGATGGAAGGAGTGCCTTGGCACAAGTGGTGGTTATTAAGGGCAAGGCTGTAGAGAAAATTTGAATGTAGCATACAGGGCAAGAGGCTTCATAATCCAGGGCCCGCCAAAATCCTCAGCACCAGGCCCATGATGCTCTTAATCCAGGCCAAACGACCAGGGTCGTAAAGGTCGCACTTGCAATCGGGGCCTGGTGTTCCGCCACTAATATATTTTTTTATAATGGCACACAGTAAAATAATTAAAAAGTGCCATTATAAAAAAACCACTTTGACAGATTGTCACACAATACACACTGGGATATGTGATTAAAGAGTGTATTGTGCTAAAAGCCATTCAGTTTTTTTTATTTATATTTTTCAGGGGGGGGGGGGGGGCAGGCAAGTAGCTGGTATTGCCTAGGGTGCAAAATAGTCTAGCACTGGCACTGCCTATGGGAGTCATGCTTCTAACTGTCAGCCCTGCAAAGCCTCATGGGACTTGTAGTTCCGCAACAGCTGGAGGGCCGCCAGTTTGACACCTGTGCCCTAGAGTATTGGCATGGCTATCCTTACATGTCAGTCAAGCTGATGGAAGAGATTGAGAGGAAACAGCAATGCTAGTGAGACGAGGAAATATGGAACTTTCTGAACGTCCCAAAATCCTACAGGAATCCCAGCTTCACTAGGCTCTGTCAGCGATTCTTGGACATCGGGAATAGCTGGAGCCTGGAGAGATTTACCTACAAAGACAGGGTGGCCATCCAGAAAGCTAGTCACAGTCGCAGCTGAAAGAGATCAGTATTTGGGGTCCCAATGGACACATGGTGCAGGTGCCTGACTCCAATTTCTACAAGTAAGGGCTGGGCATAAAAGTTTTTGTTAATGAGTTTAATGGACATTTTTTTTCCATCGGTTGCAGGAAAGCTTTTTTTGACCCATGTTTTAATCTATGTTAGAATGAGATAGGCTGTACCTCTCTGGTTTGTTCCAGGGCTCTGGAAGATTATGACAAGTCAAGACTTTTGTACACAATCTTATTATTACAAAGTATACTCTGTGTGTATATCTAGGCCCACTAGGAGCACTTCAGTACTTTGGCCGCTAGGTGGCAGTACAGACCATAAGCTCAGTTCATGGACTCTAAGCACTATACTTTAGGTTTATAGATTATTGTATGTGTTATTGGTTCTCCTGGAGGATTATCTCTAGGGGGATAATGCTCCTACTCTGGAAAGCAATGTCTGAAATATTTTTTTGACCCTTGTTTTAATCTATGTTAGAATGAGAAAGGCTGCACCTCTCTGGTTTGTTCCAGGGCTCTGGAAGATTATGACAAGTCAAGACTTTTGTACATAATCGTAGTATTACAAAGTAGACTCTGTGTGTATATCTAGGCCCACAAGGGGCACTTCAGTACTTTTGCCACTAGGTGGCAGTACAGACCATAAGCATAGTTCATGGACTCTAAGCACTATACTTTAGGTTTATAGATTATTGTATGTGTTATTGATTCTCCTGGAGGATTATCTCTAGGGGGATAATGCTCCTACTCTGGAAAGCAATGTCTGAAATATTTTGTTAAGCTTGTTCTTTTACAGGTGAGCAACAATGAAGACCTGCACTTTGATAGATTTTCTAATACACTAACCCTTTGTGTTTAGCTAGGGTTCCACCAGATAGACTGTTCGTATGTATATATACTCTGAAAGAGTTCTGTCAGCTGGCTGGGTCCTTATATGACCTGGTGGCAGTTTTCCGCTATGTTATACAAAATTTGCACTTTGACTACAGAACTTGGAATGTCACATACAAATTTTTGTTACACTGTTATTTTCCCCTTTCCCCATACTTTGTTATTGTGGGATACTCTGCTCTTATTCAAGAGTTTTCGTGCTACAGCCCATGAGGACAGGGCTTATGCTTTAGAGAGGAGTGGATGTTCAACCCTCCTAGTTAGGCTGATAGATACATTTAGCTATTGGCTTCTGCTGTAGCCAGAGGAGCAGTGATTGTTTGGTCTGTTCTGTTCATGGCTTCACAGGCTGGAAGTTTGATTGCTTCACCTGCCTCTAGATGAAGTTTCTGGAGTTTAGGGAGGGAGAATTAAAATGAGTGAGTAGACTATTGCTGTGTGACTGCCTACCTCTGCACTGAGTTAAGAAAGAACCAGTTAAATCTCTAAGCAGCCCCTTTCGGGGGTAGCATTACACTTCTGTAAACTACCAATTGCCCTCCCCATCATGTAATGGAAATAAAGAGTATAGACATATCTGGATTCCATATCGGGAGAGCAGCCTAGGGTGACAACAATGTCACCCTACACAGATATAGATACAGAACAGGAACAGGAATTGTGTTATCGGTAGGATTATCAGGCACAAATAAAGCAAATTCAGCCACCATGCCAATCACTTGTAATCTGCAATATAATACATTTTTATTTTTGGGTTTAGATACATAAAAAAAAACTAATGAAACTTTTTATCATTTTTTTTTAATTGTACACTAGCTCTGATATTAGCCTAACAGAATTAGGGACATGACTGGTCTGTATCTCAAAGTAATACTTTCCTGTCAGGGAAAAATTTATATTAGAACTTAAACACATCCTTATGCTTGTCATCAGAGCGGCTGGTTATACTTCCACTTCATAATTTGATAGAGGGTGTGACTGTCAGCATATGTATTCATAATGGAGAAACACAGTAAAATTGAACTAATCTACAGAAGCCTGAGC